>CM040238.1:69974825-70250651 GCA_022545495.1 Chrysanthemum lavandulifolium
TATTTTAACGAAAATGTGACTACGAGGTTTATTTGTTATTACTTATTTGGGTTTAAAATGGCGTTTACTAAGCCCCGTACTTATTTCGCCTTAGATTCTTTCTCCCTCTCGCATGAAGATGACTTGTTTAAACCGTAATTCCATAGTGATTAAGACTTGGCTATCTAGCTGTATTTGTTTAAGAGGTTATGTTATTGTGCTCACAAGATATAGCTATTGATGACGATAGCACGATAAGCGTGTCTCTTGGGCCTAACTGAAGTTATACATATTGGGCCCAGCCCAATAACGAGAACAACTATGAATAATCGACCAACAAGAAGCCCAATAACGAAATTGGCTATAGTCCAAACTCAAAGACGACGCAGGATACTTGGCGGACCAAATCCCGCCGCGGAAGGTATTCGTGTCCGCATCCACGATTACCACGAGACCTTGTCCGACAAGGGTTCCACTCCGCCGCTAACTCTTATATGCGAGTAATCAGAAAACCCTAGTGATAAACCTTTCCTATAAAAGAGGCTCTCATCCCCATATGTAAGTTATAGGATTTCACAAACACACTAAACCATAATCACATGGGGCTCAAGTATGTTTAGAGAGAAAGTTCTAGAGAGAAAGAGAATAGAGTTGGGAACTATGTGAAACAAAGAAAAATGGTATTGAGTTCAACCTCTACCTTGGGAGGTAGAGGGTATTTATAGTGTCTTACAATAAACGCCACCCACGGGCTGTGGATCGAGGCATACATTGGGTAAAGACCGTCCGTCCTCCACGGTGTTACATAACAAACTACTTGCTAACATAACTTGACTACGACTACGAGCTTTAACTGAATACATATACTTGAGGTGACCGACTCTTTAACGATCAATTTTCTAATTCTAACAATCTCCCCTAAGGGAGGTCACCTCAATTAACAATGAATACAAACAGATATTACATTAGATTGTTCTAGATTCTTGATCAAGTTCTTTGCTCAAGAGCTCGTAGTCTTTGATTCTTCATGTTCGCATGTTTGGATACTTTCAAGTGGAGGTCTTTAAGCGATCCACGTGATGATGAGTTTTGAGCCATCATTGAGATTATCAACAAACAAAATATCGACTCTACCTTTGTGGTGTTGGTATTATGTGATGTTGTGACATTTGGACCGACATGCTCACATTCGGATCATGATTTATTCTCATCGAGTAGCGGAAGCTTTCGTTGATTCATGATATTGTCCGCACAGAAAGGTAAGCATGGAGTGAAAATATCGAGTCATTGATGCACTTATCATGATATCTTTAGAGATGAATGTGTAGTGTGAGCATGCGGCTATGGATTGACCGCATCATTACGATCACCGCAAGCGTCGGGCGTACACGCATACAACAGTTAGCAATAAAGTGCACGAAAGTGTCTTTGAACACTTTCGTTGAATTGAGGTACACGCCCACGGTTCCCGCTGATCAAGACAATCTTGCGTGATCGTATAATTCTAAAGAATTTCCTTGACAGGTTTCGCGAATGCTCTAGTTGTTCTCAAACCGAATGTCTCAAAGACAACACGGAGTGAGTGAACCAAATAATTGAGATTCATCGATTGATGAAAAGAGATTTGACAAGAAACAATCGTATTGCTCAATAGAAATTGTTTTTGCAATACAACGAATGTTTTAATGAAAATCATTTATCAATCATAAACACCTTTATTTTGAAATATTAGTACACAATCGATGTGCTATAGAAAAAGTTTTAAGCACAACGACCGGTTTTCAATGGTATCCGTAATCCATAACCCGAACCGTGATTAATTCAAAAGATTGAATCGCCCATTGTTTACATTCGGTTGTCACATGGTTGATCTATTGATAGATCTCACATGCCACCCACCGGGAGCTTGTTTGATGTTGGCTCGAAGGCTTTCCATCTTCATTGTGAATATGTATACATATCACTCGGATGTTCGGAAATACCACAAGGATAATGCGAGGACTCAAGACGTAATCTCTTTCCACATTGTGTGAAGCAGAGTCTTCATTGAAAGTGTCCTAATGAGATTTATTGATGATCTCGTGGCTCTAGACTCAATTGTGCATATTTAGATCCTATCTGGGAGACTAGGGAGAGGGTCTCCTTCTTCAATATCAACAAACTCTAAGAGAAAGTTGATAGATAATGTCGGTTCCTCGTGAGAATGAAACAAGTCCTTTTAAGAGAAACTTAAGTAGTTTGGGAAGATGTAGTGCGGTGCGTCATCGGGTCCATGACGTCTTGTCTTCAATACCGGTGTTACCTTAGTAACCACCAAGAGTATATGAATTGAACCCGATATCCGCCCTAAGGTTGAATTATCGGAGGGCTATTTATTTTCACATTCAATTCTTTTCATTCTTCAACCCTTCAAGCTTACCGAGACTTCATAACTAGAACCTTGTTGGGTTTATTCGAAGACTAGCTCTATCTCATCCGCACTCTTCCCATATCTCACATTTCTCCTTTTTTCATCATACCTAGGACTTCTACACTATCTAGTGGATTGTCCTCGGTAGATCCCTCCGTTCGGGCGGATCATGGGAACAAATACCTAACCTTATCATCCTTATATCACCATACATAAAGTAAAGTTGGTCGGTCTATTTGGTATCGTTCATCCGCCATTGGAACCAATTGAAAACCATTTGAAAATCAATCCAGATACTTGTGATATATTATCAAAGCATTTTGTACCGAATTGTTTTTGATATTTTTAGAACACGAGCTCCCCTCAACATTTGCATCAAGCATCATTTTGTTATAGAAGTAATTTTCATGTTTGAGGGTTGGCTTGCATCTAAGAGTAGTTATAAAGAATGTTGTTTTCAAAATAGTTGCTCCCCTCAATATGTGCATAGAAATTTGAAACTGCTTTTGCACATATTAGGAAAAGACTACACATTGAAATAATTTGATCACGTTTCAAATCTTTGTGGTTTAAGATAGATGCTCCCCTCAACATGTGTATGGAAAATTTGAAATCGTTTGGCACATGTGGGAGGAGAGCTTGTACATCCTTATAAAACCATGTATCGAATTATCGTTTAAACTAATTTAAATCACAAAATCTCCCGATCACAATTATCAAATCATTTGAAATATGTGATCTCTAGATTTAAATTAATTTTAAAGCTTTTAGGAGAATTGTGACTTGATTATGAAAACGTTTTAACTAATTAGAATCGATTTTGAGACTTTAAACTCCATTGATTAAACATGCATGATTATCTTTTGAAAACAATTGAATGACAAATAACCTTTTGATTTAATTGAAATCATTCTCCCTCAATCAATGACATAAGTTGTTGATTGAGATAGATATTTTGAAAAATGTTAAGTCGAGATGATTTTCAATAATAGAGTCCGAGTTATTTTTCAAAGCAATTAGTTTTCATTAGATAGTAAGTACTTGTTTATAGAATCAGAGCATGAAATTTGAAAAACAAAATAAGGCATGGCTCTGTTCTTTCTTTGAAAACGGGTTACTTCCTGATATGACAATAAACCACCATTTTTCTCCGCCTCATTTTTTTTTAGACTATGTACATTCGAAGAACATCTAAAGACCTGTGACATTCTTTGAATATCAACACAAAGTCCGTAGATATTATCGAATCGAGGAAAACATGACAAAAAGACAATATTTTGGAATTTTCAAGATTTTCAAAATTTTTGTGGATTTTGGAAGTTTTATATTTTTATATTTGTTTTTGAAGGTATTGTAATTTTGTATTTTGCTTTTCGAATAGATATTTACAAGAGATAGATGAGTAAAGACCTTTACTCCTCTTCTTCCTCTTGAAGATGCTTGAGTGTTTCGGTTGTAGACTCTTTAGCCCAAGACGTGGAAGGATAAACTCAAACGCGTTCTCTAGGAAGAGCTTTGGTGAAGATGTCGCTAACCGGTATTCGGACCTTACAAAGTATAGTTCCACCACACCGCTTTCAACTTGTTCCCCGATGAAATGATTTCGAATGTCGATGTGCTTTGCTCTTGAGTGTTGTACGTTGTTGCATGCGAGAGCAATAGCACTTTTATTATCACTATCTGAGAGGATTTTGTTGAATTCAAAGCCATAGTCGATAATTGGGATCTCATCCATAGGATTTGAGCACAACAAGATGACATGGCTATGTATTCAACCTCAGTAGAGAAATAGAAGTACTCATTTGCTTCTTTGAAGACCACCACAAGCTTATCACCCAAAACCGAGTACCTCCGCACGTGCTCGACGAGTATCTTGACATCCTGCATGATCGGATCTGCGATAGGTCATTAGTGACATACCGGTGTCCTTCGGTACCAAATTTCGATAACGCTACACGCGTCGTTCGAGGTCAAGGAAACTTCCTTTCTTCGAGAAAGTTTTATAACACCCTAGGCGGTGAACCTAATCGTTGTAGTGTAGTAATTAGGGTAAGCCACGGGTATTGATATCGCTCTTTAGGGAATAGGAATGCTAGTAAGAAGTTACTACGCTAAGGTTAAGGTTGAGGAAGATTATTTTTGTATTTTTATATTTTATGAAATGGAAAGGTACGAATCTCGGTATTGGATTTGGGGTTGGTATTTCTACCGATTACTCTACTATTATCTAATTATCTAAATTAAGGTTGTGGGAGTCTATGTCTAATTAATGTGTGCTCGTATGATAGTTTAAAGATGTGTTTACTTAGGTTGTACTACTCTTAATTATCTCCTATTGATGGTTGAGTTGTCACGTCCTTATTCTTAGTTGCGTTGTGTGTCTAAAGTTGTAGGGTATGCGTTTCTCCCTAACTCTTTGAACTTACCAAAGGGTCTCGCCTACAAAACCCACTAGGGATGATAAACTCTTACTCTAAGGCACTCTTTGGATAATTTAGCCTACAACTACTCGTGTAATCATATTCTAAGGTTCACAAAGATGAATCAAGCATTAGTACACAACGAATGACCTATCGCATTACTAGATCATTGATCAACTAAGATAAGAAACAACCAATCAATATTCAATAATTAAGTTTCATACTTCCTAAGCAAACACACAAATAAATTAGCCGGACATGGAGAACATGCAAGCATACACACAAATAATCAAAGACATAATTGAATTAATGAAGTAAATACTTATCTTGATGTAAGATAGGGTTTAAAACCCTAAAATACTATACAAGACACCTTAGGTTCGGTTTAGGTTTTACTCCAAAAGACTCTCTAAAAAGCGAAAAATTCGGATTCTATATATAAGATTACATATGCGACGGCGCCACCTTATGTTTAAATGACGCCGTGTCGCCGTCATTAGGGTTTCGCCTGGCCACGTTAACCTTGCGACGGCGTCACCTTATGTCCGTGACGCCGTCCTCTTTGACTCGACGTCGTCTGGGTTGCATCTAGGCCGCCCGAGTAGAACGGCCTACTCTTTTAAAGCCGCGTCGTCACTTGAAAATAGGGTTTTGGCCATCAGATCGTCACAAAAATCCTCCGACGGCGCCGCAATTAACACCGACGCCGCCGCATGCTTTCAGCACTTTGAGTGTCTCGATTCGACTTTGGCCATTTTCTTCATATATTCGCGCCTTTTCGTCCAAATAAGTGCCATTCCGACATTTTGCCTTCAAGAGACCTAAAAGTGAAAAGGAACGATATTAAGCAATAACGGATACAAAAGTGATCAAATAAGGACTTAAACGACCCTCAAAATGGTACCTTTAAAACCTTATCAAATATCCTCACTTGTTATTTGCTTGTCCTCAAGCAAATGTGCTTTAGCCAATTAATTTATAAGTTAGGGGTCATGAAGCATTAATTCAAACGGTCCACAACACATATAAGCCCATAAAAGTCATAACAAGCACGGAAATTACATACTAGCACCTCACATGGGGTGTTTGGGTACTCACATCTCTCTCGGTGTATATATGAAATATAACAATAGAAATGGAAGATAAACACTCATTAACCAGTCCTAGTACATAGATTACCATAGGCTTGAGAATAGATCAAACCTCCATCGCTTTGGCGTAAGCACCTAGGAAAGACTATCAAAGAGGTCTTTTAAAGGGTTGTAATGTTAGGCTTATGGTAGGGAAACAAGGGTTTGGTGGGATAGGCTATTTAGTGGTGGCAAGTCAAAAATCTCTATGTTAAATGCATACGAAGAATGGTGTTGCTAAGCCAAGACTCGACACTCTAAAACTCTAGGTAACGAAATAAACAAACATACATTTAAAGGATAGATGTAGGATGGTAGCCGTATTTTTTTTTTTTTTTTTTTTTACACTCTATTTTTTCTTTTCTCTTTTCTATATATATATATATATATTTTTTTCATACACTTTTACTCTACCATCCTCTATGGTAACATCAAAATGATAGGGATTTATAGGCACATCCCTACACTTGAGTTTTTATTACTCTAACACTAATTTGACCCGAATTTGAAAAGATCAAAACACTTGGGGTACATTATTATGCAAACAAAGGGAATTTGAATTTAACATTCCCTTCCCGTCATTTCATAAACTTTAACTTTTCCCATGAATCCCAATCGTCCCAAAACTGTATACAAAGGATATGACTCGACTTAGCAACTCATGCAAGCAACTAGATAATTGAACTAAGGGTTTAGGGTGATAACAAACGTTTGCACTAAAAGTGAGTGCATAAGGGGTAGGCTAAGGCGATTTGGGTGTATATTTGGGGGTGGGGTGTAAACAATGCTCTTCATTGATATTCGGAAAACCGAAACATCACGAGAACCGCGAAAAGGATAGGCTCGAGGGGTTAACTAGGGTATCGTGTACTAAAGATGAGTACAACGCAGGGGTGGGGAATTACTCAACCGATATGGAAGAAGTAATTATATTACGGGTATCAAACAAGGGTTATCCTAATGCCTCTTATCATTTAGTTATTCCTAACTACACAAGTGTAGCCTCACTTGCGATCTCGGAATGCATCACAAAACAAGTTCTAGAATCTAATATACTACCAGTTCACACTCTAAGCATTGAAGATGAATGCTTTAATTCCTACTAATCTAAGGGCGATCCTCACATTTTGGGTGGAATTTGGGTGGTAAAGGGTTTTTGTGCTAATCATGCAACTTCCTATCCATGAGACGCTTTTGTTAAGACTAATGGCCCACTCCTATATGTCATGAAAAATTTTAAATTTGGTGCCAAAATTACCCTAACCGACATTTTCTCATGGTTTATTACGCAAATGCAATTGGACAAAGCAAGTAATCAAGGATAAGCATAGTTTCAAAGTTCCGCTTTATTTTCCTCCTACATTTAAACCGAACATTGTCCCCAATGTTCCCGAAAGTATCAAAGTTATGATAATGGAAGGTAATTAAAAGCGAAGAAACTAATACTCCCCGATTAGCTCGGTAGGATCCGTGTAAAGTGGTGGTTAAATCCTTTTCAAGAAGAATTATTGCGTGAGCGAGCCCTTCCAATCTTATGTAACTTCTTCTTGACAAACTAAACTGCACACTTGAAGAAAACAAACGAAACCTCGCGTAAAATCGTGGTAATAATATATATAAGACTCGATTTAAACTAGGATATAATGCTTGTGGAATGGATGTTTACTGAATTTCTAAGAAAATTAAGACCGAAAATTCCAAAAATTTATAAGTAGCTCGAAAACGAGAAAAAGTAATCGATGTTTTACTCCTTCCGACACCGTCAGTTGCATTCTCGACGTCAAAGTTATCGACAAAAAGCGGTCTCGATTTTCGGAAAAATTCGGAAAATTTACATCTTTAGAATCTGGAAAAATTTCGCAAAAACATCCATTATGACTCGATACAAGCATTTGACTCGAACAAACAAACATAAATATCTTTTAGTTAATTGTTATTCTCATGTTTACGTTTCTTTTGAAAACGTGTGTAATCCTCCTACACTTATCCCTTATGTAAAATACCTTTATATGCAATTAAGACGAGGTTAAAAACAAAATAAAGCATTTTTACAAATTTAAACATGAGGATAAACAATTAATAAAAGATATATGTCACTAACAAGCAAACAATTAAGCATGGGTTGCCTCCCACGAAGCGCTTTTATTTATTTAAGAGTCTTGTAGCTAGACTCATAGTCATGCTCCTACATACCGATATAAGTAAGTCTATCCTCAACAATGTCGTAAGGATCAAACTTATCATTCAAGTTCCTAGTAGTACGTTCGGTTAAATATGTCTTTTCAAACTTCTCACCATCGGGATCATAGATTTGTATCCTAATGTGCCACTCTCCATTACCATCACTAGGCGGTCTATCCCAATCCCACTTGTGTTCAGATTTCTCAACTTTCCACTTATTCATGACAAGGTTAACGGGCAAGCTTCCTAGGAACTCGGTCATCTTCCTAAATACTAAGGCGTCCTCGAACGGGTTCACTTCCATGTCCCTAGCCATTTCTTTTTCTTGGAAAGTTGCTTTACTAGTGAAGGCTTTATCTAGGTAATAAAGGTCTTTGGGGCCTATGATGTTCTTATCAATCCAAGGTCCATATCTAGAGGGCTCTCTATCCAACCTAATCTCTTGTGGGATTTCCTCATCCTTGTAGTATGTATGCTTTTTAACATCGTAAACGGATCTAGCACCCTCTCCTACCACTATTTTGGACATCTTACAATCGATGATGGCACTAGCGGTAGCTAAAATCCTCTTCCAACTAGTAATGGGCATGTCGGGTCCTTATTCATGTCTAGCACATGAAAGTCGGCCAAAAGAGTCAACTCTCCCACGTGTACTACCATGTCCTTTATTATTCCTACCGGACGTGCCACACTACCGTCCGCTAGACCTAAGATGGTTTCGTTGGTTCTATTTTACCTAAGTTAAGGCTTCTATGGAGGACAACGGAACAAGATTGATGCATGATCCTAAATCGGCTAGGCGTCGAGTGGTTTGGAAGTTCCAAGTCTACACGGAAGAGTGAATAGCCGGGATCGTCTAGCTTCTTAGGTAAGTTGTTTCGCATAAAATCGGACCCATGTTTTCCAAGCCTAAGTTCTAACTCATATTTTTCTTTTAAAGCATTATAATAAGGTGCATGAGCTAAGACTTCAAGAATCGGTTTTCTTGATGGAGTTCCTTGTACTCCTCCTCTAAACTAGGTTTGGATTCTTGGTCGACGGGTTTCTCAAGAGTAGGCTCTACCAAAGGTGTCGGGCCTTGGTACCTCTTGGATGGCTTGGAACCCTTTTGATAGCATTTACCGAGTGAACCGTCGGTGCGAGAGGCATGGATGTGCACTCTCCCATGGTGAACTAGAAAATGAAGTCGACGCAATCGAATTCACTTTTGGGTTCTTTATGGTATCACTTGGGAGTGCTCCAACTTCCCGCTCATTGAAGGTGATTCGCTCCCAGACAGTCAAGTTTTATCACTCAAGCCGGCCACTTGTGAATGGCCAACCGTAACAAACTTAAAACAGTCCGGAAACAAATGCAATGAAGATCAGGAGAGTATAGTGTTTCCCCGGGTCGTTATGTCCCAACGAGCTGTGCGATGAATCACCAAACGGATAGTGATCGAGAGAATTTGAATGAGAAAAGAGTTGTGATTATGAACAATTATAACTAAAGAAAAAGTAAATAAATTACAGGGGCTTAAATGCAAATTAAAGAAAATTCAAAAGATAAAATATATTAAATAAACGCTATCACTATTTGCAAAATGATGTTTTTGATTTTTCTTTTATAAAACTTAAATTTAAAACTACGTAACGCACGAAAGAAAATATGATCTTGAAGCGGTATTAATCCTAAAAATATGAAATGACATTTTACAAACCTAATGATAAAAGAAAATTTTAGAAAAGAAAATTATTTTTAAAACTACTTATCTAATTATTATTAATTAAAACTATTTTTAACTATTTAATAATAGCCTAAAATACAAGAAAATATGAAATTAAGCTAGAAAAATGAAATTATGACTTGGAAAAATCTAAAATAACAAAAGAGAATTTTCAAAACTAATTTTATATTTTTCGAATATTTTGTATTTTCTATGAATTAAAACTATTTAAAACTACTTAAATTGCTTAAAATACAAATTTAACTAAGAAAAATCTGGAAAAATATTTTTTTGACTTTTTATATTTATCTTATCCTAAGAAAAATAGAAACTTATTTTTTTGAACCTTTTCTTAATTAATTGTATTAAATGCTAATTAAAAAGTACTAAAAATTGATTTAAATGAAGAAAAATACCAAACAGACCTAGAAAAATCTGAAAAATTCAAGATAAGTCTAAAATAATATTATGAATCTAGAAAAATATAAAACAGGGGTTGTGTGCAAGAATATGGAATCAATTGTAAGTGCTTATAAATAAGCACTTTCAATAAGCCAAAGGACACAATAAGCTACCAACCGATTCTGTCGTGATAAGCTAAAACTACCCAAATGAAACAAGTTACAACTGTCCTACACCTCTGAAATACAAAATGCTATGATTTGGTGAATTGAGCTCAAGTCTTAAAAGCAGCTTTTAAGCAACTACTTTGGACTTAAGCACAAGCTACCCAACTAGCGAAAATGAAAAAGCAGTGGGAACCTCAAGAGGACACAGCTAGCTATGTCTAAACCAAAGATGAGCCTGGATGAGCTCGATGAGCTTGGTACAAGCCTAGCACAAAACACATGCACACTCGAGTTAATCTTGAGTGTGTACGTGGCACTTAAGCCCATTTGACAAGCATTTTGAAGCTTATAAAAATTCACAAAATCTACAAAATGATAATAAGAAATTAGACCAGTTGAACTTTTTAAACCTCAAGTTTCACTTAGTTTGACCCAAGAATGAATCAATGAAAATCACTCCATTTGGGCTCAAACCGACTTTTTCATGTTTTGACTTTTGAGCGCTTTTGAAAGTTTGACTTATTTGAACTTTGAATCCAATTTGAGGACCGATGTTGATGTAATATGATGAAATAAAGCTACCGCAAGCTATCTCTATGTTTTCTAAGCACAAAACAAGTTTTGAATTTCCAAAATCACAACATTAAGTAATTAAGGCGGTTGATTGATGATTTTGACTTTGGTGGTTCGCAGATGCAAAATGAAGATGATATGAGTCAAATAGAGATTAACAAGCCTAAACCAACAAGTCCTAACTCTTGAATAACCCTCTAATACAGTTAAACCAACAGATCCAAACACCCTTTAAAATCACTGATTTGTAAATTAAAAGAGCTAACTACTGATTGAGCTTGTAATATTGATTAAACTGATTTAAGCTAACCTAATTACATCTTAATAAACAGATAAATACCACTCCTAACCACAAATTCAGATTATGCAATGACTAAAATTGAACTTACATATGGTCCTAGCCACAATGGCTTGCAAAAGAAAACAAGAACAACTAACCTATTCCAAACCCTAACCTAGCTCATTATCAACCCACATCCAGCTCTGCATCAATCCATCATCATTTCCATTTCCATTTGAATTTTGGCCCAGTTTGACTTTCTTTGACCAAAAACCAACTTTGCTTGAAACTTGAATGTAAGCTTGCAAAAAGCTATAAGAAGCTTATGTAAGCTTGTTTGAGCTTATAAATAAGCTAATTGAAACTTTAAGATCAGATTTTGAAATTGAAAATTACAACAGTGAGCATAAAACATGAAATTGTAATGCAACTTGATTTGATACTTGAAAATGGTTCTAATACACTGAAATATCTGAGTTTAATACAACTGCATTTGAAATTACAACTAATAAGCTATTTAGGACATGAAAAACTTGAATCGACATACATTTTTAAAATAAACTAAGTGCTACCCTCCTTCTTCCTTCCTTTGCTTCCTTTTTATGTCAAAACATCTTCTCTCACTACTCTGAACATATCCGCAAATATTTCTTGGCCCTTGGATTACTTGAAATGATCTTGGCCGTTTGATCTTATTTTGGCGCTAAAATGCTTATTTGCCAGTTGGAGGTTGAGTGAGTTGGAGGAGGGGCATTAAATGCTTCTTGGAGGTTTATTGAGGTGGGGGGAACAAGGGGAGTGGGAATTGAGCTGGAGGTGTGGGAGGTGAAGTGTTGCAGAAGTAGTTGGTGAGGAAGAGGACAGTGGCGGGAGTGTTTGTTTGACTTGGAGAGTTGACTTGGGCTAATATATGAAGGGGGTCCAAAATGTTATTGACAGGGGGTCACAATGGTAAAAGGCAGGGGGTCATTTGGTTTTGACAAGGGTCCAAGGTTTTAATACAAGGGCTTATTGTGTAATTTCTGAAATTCAAGGGACCAAGGCTGCCATATTTGCAAAGTTGCTCCAAGGGACTAAAAGTGACAAGCTCCAATAGTACAAGGACCAAACTTGACATTTTCCAATTTCCAAGGACCATTTTTGCCAATTTTTAAACTTGAAGGACCAAACTTGTAATTTCTCAAAACTTTTGATATTTTTCACCAAAGGACTAATTTTGACAACTTATGATTTTAAAAGGACCTTTGGTGATTTTTCTTTTGAAATTAAGTGCTCAGGACTATTTCGACAACTTTTGAAACTTGGGGTGAGCGCCAATTATGCAAACTTAGCTCATTTTTCATCGATTTTGAACATTTTGCATCCGAAACATATAAAATGAAATTTTGGAATATTTTCGATATTTTGATGCATTCGAGCATTTTTAAACGTTTTGCGTTTGATTTAACCAAAATGATGAGTATTTACACACTCATCAATCCCACACTAAACTATTGCTAGTCCCTAGCAATCTTTTGAGAAAAACTTAATGGATTTGAATCTCTTTACCAAAAGCCATTACTTCGGAGTAGCCAAATGTTTTAGTTCAAGTAAGAACCATAGTACACCGATAACCATATGATTTTGAGCAAATCACCGACTTTCAACGGATTTGATTTGTCTTTACCGAAGCCGTTGCTACGGACTAGCCAACTCTTAGATAAATTATCAATATTATCTTTGGTGAGTCGATTACCAATTATGGTTTTCCATCGCCTTTACCACAAGCCGAAACTTGCGGGCTAGCCAACTCTTCACTAATTAAAGATATGGTGGTGAATACCATACAATTTTGGGCAAATTGCAAGTCGTCAACGGATTTGAGATATCTTTACCAAGAGCCGTTTGCTCTGGATTAGCCAATCCTTTTGTTTATTAGACATGGCGGATGATAACCAATTAAGTAAGTGCAAAACACTTACTCCAAAAAAAATTTTGGCCAAAATGGGGAATTCAGGCGGTATAATTACATGATAAAATTCGTGAGAATTCCCCACACTAGAAATGAATATTGCCTCAATATTAAAAGTACTACTGTTATGCAAACCGAGAACGAAAAGGGAAATACTACGGCCATTTATTTAGAAAGATATATATATATATATATATATATATATATATATATATATATATATATATATATATATATATATATATATATATATATATTTATTTTTTTTATTTTTATTTTTTGAAAACTTATATACAACATGTGGGCAACCCCCCCACACTAGGGTGGTAGAAAGATAGAAAGAAGTCGAAATATGTGTGAAAACCCATATGGCATACTCTTGTTTTTGATTCCCGAGTCGCTAGCTTGACTCGACCCGTATTCATTTGTTCATGGGGAAAGTAACGTGGAAAACCAATCTCGATCGGACTTTCGTTCACAATGTTAATAAATATATGAACATCGAAAGTTCCACACCGATGAGATACAACCGCTGTATTGTTAATAGTAGAAACTATAAGGGATGATACGGGGTCAAAGATGGTGTCCTCATTCCGAAGAGAAAAGGAAAGAGCAACCACACCATCGTGAAGAATGGAATAAAGGCGTACATGAGGATGCAAGTCCATTCCTCATCGAAAGAAGCAAATCACCATTTTGACATTTTAAGCTTAAACTTGAAGCTTAGATGGTGATTGTCAATAAGATGTCCGGGAGGAGGGTGGAAGCGGTTCTTCAATCAGCAGATTTTCTAGAAAAAGATGTCCCCTCCAAATCAAAGTAAGTATTATCAATTCTGTTGGAATTGCCTCATCACTAAGAAAGGCATCGACTTCGTTCCAAAGTTGTCGTCTTCCTCATCGGGGGTGAGAGAAGGGATGGAAGAGTCGGGAATAATAAGACTAGAAGATGATGGATCATTTTTGAGCAATTCATCAATGGAAGAATGTCTCCCATTGGATCACAAACATCATCATCCGATTCAGATGGCGAGAGAGTTTGGTTTCATCCACGAGTTAACAAACTCGACACGACAAACCGATTCCGGAGGTGGGACAAGTGGTGTGCTCTTAGAGCTAGCAATTTCCACCACTTCCGATAAAGTCTCGATTCAAGATCATCATCATCATCAAGAACACTCTTGACTTCCACGTACAACTTTCAAACCATTTGTTTGAACCGGGGTGATTTTCAAAGCTTTTAACTCAAGACGTTTTGGTGACTCCTCTTAACCGTGAAATTTGAGAGTGTTGCATTGAATCTTTCGATTTTTGATCAATTGTGGCAACACTCTGTTTGACAGAGGTTTGGAGTTGGTTGATATTCAACGTGAGTTCTTCGTTGTCAACCCGTATGGTCAACTCTTGACAAACACATCAATCGAGCACGACTCGTTCTCAAGAAAGCTCTCCCAAGATGAGGGAACTCTAGGATGCGTGATCAAGTCTACTACAACAAAGTCGGAGGGAAAGTGAAATTTTCCCACTTTCATCATGACATCCTCGGCTATCCCAGTGGACGAGTTATGGTACGGTCCGCTAGCTCGAGTGTCATACAAGTGGATGAAAGTTTAGGAAGAGCAGTTTCTTCCATCTTGAGAGTGGCATGAGGTTAATGCTAGCGCCAAGATCGGCAAGGCGGAGCATTGAACCATCCCAAGAAATCACACGGGATTAAAATCTCAGGGGTCTTCAAGCTTTTGGGAAGCTTTTGAGAAGGACCACGAGCATTGCTCATTGAGAGGGTTTAGCCATCTCGGATAGCTTATCTTTGTTGGTTAGTAAGCCTTTAGCGTGGATGCAAATTTAGGCATTAGAACGAGAGCATCAACGAAGCTTATATCAAAGTGTAGCTCATTGAAGATTTGGAAAATTTTTCCATTTGCTCTTTGTTTTGTCTTTGAGCTTCTCATCATTCATTCTTGATGGGTAAGGAAGTCGACTAGACTTTTAGTAGGGATGGAAGAGTTTTCGCTCGAATTTGTCTTGAACTTGGTTCGGACTTAAAGCTTGACTACCGAAGGTGGGACGTGTCGGTACCGTGGGCTTGAGAATTGCACCTTGTCCGTTGTATCCTTGGTAACTTGACTCATTGCCACAGGTGGAGGGGCATTGGAGTCGAAGGTCCATTGTGCGTCTTACCACTACGAGTGGTGACGGCTTTCAACTCGGCATTGGGATTAGGAATTGTATTGCTTGGGAGTCCTCCAGAAGATGATGAAGCTTTGTTCATATTCATGTTCATGAAACTGCTCATCATATTCTTTAACTCATTTGTCTGCCGAGACATTGTGGTATCAATTTCCTTTTTTAGCTCAACTCTCATGTTATTGATCTGAGTTTGCATTGATCGTATGCTTGACTCAGTAATTTTCATGAAGTCATTTGGCATGGGAGCTTGAGAAGGTTGTTGATAGTTTTGATGATTAGGAGCTTGATATGGTTGGTTGAAATTGTTCCGGTTTTGATTGAAATTTTGAGAGTTATGGAAGTTTTGTCCTTGATTTGGAACAAAGCGATTTTGATTGCCATGGTTTTGCACAGGAGGAAAACCAGGTGGTGTCATACCGCTAGGTGCACGGTAGTGAGGATCAGCTTGTGGTTGGTATTGATTGTGGTTTACAGAAGCTACGGAGCTTGGTAAAAGGGAGCATCGGTTGCTTGACAATCATAATACGCATGTGGACCACTACAAGTTTCACACACCTTGTTTACGGCTTTGATTGGTTCCGCTTATGAATTTCGCTTTTGATTTCCTTTACATCTTTCATCATACAACGGATGACATCCGTTAGAGCGGCTATCGGAGTCGCTAACTCGGAAGAGTTCTTGGATGAAGAAGCGTGGAGTGTTCGGAGTATTGACTTTGTTGCGAGAAATAGGAACTTTTGATTTTGCTCACAAATCTCAATCACATCTTTAGGCTTACGATTCAAGATATTGCCACCGCGGCGTGCATTCAAAGAATCTTGATCGTTACCGTTCAACCCATTATAAAAGATATTGACTTGTTGAAGCTCGTGAATTCATGATGCGGGCATTTCTGAGGAGATCTTTGAATCTCTCCCATGCCTCTCCAAAGTTTTCATCGAAATTTTGACGAAATCCGAAATTTCATTTTAAGATTAGTCGTCTTTGATGGAGGAAAGAAATAATTGACAAACTTTTGGACAAGATCCTCCCAAGTTTCGATAGATCGAGGGGTTCTTTTTCCACCAAACCGGCCGTCCTCAGTGAGAATGGAAAAAGCATCAACTTGATCACTTTTTTGTGGCACATCCTTGAAATTGATAGTTGAAGTTAACTTGTTAAACCAACGGATGTGTGCATCTGGGTCTTCTCGATCAAACCCGTGGAATTGATTTGGAGACACAAGTTGGATCAAATGTCTTCAATTCAAAGTCATCGAATTGATTCTTGGTAGAATGATGGCATCTCCATAACCCTCGGTGGGTGCACGGAGCATTTCCGCCATAGTTCGTTAAATCGCCATATTGTTGTTTGAAATAGTACGAATCTCGGGTTCGACTATTTGGGCAAGACGCTCTCGAGAACGTCTTCTAGGAATTTCGCTAGATCACGCAAAGGACTCAATGATCTAGAAGAACGAAAAGCATGCACTAGAGTTAACTCTAAGGACTCCGAGTTGAGGAAGGAATTATGAAAATGGGGAAAGAAGATTCTTTTGAGTTTTATGGTTATACATATATAGAAAAAGAAAAATATTTTTGTGTTTTATATGTTTTTGGATGTTTTTGGGTTTTTTGATTTTTATAAGAAAATATATATATAGATATAGATGGATAGTATGAACTGATGAGTGTCTAAATACTCATCATTTTTGTACAATATAAACTGCAAAATCATCTGAAAACACTCAAAAATGCATCAAAATGATGAAAATATCACAAATCAGTGTTTTATGTGTTTTAAATGCAAAAGATCAAAATCGATGAAAACGTATCAAGTTTGCAAAATTGGCGCTTTAGTCCCCAAGTTTCAAAAGTTGTCAAAACAGTCCTTGGTATATCTAAATAAAGAAAAAAGTCATTTAAGGTCCATGGGATTCAAAAGTTGTTAAAACAAACCCTTCAAAGTTTAAAATTTGCAAAATTACAACTTTGGTCCCTCGAGTTTGAAAATGTCAAAATGGTCCTTGAAATTTGAAAATGCCAAGTTTGGTCCTTATACTATTAGAGCTTGTCACTTTTAGTCCTTGGAGCAACTTTGTGAAATTGGCGATCTGGTCCCTCAATTTTCGTAATTGGCAACATTAGTCCTTGTATTTTAAAACCCTTTAATACCATTGTGACCACTTGTCACAAGCCAAGTGACCTTGCCAACCCAATTTGGACCCCTTGTCTTTAAGCATTTTGGACCCCTTGATTATTAGCCACCATCAACCCTCCGTCAAACTATGCCTACGCGCTACTTTTTCTTTCTCCTTCACCGCTCCCCAATCCTCGCAACATTAAACACAACCCATTCCACCTCCTCACCATATCACTTTCCATGTCCCTCCACCTCACCTAAACTACAAAACCATTAAATGCCCCTCTCCTAACACTCAATCCCCAACAATCGTCAAATAAGCATTTCCTTAAAATCTGCTTTTAATGGCCAAGATGAAATCAAAGCCATCCAATGGTCAGGAAAGAAGTGGAATCAATCGAATAGAGAGAATGAGATTGGGTATAAAGAGAAGGAAGAGAAGCAAGCAAGAGTAGTAGATTTTAGTTTTAAAATTCTCTTATGTCGTTTTATTATTTTCGCCTTAGCTTAATTCCAAAGTTGTAATATTTTGTTCCTAAGCACTAAACTCAAGTTATATTTTCGGTTTAATCAAGCTTTAGTTATTAATTCCAAGTTTCATTCGGTTTCATGTTTATGTGCTATCGTTAAAATTCAAGTTTCCATTTCATAAACCTAAGCTTCATAAAGCTTGTTTGCCAGTTTTAATAAGCTTATATAAGCTTTTCATAACTTTTTACAAGCTTAAAGTTAAGTTTCAAGCATTTTGTATTCTGGTCAACAAAAGTCAACTGGGAGCTTAAATTGGAAATGGAGTTGGAAATGGGTTGATTTAGATTCCTGTGGGTTGATATTTAGGGTATTGGTTCTCTGTTTCCCATGTTTCAAACCATAGTGGTTAAGGACCTTTGTAAGTTCTTTTCAAGATTTCTTAGCTTAATCTTCATTTGTTGTAATAAGTAGTTAAATCTTGTTTAATTAGCTGTATTTAGGACTTATAGAATCAGTTTGATCATCAATTATGGCTAAATTATTGTTTAGCTTAGTTATGTTTGCAATATAGTAGTTTAAGAGGTGTTTGGATCAACTAGTTAATCTGCATTAGAGGTGGTTTCAGTGGTTAAGGCCTTTTGGTTCATGTTTGTTAAGCTCAATTGAGCTCATATCTGTCTTGGTTTTATGCCTGCAAGTCTCCTAAGTCAAAATCCAACTTAAACTATCTCAACAGTTAACTGTTGAGATTTTTGCAAATCCAAAGTCTTGAATTGTGTTTAAAAAACATAGATAAAGGTTGCTTTAGTGTCATTTCACCATATAACACCTAGATCAGTCCTTAAAATTGAATCAAAGTTCAAAAAAGTCCAAGTTTCATTTTCAATTCAAAAGTCAAAACTAGAAAATCTAGTTTTGAGCCAACCGAAGACATTTTCTTGGACTCAATTCGAGTCTTATTCGATGAAATTTGTTGTTTCATAAACTTCAATTGGTCTTCTTTCTTATCACCATTTTCATAGATTTTGTGAATTTTTTATAGCCTTAGCGCTTGTCCAAATGGTGTCAAATCCCCTGTGCATGGCATTGAGCCTGCACAGGGATTATGCAGGTTTTAATGAGCTTGTGCAAAGCTCATCATAGCTCCTCTAGGTCAGAGCTTTGGGTTCTAGATAGCCACCCAGGTCTAGCTTAGTGTCCAACTTTTAGTTTTTAGTTTCTAGCTTATTCAGTAGCTTTTTAATAGGTTGCAAGTTGGCCCCCAGAAACTGCTTTTTAGCTTTTATCTCATATCATCAATCTGATCAAGCTTGCCATCCAGTGGTTAGAGCTTGTTGATTTCAGTTGCATTTGGTCAATTTTAGCTTATTGTAGCTTCCATATCAGTTTGGTAGCTTTTGTTGTCCATTTGCTTATTCTAGTGCTTATTTCAATAAGCCTTTGCACTTCAGTTCCATAATTCCACACATAAGCACCTGTTTTTCCATTTTTCTTATATTCTTAATATTATTTTAGACTTTTTCTGAAATTTTCAGATTTTTTCCAAGCTTGTTTGCTATTTTTCTTAATTTAAATTAGTTTTTAAGCATTTTTAATTAGCTTTAAATACAAAAAATTAAGAAAAGCTTCAAAAAAATAATTTTTCATTTTTCTTAAGTTTAGATAAATATAAAAAGCCTAAAAAGTATTTTTCTATAATTTTCTTAGTTAATAAAGTATTTTTTAGCATTTTAATTAGTTTTAAAAGTTTTAAATTAGTAATAAATATATATAAAGTCTAAAAAAATATATTTTCAGTTTTAAAATTAGTTTTATCATATTTTAGATTTTTCTAAATCTTAATTTTATTTTTCTAGTCTTATTTCATATTTTCTTTTATTTTAGAGTATTATTAAATAGTTTAAAATAGTTTTTAATTAATAATAATTAGAATAATAGTTGTAAAAATAATTTTCTTTTTCTAAAAATTTTCTTTTATCATTAGGATTGTAAAAATGTATTTTTCATATCCGTAGGTATTTTCTTTCTTTATTCTCACGTTTTATTTCGTACGTTACGTAGTTTTTTTTATTTAAACGTACGTTTTAGGTTTTAAACGTTCATCACTTTAAATATAGTGATAGCGTTTATTTAATATATTTTATCTTTTTAATTTTCTTAATTTGTATTTAAGTCGCTTTAATTTATAACCTTTATCAGTAGTGTAATATTCAATCCTAATCCTTTCCGATCACTATCATTAGTGATCATTCTATCGTCGATCAAGTGTTTACACACCATTGAGTCTCCGTGGGACATAACGACAGAATTCATTATATTCTCGATCTTCATTGTATTTGTGCTTAAAATTTTTAAGTCCATTACGATTCCGCCATTCACAAGTGGCATGCTTGTGTGATTAGACTTGACGGTTCTAA
Source organism: Chrysanthemum lavandulifolium (assembly GCA_022545495.1). Taxonomy (NCBI): domain Eukaryota; kingdom Viridiplantae; phylum Streptophyta; class Magnoliopsida; order Asterales; family Asteraceae; genus Chrysanthemum; species Chrysanthemum lavandulifolium. The sequence goes on from CM040238.1 coordinate 69,995,222, forward strand.
GCATGATCAAATTTTAGCGCTTGCCGGGAGGCTTTAGCGTGTGTTTAGCCTTTTCGATCCATTCTTGCATATACCCATCTTTTGTAAAAAGTTTTTGTAAAGTTTTCAAAAATCCAAAAGTTCATTAACACTTTTCACGAAGTGTTAGCAACGCCAAAAATATTTTCATTCTTTGTTTTTATCATCATGTTTTCAAAAATACCAAAAATATTCCTCTTTACCCTCTTACCTTTTGATTCTTCATTTCTTACCCTCCGTTAACCTTTGATTCTTTCTATGTCTTATCCTCACCCTCTTGGTTGTCAATGGTGTGGTGGTCCTTATAATGGTGGCAATTGCCCGGTTGCCAGGCGTGGTGGAATCGGGAAGCGGGTGCATATAACCAAGATCCCTATTCCTACCATAACACGATCGATTTATTCCATCGGCCACCACCTTTGTGAGACTCGGCAGCTTTTCTTGTTGTGAGTCTTGTGGTGGTTCACATTCCGATTCGATTGTCAATCGAAACACGCTTGTCTATGAGCGGTGTTCATGATAACAATTATGACTACAACACATACCACTCACGGCCACATCAGTTTCTTGTTGTGAGTATTGTGGAGGTTCTCACTCTAGCTCGGATTGTCAAACAAGGAATCCATTTCCTTGTAACAATTACGACTCTTCATATCATGACCAACCTCTACATGACCGGCTGAGCCACTTCCTCAAAATCTTCTCCTTGATCTTTTGGATTTAGTGAAAGATTTGAAGGAATCTAAACATCCCAAGATAATCCAAATGAGAAATCCATGGAAGTTTTGTTAGTCAAGAGCGGTCGCTAAATTAGATTCCCAATTGCCTTTGAACAATCTATTAGGGAATCAATTGCAAAAGAAAAAGCGGCCAAATCTAGCTCTCGATTTCGTTTCATTCGATGACGATGATGATGAAGATATCCTTGATATCTTACAATTTTATAACGGTTCATCAAGTTCATCGGTTGAGATTCCTTCCATGAAAAGTCGGGGAGAAAAGACTATGATGGAATTACTAGCGTAAGAACAAATGTTAAGTATAAAACATATGTATGCTAGTCCTTCTAAACTCCCTCATCTGTTGTTATCACACCGATATTCCCACTCACTCTCCGAACATGGGGATGAGCATCTTGACACTTGTTCACGAAAAGGAATCGGACGAATTTATAAAGTCTAGTGTTGAGGACCTTGTCCCAATCCCGAGAGAGTCACAGGAATTTCGATCATATGTGTGATTCTTCTTCCCCTCTTGAGTGTTCAAATGATCATTTGAGACTTTCTCCGATTATAGCGATGATTTTAAATCTTATGGAGACATCGAGTGCGTTGAGGCATCACTCCCACGATCGATCCTTTTCTTGAGGAGTTCACCGATGAACTCACTCACATCGATCCACTTTCATCGAAAAGTGACGATGATCTCTTTGATTTGAAGCCGATCTTGGAGAAACTAGAAATCTCCTATATAATGATCATCCACTCATTTCTTATCCCATTTCCGACTCTTCCATTCCTTCTCTCACTCCTCAAATGAGGAAGATGACAAATTTTGGAAGGAGGTCGATGATTTTCTTAGTGATGAGTCGATTCCAACAGAATTGACAATACTTACTTTGATTCGGAGGAGACATCCTTTTCTTGAAAATCTATTGATTGAAGAACTGTTTCCACTCTCCTCCCGGAAATTTTGTTACCAATCACCATACAAGCTTCAAATTTAAGCTTAAAAATGTCAAAATGGTGATTTGCTTTTTCGATGAGGAATGGACATGCATTGTGATGCACATATTTATTCCATTCTTCACAAATGGTGTGGTTGCTCTTTCCCTTTTCTCCTTGGGAATGAGGACACTATTTTTGATCCCGGCATTTTCAATTATCATTTTTGAGCCGGTTCTATGTATATCTCTTGATTGTGGAACTTTCGCGTGCTTCAAATGTTTATACAAACATCTTGAACGAAAGTCCGATGGAGATAGTTTCTTCCACTTTGCTTCCCATGAACAAATGAATTGGGTCGAGTCAAGCTAGCGACTCGGAAACCAAAACAGAGAGCACACACCATATGGGTTTTCACCCATATTTACGTCTTCTTACCCTTTCTACCACCTAAGTGTGGGGTGATGCCCCACAGTTAAAAAAAAAAAAAAAAAAAAAAAACTTTCAAATAATGGCCGTAATATTTCCCTTTACGTTCTTTGTTTCGGCATAACATGCTGTACTTTGAATATTGAGGGCAATATTCATTTCTAAGTGTGGGGGAATTCTCACGAATTTCATATATTATCCACCAAATTCCCGTTTTTGGCCAAAATTTTTTTGGAGTAAGTGTTCTACACTTACTCATCTTGATTATCGATCCACCATGTACATAAGACAAAAGGATTGGCTAATCCATGAGCAAACGGCTCTTGGTAAAGATTTCTCAAATCCGTTTACGACTTGCAATTTGCCCAAAATTGTATGGTATTCAACTCACCATATCCTAAAAAGTGAAGAGTTGGCTAGCCCTTAAGGTTATGGCTTGTGGTAAAGGCAATGGAAAATCCATAATTGGTAATCAGCTCACCAAAGATAATATTGATAATTTATCTAAGAGTTGGCTAGTCCGAATGGGTACGGCACGGTAAAGACACATCAAATCCGTTTCTGACTTATGATTTGCTCAAAATCATTTGGTTATCGATGTACCAAGGTTCTTACTTGAATCGAAACATTTGGCTACTCCGAGTGATGGATTTTGGTAAAGAGTTTTCAAATCCATCAAGTTTCTCAAATCATTGCTAGGGACTAGCAATATCTCGATGTGGGGATTGATGAGTGTCTAAATACTCATCATTTTGTACAATATAAAGCGCAAAATCATCGAAAACACTCAAAAATGCATCAAAATGATGAAAATATCACAAATCGGTGTTTTATGTGTTTTAAATGCAAAAGATCAAAATCGGATGAAAACGTATCAAGTTTGCAAAATTGGCGCTTTAGTCCCCAAGTTTCAAAAGTTGTCAAAAGCAGTCCTGGTATATCTAAATAAAGAAAAAAGTCATTTAAGGTCCATGGGATTCAAAAGTTGTTAAAACAAACCCTTCAAAGTTTAAAATTTGCAAAATTACAACTTTGGTCCCTCAAGTTTGAAAAATGTCAAAAATGGTCCTTGGAAATTTGAAAATGCCAAGTTTGGTCCTTATACTATTAGAGCTTGTCACTTTTAGTCCTTGGAGCAACTTTGTGAAATTGGCAGATCTGGTCCCTCAATTTTCAGAATTGGCAACATTAGTCCTTGTATTTTAAAACCCTTTAATACCATTGTGACCACTTTGTCACAAGCCAAGTGACCTTGCCAACCCAATTTGGACCCCTGTCTTTAAGCATTTTGGACCCTTGATTATTAGCCACAGGTCAACCCTCGGTCAAACTATGCCTACGCGCTCTTTTTTCTTTCTCCTTCACTGCTCCCCAATCCCGCAACATTAAACACAACCCATTCCACCTCCTCACCATATCACTTTCCATGTCCCTCCACCTCACCTAAACTACAAAACCATTAAATGCCCCTCTCTAACACTCAATCCCCAACAATCACAAATAATCATTTCCGCCAAAATCTGTTTTAATGGCCAAGTTGAAATCAAAGCCATCCAATGGTGGAAAGAAGTGGGAATCAATCGAATAGAGAGAATGAGATTGGGTATAAAGAGAAGGAAGAGAAGCAAGCAAGAGTAGTAGATTTTAGTTTAAAATTCTCTTATGTCGTTTTATTATTTCATCTTAGCTTAATTCCAAAGTTGTAATATTTTGTTCCTAAGCACTAAACTCAAGTTATATTTTCGGTTTAATCAAGCTTTAGTTATTAATTCCAAGTTTCATTCGGTTTCATGTTTATGTGCTATTGTTAAAATTCAAGTTTCCATTTCATAAACCTAAGCTTCATAAAGCTTGTTTACCAGTTTAATAAGCTTATATAAGCTTTTCATAACTTTTACAAGCTTAAAGTTAAGTTTCAAGCATTTTGTATTACGTCAACAAAAGTCAACTGGGAGCTTAAATTGGAAATGGAGTTGGAAATGGGTTGATTTAGATTCACTGGGTTGATATTTAGGGTATTGGTTCTCTGTTTCCCATGTTTCAAACCATAGTGGTTAAGGACCTTGTAAGTTCTTTTCAAGATTTCTTAGCTTAATCTTCATTTGTTGTAATAAGTAGTTAAATCTTGTTTAATTAGTCAGTATTTAGGACTTATAGAATCGGTTTGATCATCAATTATGGCTAAATTATTGTTTAGCTTAGTTATGTTTGCAATATAGTAGTTTAAGAGGTGTTTGGATCAACTAGTTAATCTGCATTAGAGGTGGTTTCAGTGGTTAAGGCCTTTTGGTTCATGTTTGTTAAGCTCAATTGAGCTCATATCTCTTGGTTTTATGCCTGCAAGTCTCCTAAGTCAAAATCCATCTTAAACTATCTCAACAGCTAGCTGTTGAGATTTTTGCAAATCAAAGTCTTGAATTGTGTTTAAAAACATAGATAAAGGTTGCTTTAGTGTCATTTCACCATATAACACCTAGATCGGTCCTTAAAATTGAATCAAAGTTCAAAAAGTCCAAGTTTCATTTTCAATTCAAAGTCAAAACTAGAAAATCTAGTTTTGAGCCAAGTGAGAGACATTTTCTTGGACTCAATTCGAGTCTTATTCAGTGAAATTTGTTGTTTCATAAACTTCAATTGGTCTTCTTTATTATCACCATTTTCATAGATTTTTGTGAATTTTTTTATATCCTTCAAAACTGCTTGTCCAAATGGTGTCAAATCCACAAGATGGCATTGAGCCCAGCAGGGGATTATCTGTGTTTTAATGAGCTTGTGCAAAGCTCATCATAGCTCCTCTAGGTCTGAGCTTTGGGTTCTAGATAGCCACCCAGGTCTAGCTTAGTGTCCAGCTTTTAGTTTTTAGTTTATAGCTTATTCAGTAGCTTTTTAATAGGTTGCAAGTTGGCCCCCAGAAACTGCTTTTTAGCTTTTATCTCATATCATCAATCTGATCAAGCTTGCCATCCAGTGGTTAGAGCTTGTTGATTTCAGTTGCATTTGGTCAATCTTAGCTTATTGTAGCTTCCATATCAGTTTGGTAGCTTTTGTTGTCCATTTGCTTATTCTAGTGCTTATTTCAATAAGCATTTGCACTTCAGTTCCATAATTCCACACATAAGCACCTGTTTTTCCATTTTTCTTATATTCTTAATATTATTTTAGACTTTTTCTGAAATTTTCAGATTTTTTCCAAGCTTGTTTGCTATTTTCTTAATTTAAATTAGTTTTAAGCATTTTAATTAGCTTTAAATACAAAAATTAAGAAAAGCTTCAAAAAATAATTTTCATTTTCTTAAGTTTAGATAAATATAAAAGCCTAAAAGTATTTTTCTATAATTTTCTTAGTTAAAAAGTATTTTTAGCATTTTAATTAGTTTTAAAAGTTTTAAATTAGTAATAAATATATATAAAGTCTAAAAAATATATTTTCAGTTTTAAAATTAGTTTTATCATATTTTAGATTTTTCTAAATCTTAATTTTATTTTCTAGTCTTATTTCATATTTTCTTTTATTTTAGAGTATTATTAAATAGTTTAAAATAGTTTTAATTAATAATAATTAGAATAATAGTTGTAAAATAATTTTCTTTTTCTAAAATTTTCTTTTATCATTAGGATTGTAAAAATGTATTTTCATATCCGTAGGTATTTTCTTTCTTTATTCTCACGTTTTATTTCGTGCGTTACGTAGTTTTTTATTTAAACGTCGTTTTGGGTTTTAAACGTTCATCACTTTAAATATAGTGATAGCGTTTATTTAATATATTTTATCTTTTAATTTTCTTAATTTGTATTTAAGTCGCTTTAATTTATAACCTTTATCGGTAGTGTAATATTCAATCCTAATCCTTTTCCGATCACTATCATTAGTGATCATTCTATCGTCGATCAAGTGTTTACACACCATTGAGTCTCAGTGGGACATAACGACCGGAATTCATTATATTCTCTCGATCTTCATTGTATTTGTGCTTGTCGTTTTAAGTGCATTACAGTGCGCCATTCATGAGTGGCGTGCTTGTGTGATTAGACTTGACGGTTCGGCATGAGATCATGAACAAAGAGTGAATATTCAAATTACTAACTGCTAAGCGGAAGATAATCAAGACAACTCGGCGGTGGCGCTAAAAATTTGATTCGCTCCCGACGGTCAAGTTTATCACTCAAGCCGCCACCATGAATGGCCAACCGTAACAAACTTAAAACGGTCCGAAACAAATGCAATGAAGATCGGAGAGTATAGTGTTTCCCGGTCGTTATGTCCCAACGAATGCGATGAATCACCAAACGGATAGTGATCGAGAGAATTTGAATGAGAAAAGAGTTGTGATTATGAACAATTATAACTAAAGAAAAAGTAAATAAATTATAGGGGCTTAAATGCAAATTAAAGAAAATTAAAAAGATAAAATATATTAAATAAACGCTATCACTATTTGCAAAATGATGTTTTGATTTTCTTTTATAAAACTTAAATTTAAAAACTACGTAACGTCGAAGAAAATATGATCTTCAAGCGGTATTAATCCTAAAAATATGAAATGACATTTTACAAACCTAATGATAAAAGAAAATTTTAGAAAAGAAAATTATTTTAAAACTAATTATCTAATTATTATTAATTAAAACTATTTTTAACTATTTAATAATAGCCTAAAATACAAGAAAATATGAAATTAAGCTAGAAAAATGAAATTATGACTTGGAAAAATCTAAAATAACAAAAGAGAATTTTCAAAACTAATTTTATATTTTACGAATATTTTGTATTTTCTATGAATTAAAACTATTTAAAACTACTTAAATTGCTTAAAAATACAAATTTAACTAAGAAAATCTGGAAAAATATTTTTTGACTTTTATATTTATCTTATCCTAAGAAAAATAGAAACTTATTTTTGAACCTTTTCTTAATTAATTGTATTAAATGCTAATTAAAAAGTACTAAAAATTGATTTAAATGAAGAAAAATACCAAACAGACCTAGAAAAATCTGAAAAATTCAAGATAAGGCTAAAATAATATTATGAATCTAGGAAAAATATAAAAACAGGGGGTTGTGTGCAAGAATATGGAACTGCAATTGTAAGTGCTTATAAATAAGCACTTTGAATAAGCCAAAGGACACAATAAGCTACCAACTGATTACAGAAGCTGTGATAAGCTAAAACTACCCAAATGAAACAAGTTACAACTGTCCTACACCTCTGAAATACAAAATGCTATGATTTGGTGAATTGAGCTCAAGTGCTTAAAAACAGTTTTAGGCAACTACTTTGGACTTAAGCACAAGCTACCCAACTAGCTGAAAATGAAAAACAGAAGTGGGAACCTCAAGAGGACCTGGCTAGCTATGTCTAAACCAAAGATGAGCCCTGGATGAGCTCGATGAGCTTGGTACAAGCCTAGCACAAAACTCATGCACACTCGATTATCTTGAGTGTGCACAGGCACTTAAGCCCATTTTGACAAGCATTTTGAAGCTTATAAAAATTCACAAAAATCTACAAAATGATAATAAGAAATTAGACCAGTTGAACTTTTAAACCCCAAGTTTCACTTAGTTTGACCCAAGAATGAATCAATGAAAAATCACTCCATTTGGGCTCAAACCGACTTTTCATGTTTTGACTTTTGAGCAGTTTTGAAAGTTTGACTTATTTGAACTTTGAATCCAATTTGAGGACTGATGTTGATGTAATATGATGAAATAAAGCTACTGCAAGCTATCTCTATGTTTTCTAAGCACAAAACAAGTTTTTGAATTTCCAAAATCACAACAGTTAAGTAATTAAGGCGGTTGATTGATGATTTTGACTTTGGTGGTTTGCAGATGCAAAATGAAGACAGATATGAGTCAAATAGAGATTAACAAGCCTAAACCAACAAGTCCTAACTACTGAATAACCCTCTAATACAGTTAAACCAACAGATCCAAACACCCTTTAAAATCACCGATTTGTAAATTAAAGAGCTAACTCACGATTGAGCTTGTAATATTGATTAAACCGATTTAAGCTAACCTAATTACAACTTAATAAGCAGATAAATACCACTCCTAACCACAAATTGATTATGCAATGACTAAATTGAACTTACATATGGTCCCGACCACAATGGCTTGCAAAAGAAAACAAGAACAACTAACCTATTCCAAACCCTAACCTAGCTCATTATCAACCCACATCCACTCAGCATCAATCCATCATCATTTCCATTTCCATTTGAATTTTGGCCCGCTTTGACTTTCTTTGACCAAAACCAACTTTGCTTGAAACTTGAATGTAAGCTTGCAAAAGCTATAAAACTTATGTAAGCTTGTTTGAGCTTATAAATAAGCTAATTGAAACTTTAAGATCAGATTTTGAAATTGAAAATTACAACAGTGAGCATAAAACATGAAATTGTAATGCAACTTGATTTGATACTTGAAAATGGTTCTAATACACTGAAATATCTGAGTTTAATACAACTGCATTTGAAATTACAACTAATAAGCTATTTAGGACATGAAAAACTTGAAACGACATACATTTTTAAAATAAACTAAGTGCTACCCTCCTTCTTCCTTCCTTTGCTTCCTTTTTATATCAAAACATCTTCTCTCACTACTCCGAACATATCCCTGCCAGTTTTCTTGCCCTTGGATTACTTGAAATGATCTTGGCCGTTTGATCTTATTTTGGCGCCAAAATGCTTATTTGCCATTGGAGGTTGAGTGAGTTGGAGGAGGGCATTAAATGCTTCTTGGAGGTTTGTTGAGGTGGGGAACAAGGGGAGGGAATCGAAATGGAGGTGTGGGAGGTGAAGTGTTGAGGCGAGTTGGTGAGGAAGAGGACGATGGCATGGAGTGTTTGTTTGACTTGGAGAGTTGACTTGGGCTAATATATGAAGGGGTCCAAAATGTTATTGATGAAGGGGTCACAATGGTAAAAGCGGGGTCATTTGGTTTTGACAAGGGTCCAAGGTTTTAATGAGGGCTTATTGTGTAATTTCGAAATTCAAGGGACCAAGGTCGCCATATTTGCAAAGTTGCTCCAAGGGACTAAAAGTGACAAGCTCCAATAGTACAAGGACCAAACTTGACATTTTCCAATTTCCAAGGACCATTTTTGCCAATTTTTAAACTTAAAGGACCAAACTTGTAATTTCTCAAAACTTTTGATATTTTTCACCAAAGGACTAATTTTGACAACTTATGATTTTAAAAGGACCTTTGGTGATTTTTCTTTGAAATTAAGTGCTCGGGGACTATTTCGACAACTTTTGAAACTTGGGGACCAAGGCGCCAATTATGCAAACTTAGCTCATTTTTCATCGATTTTGAACATTTGCATCCGAAACATATAAAATGCAATTTGGAATAGTTTAAGTATTTTGATGCATTTTGAGCATTTTAAACGTTTTGCGATTCGATTAACCAAAATGATGAGTATTTACACACTCATCAGAAGGCTTTTACGAGGGCATCAAGCTTGGTTGTCATCTCGCTTTGTTTTTGCTTAAAATCGGCTTCAAGCTTATTCAATCGAGTCTCTTGGGATGACAAAAATCTAGATGCAATTGTCTCAAGATTAGTGGGGTTCCCGGTATTAAAAGAATTGAACTTAGTGGGCGAACTAGATGAGCTTTGGGGTGTGCTTGAGTTTTGGTTCCACTTAAGGTTAGGGTGATTTCTCCATGAGGGGTTGTATGAGTTTCCTAAGTTGTTTTGTTCGGGTTTGAAAGTGTACCACTTCTCTCCCGCTCCGCCGATGCGTATGGGCGTAGTCCGCAAAGCTTGTTCGGGGAGCCTTGTGCAATCACGAGTGTCATGGGGACCTTTGCATAACTCACAAGGTAGAGTGATTTGATTCACTTGTCGTGAGGACTTAGGATTTTGTAGGAACTCATGAGGAATCTAACTTGATCTTCAAGTTCGATCATCCTACGGTCGGAAGGTTGTGAGTTGATGGAAGGCGAGGAGATTGCCTTAACGGTTTTGGGCAAACTCACGGGTCATCCCAACTTTCGTTGTCATAGAGGTAAGGTCCTCTATTATACCCCATGATTCTTTCGCGGTGAGATCACTAAGTTTTCCACCGCCGCTTGGTCAATGGATCGCTTGGTGGGAAGTTGACATGATCATAGAAAATTTGGACTTGGAATCAAAGATCAATGCCGTGATGAGGGACTTTATGAAGTAAGTCCTTGAATCGAGTCCATGCTTCAGTAGAGATTCACCTTGACGTTGTTGGAACATCAAGATGTCATTCCTAAGCTTAGTGGTTCTCCCGGTGGGAAAAATTGAGCAAGAAGCGAGAGGTAAGATCATCCCAACTTGAGATGGAGCCGTGGAAGTCGCTCAAGCCAATTACTAGCTTGGTCCCGTAGAGAATTGGAAGAGACGCAGCGCGTGGTCTCCCGAGTAGTAGCATCAAGGTCGATGGAATCGACAATTTTGAGAAATCCCTCGAGATGTTGATTTGGATCTTGAACGAAGTCCATGGAATCACATCCGCTTTGCACCAACCGGATGGTGTCGGATCGCAGGTAGTAGTTTGGGCTTGGTCGGGAAGCTCAATGGTGTTCCTATAGCCTAGGTGGCTTGGTCTTGAGTATTCACCAAGAGTACGGGCTCTTGGCGGGTCATTTGGTGGTGGGTTGATGAGTGGTGGTTGGTTATCATCCTCCATGATGAAAAGTGATGGGTGTTACGAACAAAGGTCACGAAGAAGGGGATAGACTAAGAGAAAGCTAAAATGAGAAAAATTTACTTGATAGGAATCAAGCAAAGAACCTAAGCGAGGTGGACTACTAACTAGCTATTCTATTCCCGGCGTGCGCCTAAAACTTGATAACGCCACACGTCGTTCGGGGTCAAGGAAACTTCCTTTTCTTGAGCAAGTTTTATAACACCCCAGGCGTGAACCTAATCGTTGTAGTGTAGTAATTAGGGTAAGCCACGGGTATTGATATCGTTCTCTAGGGAATAGGAATGCTAGTAAGAAGTTACTACGCTAAGGTTAAGGTTGAGGAAGATTATTTTTGTATTTTTATATTTTATGAAATGGAAAGGTACGAATCTCGGGTATTGGATTTGGGGGTTGGTATTTCTACCGATTACTCTACTATTATCTAATTATCTAAATTAAGGTTGTGGGAGTCTATGTCTAATTAATGTGTGCTCGTATGATAGTTTAAAGATGTGTTTACTTAGGTTGTACTACTCCTTAATTATCTCCTATTGATGGTTGAGTTGTCACGTCCTTATTCTTAGTTGCGTTGTGTGTCTAAAGTTGTAGGGTATGCGTTTCTCCCTAACTCTTTGAACTTACCAAAGGGTCTCGTCTACAAAACCCACTAGGGATGATAAACTCTTACTCTAAGGCACTCTTTGGATAATTTAGCCTACAACTACTCGGTAATCATATTCTAAGGTTCACAAAGATGAATCAAGCATTAAGTACACAACGAATGACCTATCGCATTACTAGATCATTGATCAACTAAGATAAGAAACAACCAATCAATATTCAATAATTAAGTTTCATACTTCCTAAGCAAACACATAAATAAATTAATGGGACATGGAGAACATGCAAGCATACACACAAATAATCAAAGACATAATTGAATTAATGAAGTAAATACTTATCTTGATGTAAGATAGGGTTTAAAACCCTAAAATCTTGTACAAGACACCTTAGGTTCGGTTTTAGGTTTTACTCCAAAGACTCTCTAAAACCGAAAAATTCGGATTCTATATAAGATTACATATGCGACGGCGCCACCTTATGTTTCGTGGACGCCGTCGTGTCGCCGTCATTAGGGTTTCGTCTTGGCCACGTTAACCTTGCGACGGCGCCACCTTATGTCCGTGACGCCGTCCTCTTGACTTTTGACGTCGTCTGGTTGCATCTAGGCCGTCCGGTAGCAACGACCTACTCTTTTAAAGCCCGACGTCGTCACTTGAAAATAGGGTTTTGGCTCATGTGTCGTCACAAAATCCTCGACGACGGCGTCGCAATTAACACTGACGTCGCGCGCCATTTCAGCGACTTTGAGTGTCTCGATTCGACTTTGGCCATTTTCTTCATATATTCGCGCCTTTTCGTCCAAATAAGTGCCATTCCAAAGATTTTGCCTTCAAGAGACCTAAAAGTGAAAAGGAGCGATATTAAGCAATAACGGATACAAAAGTGATCAAATAAGGACTTAAACGACCCTCAAAATGGTACCTTTAAAACCTTATCATCCCATATTGATGGTTCCTTGGATACCGAAGACCCGTTTAATCGCTTCAAGGTGCTTTTGGTAGGCTTAGCTCGGTATCTAGCACACATGCATACTGATGAGCAGGATGTACGGTCTCATCGGTGAGGTACATCGAGGATCCAATCATACTACAATATTTCGTTTGGTCTACCATGATCACGAGTGGTCCTCATCCGATTTAGTACGCCAATCATGGGAGTGTCAACGAGGTCATTAGAATCAAATCAAATTTCTTTAAAATCTCATTTGCATATTTAGATTGATTTATAAAAATGCCTCTGGGACTTTGTGAAATTTGTAATCCCAAGAAAAATGACATTTGTCCCATCATTGACATTTGAAATTTTGAACCCATTTCATTTGAAAATGGTCACACTCATTGGGGTCGGTCGAGGCAAAGATGATATCATCAACATATATTTGAACGTGAATTAAATGTTTGCTCGACTTCACGGTGAACAATGTCGGATCAACCGCTCCTTTGTGAATCCAATAGATAGAAGAAACTTTAATAGCGTATCATACCATGCCCTTGGAGCTTGCTTAAGACCGTATAGAGCCTTCTTCAAACGATGGACGTGAGTAGGATGCTCGATTCACAAAGCCTTCAGTCGGTCGACGTAAACGACTTCTTTAAGATCTCCAAGAAACGCCGTCTTTACATCCATCCGATAGACTACCATGTTCTTACTTGCAGCATTAGCCAAGAAGATTACGATCGCCTCGATCACGAGCAACCTGGAGCAAATGATTCTTCAAAGTCAATACCCCTCCGACGGTATCCTTTGCAACCAACCTAGCCTTGTTCTTTAATACATCTCCATGCTCATCAAGCTTCACTTTGAAGATCCACTTTAGAGCAATGATCATTGCACAACTGGAGCGGTACTAATTCCCATACATCAAGTCGATCAAACTCATGAATTTCTTCTTGCATGGCATTGAACCATTGTCTTCATTCATGGCGTTTAACATCTTTTGTTCGACCTTAGAGTATGGAGTTGAAGAAACACCATAAGGCATCGGTTGCAAGTTGTTTCGTGTTGATCTTGGACGAGAGGGGTTTCCAATGATGTTGTCCAATGGATGATCATGTGTCTATTTCTTAAGATGTTCATGTGGTTGTTGTTGAGGAACCAAGTAGCAGAGTCTATATCTACCGATGATGATGGTTACGATGATGATTCGTGAGCAAATATGTTCTCAAAGGGTTCATCTTACGGAGGAGCAAAGGGTTTTCTTCATCCGTGAACGGCAAAGAACATTTCCATTTTGTACACTCAATGATTGATGATTTATTGATGAGAGAGTGATCGCAGCAGCGCTTCTTGACTTAATGACATTGGCCAAGGGTTAACTTCATTGGCGGGGATAGAGCGCCTCGTTGATGGGCGACATATCATTAACACTTGGTTCATAGTGTTCATCAAACATTGGATCAAATAATTTCTTCAAATCATCCTCTCAAGGAGGTACATAAGGAGTTGATGGTGAGGATTAGAAACAAGAGTAGAGGCGATGGGACTACTTGTTAAAGGTTGAAACCGGGTCCGAACTAAATTGTCCTCGGAGCCATTTGACCGGTCGACTCATCAAACAAAATGTGAATTATTTCCATGATATTTGATTCTCTTGTTGTAGATTCGGTAACCTTTTCTCGCTTGGTGCATATCCTACAAATACTCTAATGTCCGCTTTAGCTTTAAGCTTGCCTAAGTCTTGGCCCTCATTAGTTGGATAGCACAATGCACCAAACACACGAAGGAATGAGAGATTAGGTTTTCTATTGTGGACAAGTTCATATGGAGTTTTTCCATGAGCGGTGTGAATTAGGGATCGATTTTGTGTAGCATGCGGTGCCAATGGCTTCACCCGGAGAAACATTGGAACCTTTGAGTAAATCAACATTGTTCTTGCGGCTTCCACAAGAGTTCGATTTCGTCTTTCAACTACACCGCTACATTGAGGAGTTCGTAACACTTCTTTGATGACCGATTCCAATACTTTCATAAAACTCACTAAGTTGTTTATTAACAAACTCGGTTCCATTGTCGGTTCGAATGATTCTCGGCGGTTTTGTTAAGTCGAACTGCATTTGTTTGATAAGTTTGATGATGATATCTCGAGTTTCATCCTTTGTCTTTAAGAACTTAACCTGGTGAATCGAGAGTAATCATCAACCACGACTAGACATATTTCTTCCCAAAGATATTCTCAGACTCATGGGTCCATAAATCCATGTGAATTGTATGAAGAACTTCAGAATCGAGTTTGTAGGTTTGGGTTTGTGGGCATATTTCTTGCTTTTTCCTAATTGGCATGTGAACAAAGATGATCCTTTTCATACTTTAGTCTAGGTAAACCTACAACTAAGTCCTTTCGGAGAGATCATTGATGGTGCCAAGTTCAAGTGATTGAGACGACGATGCCATAACCATGACTTTGTTTTCAAAGCCTTTGACAACAAGCAAATTGAGAAGACTTCATCATATCTTCGATAGAGATGGTGTATAGATTTGAACCACGTGTTCCTCTTAAAAGCTTTTACCATCAAGTTCTCTAACGAAACAAGTATGTTTTCAAGGCTACTTCTAGATCGAGAATCACGTAATTGACCGACGAAAATAAGTTATGACCAAGACCTTCTACGTAATATACCCGGAGATAACACTATCACCGAAAACATAATATCCATAACCCATAATAGCACCGAAATGATCGTTCCCGAATCTAACGGTCCCGATGAATTTACTCACGAAGTTCATGAGCCGTGACCGATCTCCGGTCATATGCTTGGAGCGACTGAGTCCGGTACCACGTAAGCGATTTGAACGATCTGCAGCTGAACACGTACAAAAATGGATAATCGGATAATTGGGAACCCCATGCAGAATGGGTTCCACTTGGTTAGTGTGATGGTGGAACACCACATCGAGTAGAAACAATGGAATCATCGAAATAGATGCGGTGCTAGTGTCGATATTTGACCTATTCAAAGTATTTTCACTTCTTATGGAATAGTTCTACCAAGTGGGCATCCATTTACTAGTGGGCACTTGTCTTAGCAAATTTCTGTGGGTTTCCACTGCTTTCTAACTTTCTTTCGCCTTTGCCTTTTAGCCATCTTAGCTTGATTTTTGCATAAACAATTTTAACGGGGCATTTAGCGGCATTAATCAAATCATTCACACCACATTCATGATTAGTAACATAATTCAAGCAATCATCAAGACATGGTTTGCGATAGTAGCGAATCAATTAATTACAAGACGCTTATAGCAAATACTAGAATCAACACGATTGTCTTATTCAAATCCTCCCTAAGGTGATCTTCTACTTTCTTCCACCGAGCATTCCTAGCATGCAAGGTCCTATCATTCTTTGTGTTGCCTTGAGGCTTTGACCCGCTTGCTTTGGTGTCACTTCTTACTCTGTAGAGGAATTGGAACATTAGTTGGTTTTGCTACTTTTGCATTCTGAACTAGAAGTGCGAGGATCCGAACTACTTGAAGGCACCTTAGTGTTCACTTTCTTAAAACTGGGCATATAATGGTTTTTATGCTTGGCACTAGGCATAGAACAAGGCATCACAGCTTTTCCTTTTGCACCTAAGGATTTAGGACATGTTGCTATTAAGCATTCTAGCATTTCTTGAGATCGTTTGGCTTGAATGCACGCAAACCTAATTTCACTGTCAAGAGGCTTATTTATAAAATCCTTTTCCACAATCTCACGGAGGCATTCAAGACTATCCTTAAGGTGAGCACAATAGTTGTGAAACACAGGTTCATTATTCCTAAGATGAGTAGGAATGTATTTAGCGATCACGATATATTTGCGATCGAGGATGACTTTGATGCAACATTCTCATTAAATGGCAATTTCCTTTCTCCCGACTCCTCATTCTCAATTTCTTTTGTAAAGATGTTATTTTTTCGTTGTTTTTGTCACGAGTGACTTTCATTGAATCATATAACTCTTTAAAGTGTCGTTAACTTTTTCATTTTCTTTTAGAAAACTTTTGTTTTCTTTTTGTAAAGCATTAACTAGGTTTTGAAGATGAAAAGTTTAAGAATCTCGAGAATCTAAAGGAGGAGGCCTTTGGGAGCCGGTCACATTGTTCTTTTCACCCTTTAATTGAGAGATTTGAGCTTTCAACTTTCGATCGTGTTACAATGAGCTTGAACATTCGTCACGTTTGTTTATCCGAAAACGCATCAAACTCGGAACATTTGAGGATGTCTTGATATTTGAGGTTTTAACATTTTCTTTAAGATGTTGATATTTTAGTTGCAAATCAAAATGTTCAACTTCTAGTTTAGAAAGATGTTTTACCAAATTATCGTGATCATCTCGATTAATTTTCTCATTAAGTTCGAAGTTTTTATTTTCAAGCTCAATGACACGATCATGGGAGACTTTCGAGCAACAGATAATTCATGAAATTGAGAAGCATTAATGGAACAATTTGTAGCATGTAAAACACATCTTGAGCAATTCATTCGAAATAAGATTCTCATTCAAGGTATGCAAGTTCTTCCCTCAATCTCATTATATTTTAATTCTCGCTCATAGTCACTAACCTCAACAATCATCGCATCAAATTCCTTTTCCATTTCTTTAATATCTAAGTCCATCCCTTTTAAGACTCTCAAATTGATCTTTTAGTTGTTTAAAGAAAAGCATGACCTCGGTTAAATAGCATTCTTTAGTTTGCTCAAAACCCTTTCCCTTGAGTTATACCAATGGGTGTGATCCTTTTCTTACAAGTTTTCTCAAAATCAACAAATAATTGAAAGATAACATATTGATGATTAAGGTCTTGCTTTTAGTGGCAATAGTCCTAGGGACTAGATGCATTGGTGTATTAGGAGGATACAGATTCTTGAAGGCATTTTCCTAAATGGGGGTTTGTTACAACAAGATTCTCGATTTTGCTTATCTAAATCCTTTTTTGAACACTTGTTCGGGTGTTAACAACGTTTGAGGCTTAAACATGTTCAAGGAAATCCAATTTTCCTTTTGTAGTCATGGAATTACGATAATTATGTTTTTCTTTACATGTAGGATTGTTGAGTTTCTTATCCATTTTCTCCCTAGTGACCTCATCCGATTTCTTATCTTCCTCGGTGCACTCGGTAGCAACTAGGTTTACGCCTAGGTTTAAGGATTTCATTTCCATCATAGATAACATTTTGAGCAAACATTTGCTATCTTACCATACTCGGGGTTGGATTCCTTTATAATGGGGATACTATGCTTATCATTGAGAACTCTATGCTTCGTGATCATGTGAGCGATCGAATGGTATTCCTTGTACGCATAACTTATTTTCAAGCTTGTTTTTCAAGGTTTTAGATTAGAAAATCATTCAAAAGTTTTGATTCCTTAGCTTTGAATTCTTGCTTAAGCATTTTAACATTTTCTTGAAGTTCTTGTTTTTGCTTAGCGCTTTAGAAAGCTTTTCTTGTAATGAGTTTAACTCTGTTTTAATACTTCTTCTCTAAACTTACTTTTTCTAATAGTTGTACGATTGGTCATCCATTTCACCGCTCACGGGTGGTAAACTCAAACTTAGCACTTGTTGTTCATAAATAGCAACTTGTTCTTTATAGGCATTCAATTCAGTAACAATGAATCATCATGAGCACATGCGGTGTATTCATCAAAATATAGTCATCATTGACCGCAGAAGATGCATCACTTGGTACGGTCACACTTTCACTTTGTTTCACATATTGATCATATGGGACAACATTGATATTACCCATATTTTCAATATCGACTCAAAGTTTCAGATTGATTGTACTTTGTCATGTATCTTTTGATCATCAACATCATCGTATAGTTTTAATACCCGAGATGATTGATTCTTTGGATGGACCAACTTGCTTAGATGATGAGGCTTTAGAGAGACCATTGGAGAAATGTTGGCCATGAAAATTGTTTGTGCATTAGGTTCATCATCGGCGTCGAGTCGTATGCATCACAATCGGCGACTTGAAAGGCATTCGATGATTGTGACCTATCTCTGAATTGGTTGTTCATCAACATCGGTCATATGTCTTTGCATTCCTTCAAGAAGAAACAATAACTCCTCTTCATCCAAAGTCGCTCCATTATCCACGAGCTTGCGAGCAACATCTTGTCTCTCAAGTATTTTGCATTACGTGGACGTTTTGGAGATGTGCGGTTCCTTGCTATGTCCATCACCCCACGGTTGTAGCACTTAATTTGCTTTGCTTGTCCTTGATTTGGATTCCTTCACGATTCGATTTGCTACATATCCTCTACCAACTCCACCTCTTCCTGCTCATACCATCTTTCTTGAACTGGTTGCACCACAACCTTCCCATCTCTCGACGGTAGCTTGATTGTGTGGATTGGATCTTCGCTCGATGTTATTGTTGGTGTGTGAGAGAGTTCATGTTTTGACTAATCATGAGAGCCAGTTGATTAATGAAGTGTCCCACGCGTGCATCGGCATCGACTTGTTTGAACATTGATCGGGAAAGAGTTTGTGATTACCATTACCCATGGGTATAACTTGAGAAGCTTTGGTGGTAATTCCAACATTTGTGTAGAAAGCAGTTGAATCATTTGATGACCTTGTCTCTCCTCAGTTGGTTTTGAACCGATCAAGAATCCTTTTTCAAACATAGCATGTCTCTCATTCTCAAGAAGGAATGCATAGAGTTGTTCATAGTTTGTATTCTTCAATCCTTTGGTTAGTTTCACAGAGGTGACAAACTTGTGCCATTCAGGGATTCATGTTGTTCACAAATTTTGAGTTCGGTGAATGTTTGGCATGGTCATTTTGATGTTCTCATGTCATTCACAAGCTTATGGAATCTCACGTAATACTCATAGACACTCTCATCATGTTTCATCTTGAAGTGTTCAAATTCATCATACTGATTGTGATTCTCTGTCTTCAATAGTTAATCTGAACCCGAGAGGAGCATCTTGACATTATCCCATCGCCTTGGCTTCATGTTGTGATTGATAAGCTTGTAGATATCATTTGGAAGACCTTGAAGTATAATGTTAGAAGCCACGATATCAAGATCGAATCTCTTTTTCTCCTTATCATTGAGCTCATCATACGCCTTTGGTCTCAGATATTCCATAGATCATTGTTCCATCTGCGGTTCGTATCAATTAAGTCTCTAGTAGTCTCAATCGATAAGGTCCTTCATCAATGGATTTGAGAATGTTGACCCATTTTCCTTTCCAAGACATTACGATCGATTCGTTGTGCCCAAGAGTCGTAGTCGATTCTGTCAAGCATGGGTGGGCAGTATCTCGAGCCACCGCTTGAACATCCTCGAATGTAAGAAACAATAGTTGGAACGATGTTTGCCATGATTACAAGTTCTACGAATTTACTATTCTTTGATTAAACCGAAAATTGATTCTTTCACGGATTTTACTAAACCAAAAGAACAACCGTAAGAATGTAGCACGAAGAAGTAGCAAGACTTAATAGACAAGTAGCTAAACAATCAACTCGCTTAGTTATCAACTCGCAAACAACTAACTCGCTTAAAGAAACAAGTCGCTAAGAAATCAACTCGCTTAATAGCCAAGTCGATATAGAGACAACTCGCTTAATAGCAAGTCGCAAACAGACACAACTCGCTTAACCACCAAGTCGCTTAAGCTAACTCGCTAGCTATACAACTCGCTTAATAGCCAAGTCGCTTTAGAACTCAAGTCGCTTAAAGAAACAACTCGCTTAGAACCCAAGTCGCTAAAGAAACAACTCGCTTAGAACCCAAGTCGCATAAAAGTCAACTCGCTAAATAGCCAAGTCGCATATACCAACTCGCATCCAGTAACGAAGGAACTCGCTTCTAAGAAACAAAAGTCCGAGGCTCAACTCGCTTTGTACAAAGTTCACAAAGAACCACTTTATCAATCAAAAACAACCAAACCACAATGATTTAATCCTTCCAATTCCAAACATAAACACATATGATGATCCTAAACACAAAAGTACAAGCAAAATTCAAACTTTAACACTAGAATTTGTCCAAATGATTCAAACTCTCCTAAACACTTAATACCCCAAAAACCTTATGAAATCCACCAAAACAAAGAGCATGAAAGATGAGTGATCAAACCATGGCTCTTGATACCAATTGTAAGTTATAGGATTTCACAAACACACTAAACCATAATCACATGGGGCGTTCAAGTATGTTTAGAGAGAGAAAGTTCTAGAGAGAGAAAGAGAAGAGAGTTGGGAACTATGTGAAACAAAGAAAAATGGTATTGAAGCTCCAACCCTCTACCTTGGGAGGTAGAGGGTATTTATAGTGTCTTACAAATAAACGCCACCTACGGGCATGGATCGGGCATACATGGGTAAAGACCGTCCCGTCTCCTCCACGGTGTTACATAACAAACTACTTACTAACATAACTTGACTACGACTACAAGCTTTCTAATGAATACATATACTTGAGGTGACCGACTCTTTAATGACCGAATTTTCTAATTCCTAACACCATACAAGGTACAACTTTCTCTCTCATAATAACACACACATACTCTCATTTTTCTGACAAGAATGTGTACTTACTCTCATGCTGGAGTCTAATCGTGGGCTCCGTCCCCACAGTAAGGCTAATGGTTTACTCTTTCTTGTACATGGATTCAATCAAACTACTTGGATTAGTACAAGATCAACCCACCAACAGCTTGTTAGCCCAGTCCAGCAAGCAAAACTAACACCCATCACAACCCGTGCCACTTTTTACTAACAAGTTGGCGCAATCTGTGGGACCCAGTACACAACAGCGTTCTTGAAAAATGCTCACCGTATGCACTCAGTCCGAACCAACTCCTGCTGCCGTATCCGCGGTACGGAACACGGCGGGAAAAGGAAAAAATGCAACTCAGGCGAAACTTGAAGGGCATACGTCCGACGCAGCTGGTCAAGAAGTCTTGTGACAAGTACTATGACCGTGAGCCTACCGATTGTGACAGAGAAAGTTCGGAAGCAAGAAAAGGGCCAAAGCTATAGAGGCACTAAAACTGGCTAGACTTCCGTGAAGCATCGCAACACTCCAAGTCGGAAGGACAACTAAAAGAAGAGATTTGAGGAAAAGATCGAGTCTCAAAAGCGCCGAACGCACGAGAGGCTCGAGCCAAGGCGTGGTCGATCTAGGTCACCAAAAATAAAAATGCTTGAAAGAGAGGAGGTGTTCAAAAGACTCATGGAAGGATGTGTTTCACAGGCTAGGAAATAAGGAAAAAGTGTCTCCGTACTCCAAATATCCCAAGAAACCAATTCGTCGCGGCTCTCAAAAAGAGGAGGAAAGTGGTTATCATAGTTCCTATTAGCGGAGAACATATCCTTATTCGGAAGATGTGAAGACGGCCGGGCATACTCGCGTGGGGCGGCCGACTCTCGAAAGTGAAGAGTGGAGAGTGAATATTGGAGGTCCGGATCCAAAAGGTGGTCGACATCGATGACGATGACTTAGCCAGCCATGGGTATGCAAGGAACCGATCCGTTCACTCCACGCATTCGTTATTTCAAAGATGCCCAAGAAAACATGAATGCCCGCCAACGTGAAGACATATGACGGAAGTGAAGACCCGAAGATTACCTAAAAATTTTCCAAGCAAAGAAGAAAAGTGGAACGTTGGGCAATGCCAACTTGGTGCCACATGTTCAATTCCACGCTTCACCGGATCCGCTAGGGTGTGGTTTGACGATCTCCCACCGAATCGGTAGACAGCTATGACGAAGTTAAAATAGGTCTTCCTAGCGAACTTCCTTCAAAGAAAAGAAATGCATACAAGATCCAGAGAACTTCACCACATCAAACCGAAAGAGGAGAAACTACGAAGACTTCATGAATAGATTCAAGGCAGAGCGAGGGATGTCAAAGGAGCACCGAAGTCATGAAAATCTCCGTTTCATGCACGGGATTACCAATCCCGAGATGATTAAGCGCTTGCATGATAAAATACCCAAGTTGGTATACAAAATGATGAGGGTAACTGCATCCTTCCTATGAGGAGAAGTGGCAGAGACAAGCTCAAAAGAAGAGATCGCTTTCCCGGTGCCATGGAAGCCTCACGAACCGCGTAAACAAGGCTTAAAAAAGGGATATAGAAACCAACTCAGGACAGAAAGGAAGCAAGATAGGTTCACTCTCCTCTCCAAGACACCAAAGGAAATATTGGCGTTGGAAAAAGCAAAATTCAAAACTCCTCCACCAATGATCACACCGATCGAAAAAATAAACGCTAACAAATATTGTGAGTTTTGTGGAAAACTAAAAAGGGGGGTTGAATAGTTTTACAAATTTAAACTTCCTTTTAAATATTTAGATCGACTTATGTCAATCTATTTGGTTGTTTATGTTGGACGTTGATGAGCGGATATATAAACGTGTAATGAAAGATAAAGAGTTAGAAGCACATAACCACGACACAGTATTTATAGTGGTTCAGCTACAAGGACACCTTCCTTGCCCTACTCCACTCCTCGAGTCACCTACTCGAGAGTTCGTAAACACTACACGACACCAATCTCCTTATGGCGAGAAGCCTTCACAACGTCGCCTACTCTTTTTCGGTACTAGGCTAACCACGGGTTCTTTCACCCAAGGTGAACCACACCTATCACAACGTCGCTTACCCTTTATTAGGTACTAGGCTAACCACCTAGTTCCATTACTATGGAGGAACTACTACCTAACATAACACAACACCTAATCTCAAGGAGATCCACTCCTTGTTACAAATCCATCAAGGATATCACCATCCTTGGAAATAAACTAATACTTGTATGTATAACGATGCACCTCATCGATTATACGACCTATGCATTCTTCCCTAATGCCACTTGATTTGATTCCTAGGCATCCTTCACTAATGCCTTTGATTTGACACCTTTAGCATTCTTCACTAATGCTTTTGACATGGACGCTAAGCACCTTTCACTAATGCTTGTCTTGACTCTTCGGCATCCTTCACTAATGCCTTCAACACAACATCTCTACGGAGGAAGAAAGAACTATCAACAAGAGAACCTCATTGTCTTGATGATGACAAGCATGGCAACTCATGGACTTGAGCTTGCTCGACTTCAAGAAGTGGTGATATCGCCTTTAAGAGGAACCTAGAGAATCACACAAAAATAAAAGACAAACTACATAGAAAGATCCCTTAAGATCAGTGGTTAGAGAGGTACAATACTTGGAGAAAGTATGTATGAAAGTGGTGAGCCAAAAGGAAGAAATGGATCACTATTTATAGAGGAGAAAACTTACTGTTCCCCGGATCCCACAGATCCCTCCCACAAGGGATCCGGCTAGCATAAAGCTAGGGATCCGTGGGACGCTCCTCTTTACCCATGGGTATTTTGATTATGGGTTATGGGTTGATCCATGGGTTTCTTATTAGATACAATGTATCTCATGAGTTCAATGTACCTAGTCAAATGGTTTGGATAAAACCATGGGTTATGGGTCAATACCATTTGTTAGTTTTTATCCATTTTAGTATATACTAGTTTAAGTATATATTTACCCAAATATGTAAACACTAGTTGTTGTACATATGTATTGCTAAATCACTTTATACTTGTTTTAGTGTTTTATGTGAAAACGTAAGTCTGTTAGAAAACTATTGGCTCAAACGGTTTACGATTTTATTTGTTTCGTTAAATGATTTTACGTTTGTTATCGATAAAACATTAGAAGGTCGTAAAATATAAATAAACATTTTACGGCTTATTTGTATTAACAAACTCCCTTTTGTTGATGACAAAATATAAAATTATTTTAAGGAAAAACTAAAATTGTAAAAATTGAATTGATTTTTACTCTCTTCTCCCCTTTTGTCGAAACAAAAGAGCGTCGAAAAGAAACTAACACAAAGTTTTAAGAAAAACATGTAAAAAAGAAAAGATGTAAAGTGAGTAAGTGACGGAATGGTTCTCGTCAGAACTCCCCTGACGAATCCATCCCTTTGTGAGGCGTCAAGTACATAAAGATAAGTAAGCTAATGTTTTGCAATTATGTTTGCAAATGGTTCGATCCTGTGACGAAAATGCTCCCTTGAAGATTGCAACTTTGCAATGGGGTGTCATGAAGAGTAATCCAAATAAGGATCAAGTTGCAAATGGATTTGCAATGTATGTTATGACACAAAGCTCCCCCTAGCTTTATGGTGTCAAAATCTTCATGTGTATTTTGAAAATCTACAAAATAAAGGTTAGAAAACAAGAGTATAGTGCATAATTTCCTGCAAATAAGACTCAAAGTTAGTATAATTTTGCTTTATGTTGCACGGATCCCGCGGTTCCCTCTTTGGAGGGATCCGTCTAGGCTTTTTCAAGGGATCCGTCTGTCTGGTGACAGATTTTCAGCACTTGTGATATTCCAAACAATGCTAAATATGAGAATGAAATATGTATAAATAATATACTCAAAACAATATGGAACATAAGATATCATTCAATAAAACAAAGAGATAATCAAAAAAATCTCTAAAACTAAGAGAATGATCTAGCCATACATTTTTCTACTAATGAGTTACTAAAGCCTAGAATGCAACAAAGTGTTAGAGTCTAAGGATGAGTAGACTTGTTGATTTGGTCCAATCTTTCAAGAAGATGATTAAACATGAAATGTAAATCATTTTGTACTTCTTGAACAAGTCCTTGGGTGATTAGACAATTTGGGCAACTATTGCCTTGATTGGGAACCGGAGGGAAATGGATGTTTTGAGGAGGCTCTACGAATGATTGCGGGATTTCATTTTGAGGTGTGGGATGAGGTTTTACTAAAGGCGAGGGTGGTGGTAGTGGAAGTTCCTCCATATGATCATGTCCATGATTGTTCCTTGTTTCCCATGATGGACTATTCGTGTTGTGGGTGGTTCCTATTTAACGAGAAAGTTGGTGAGTGGGAGGTTCTTGGTGACGAAAGTGCTCTAATGCATAGAGATTTGGGTGAGGAAGAGGCTCGTTAAATCCATGCTCAAGGAATGAGGACTTAGACGGCTTGCTAGAACTAGCTATGTTTGGTTTTGAACTAGATGACCCTTTTTGTAGCCCAAAATGTTTGATGCTAATCCTTGCGGTTCTCTTAGAAATTGTTGAATGAGTTTGTTGAGGTGGGATTCTCTCATTGTCATCTCTTATGGGAGATGATTCGGTGGATGAGATTTCATGGATCATATGACCCTTTCTTTTGGATGAGCCTTTTGTTGAGGAGTTGTTGCTAAGAGCTTTAGTCATGGTGGTGATAAGGATGCTTTATGAGCTTTTAGTGACTGATTTTTGAGAACTAGGTGGAAGTGATGCCCTAACCTTAAGAGTGTTTGGTTTATAAAGGGTAATTTGAATTATAGAATTAAATTCTTGGCCACTAAGAGGATTAAGCATGCCCTTAGGATTTTGATCAGCTCTAGAGAGACAATAAATGAAAGCTAAAAGTGGTTAGATAACCAAAAGGTGATTTATGATTGAAGAGGGAAGGCGGTTTTAGTTTTCTGCAGCCACGGATCCATGGATCCTCTCAAAGAAGGATCCGTCTGGTTATAAACTGTGGATCCGCCTGTCGAATGTGTTCTAGGTGAAATGATTATGCTTTTGTGAGGTTTATTACCTATGTATTTCGAGGTTTTGACTTAATTTTGAAGTTTTTAAGCGTTGGATATCTTAAATGCTCAACCATAATGGGTGATGGTGCTTTATGATGGTTTGGGTAAGAAAATTGACTTTATGTAGTCTAACTAAGTGTTTGACAAGGATACCATTTGATTTGATATGGAGAAATGGTGGTAATTAGTCCTAGAAGTCGATGATGACTTAAGAAAAATTTACTAAAATCTTAAAAATAAAGAAAAATAAAAACTAGTTTTGAGCCTAATTTTGAGTCAAAAGTGATTAAGACCAATTTGCTAAAATTGATGGATATACCAAACTAAGTGTTATGACATGTAATAAATAATGTGTGGCGTTTGGCGGAAATATGGTGAGTTTTGATGAGTTGATAAATCAAAATACTTTGAAATATATCCTAGGTAAGCTATGGGTGATTGTGAGGCTTTCAAATATTTGAGGAAGACTTAGTTAGCTCTAATATCTTATGTTTGACTAGTGTGAGGTGATCTAGTGAGCTATTTTGATATAATCAAGTCCGTATCGCTCATCTATAGTCACGGATCCGCGGTTCCCTTCGGGAGGATCCGGCTAGTTATAATGTTGGGATCCGCCCTCGCAGATCGTAAGGCTTTCAAAGAATGTGCAACTTTGCACTTTTAGCAAATGCTTCTCCTAGTTGTTTCTATAGGGACTAAATGCAAGAACACAACAAATATAAGGCATAGCAAAGTAGGAGAGCTAAAATTTCCTAAAATGAGTGGCGACGACCACTTGAATGTTTTCATGAGTCGTAAAATCTCATTCTACAAGTTCCTAAGTTAAGATTGTTTAGTGCCAATATATGGCAAGACCTACATACTACACTATCCTACATAAGCATTGTTTAAGTGTTACAACCCATTGTTTGAAATCGTTCTTCACAAATTTAGGTCCTATGACCTTACCTCATTTCTTCTCTCCTTCCCGTCTTCACCCGTACTCCACTCTTTATCATAGCATCTCTACTTATTTTTCTTCAAGAAGTTGGCTAAGCACTTGAAGATTCCATTGGTTTGTTGCCATTCGGGTGATGCACCAGGAACGTCCAGCAATTGGTTGATGCATTCCAAGGGGTCGAGTTCGGTATTTCCTAGTGGGTTGCTACTTCCTTCACCTTCTCTTTGCCTCTCCCTTTCTTTTGAGGAATCCGTGGGTGGGTGAGGCCTTTTGCCATCTACCATGAACCTTGTAGTTCTTCCCTCGGTCAATGACACCATAACCTTGTTGCAAAAGCTATGATCATAGGATTGCGAAGAAGGATCTAATGCAAAGATGAATTTAGCAAGACGGGTTAGGAGCATTGCATACGGGAGCACCATCTTGTCCATGCTTCTTACATTTTCCATTCTCTTGATCATGTAGTAGGCAAGGTTAAAGCAAGTCTCGGTCACTAGGCAATAGATCATGAAACTTAGACATGCGTTGGGGTGATCCTTGTTTCCTACTAGGCACACCACATTCTCCCTTATCACATTTTCCTATTTCCTATACAATCCGTACATCTCGGAGAGCTCCATTTGGAAAGGATCCCTATAGATCACTTTCGAATTCCTAGTAACCCTTGATGGGGATGCTCTTGGCATAAACACGGTGTCCCTCACCGTGGTAGCTTCCGGGATTATCATGTGATAGATTGCATAATGATCAACCATAGAGTGTAACTCCTCCAACGACCACTCATTAGAATACATACAAACACCTTGATATGGAACCCCTATTCTTCCAAACTCCACAAGTGAAAGAGTGTACTCATGTCCATTTATGGTGAATTCAATTGAGATGGACCCATCATCATTTCTAACTATCCCCATCGTCTTGTTGAACTCGAGTACGAAAACCGGCAAATTTGTTCGCTTATGTCCAATAAACAATCAAACCCAATAGCTCCAAAACTTCTCTTATGTCGGTATTGGCAAGAAATGATGGTTCTACTACTCGACCTTCGTGAAAAAGTCTCTTTTCAAGCATTTTAAAAGCTTTCCTATCTTCGGGACTAAGTCCATCTTTTCTATGGTACATTGGTATGTAATAAGCAGTGTCTTGGTAATCTTGTTGTTTGTTGCTTGGCATGATTGTTCCTAAACAATACAACCACAATGTGGTGTTAATTGTGAATAGTAACCTAGAGGGTTTGATCAAAATTTTGCTCTCATCATCTTTGTTGGATTCAAGAAATGTGTTTAATTTGTATTAACAATGTTAATTCTTTGATTTAGATTATCTTAGAAAACAATGTGGTGACAAATTATGATAAACCCATTTGAACCCAACTCTTAAAGATGAAGAAATTTCCTAGAAATCAAGGAATTAAATTAACAATGTAGTGAAGATTATACTTACACAAGTGATCGTTATGCTTAAGAGAAATGATCAAATTGCTCCTTTGAATAGGAGTTGTGTTCTTGTTCGTGAGTCTTTGAAGAGGATATAATTGTGGAACATCCACAGTGATCATTATTAACTTATGTTGTGTAACATATTGGATTTCACATACACGTCAAACCATAAACACAAGAGGCGTATAAATGATGTTTTAGAGAGAGAAAGTTAGAGGTTGGGAACTTTAGTGAGAGAAAGAAAAATCTTATTATGAACTCCAACTCTACCTTGGGAGGTAGAGTATTTATAGTTCTTACATAAATCGCCACCTACGGGTGTGGATCAGGCATACAGTGGGTAAAGACCCGTCCGTCCTCCACGGTGTTACAAAACTAAATACTACTAAACATTAACTAATCTACGACTACGAGCTTTCAAACGATTACATATACTTGAGGTGTCCGACTCTTTAATAACTGGATTTACTAAATCCTAACAATCTCCCCCTAAGGGAGGTCACCTAAAAAATATATAGAATACAAACAGATATTACAATTAGATTGTTCTTGGTTTCTTGTTAATGTTCTTTGCTCTGTAGCTCGTAGTCATTGATTCTTCATTATTGCATGATTGGATAATCAATGTGGAGGTCTTTAACTGGTCCACGTGATAATGAGTTTTGAGCCAGCTTTGAGATCATCAGCAAACATAAATCTCTGACTCATCCATTGTGATGTTGGTATTATGTGATGTTGTGACTTATGGACCGACATGCTCACATTCTGGATCATGATATATTCTCATCGAGTAGCGGAAGCTTTCGTTGATTCATGATATTGGCGGCAGGTAGCGAAGCATGGAGTGAAAGTATCGAGTCATTGATGCACTAATCATGATTTCTTTAGAAGTGAATGTGTGTGTGAGCATGCGGCTATGGATTGACCGCTTCATTCGATCACCGCAAGCGTTGGCGTACACACGCATACAATGATTAGCAATAAAGTGCACGAAAGTGTCTTTGATCACTTCGTTGAATTGAGGTACACGCCCACGGTTCCCGTTGATCGAGACACGATCGCCTGTGATCGTATAATTCAAGAATTTCCTTGACGGGGTTTCAGCATTGTTCTAGTCGTTCTCAAACCGGAACATCTCAAAGAAGACAACACGGAGTGAGTGAACCAAATAATTGAGATTCACCGATTGATAAGAAGAAATTTGAAAACAATCGTATCGCTCAATAGAAATTGTTTTTGTAATACAACGAAGGTTTAATGAAAATCAATTATCAATCATAAACACCTTTTAATTTGAAATATGAGTACATCGATGTGCTAAGGAAAAGAATTTTAAGCACAACGACCGGTTTTTCAAAGGTATCCGTCAACCCATTACTCCGAACCAAGATTGATTCAAAAGATTGAATCGCCCATTGTTTCATTCGGCTTGTCACATGGTTGATCTATTGGATAGATCTCACATGCCACCCACCGTGAGCTTGTTTGATGTTGGCTCGGAAGGCTTTCCATCTTTATTGTGAATATGTTTGCATATCACTCGGATGTTCGCAATACCACAAGGATAATGCGTAGGACTCATAAGATATAATCTCTCTTCCACATTGTGTGAAAGAGAGTCTTCATTGAAAGTATCCTAATGAGATTTATTGATGATCTCGTGGCTCTAGACTCAATTGTGCATATTTGGATCCTATTTCGTAGACTAGGAGAGGGTCTCCTTCTTTAATATCAATAATATCTAAGAGAAAGTCGATAGATTGTGTCGGTTCCTCACGAGAATGAAACAAGTCCTTTTAAGAGGAACTTGAGTGGTTTGGGAAGTTGAAGTGCGATCGTCATCGAGTCCATGATGTCTTGTCTTCAATACCGATGTTACCTTGGTAACCACCAAGTAGTATATGAATTGAACCCGTATCGCCCTAAGGTTGAATAATTGGAGGGCTATTTATTTTCACCCTTTTCTCATTCAATTCTTTTTCATTCTTCAACCCCTTCAGTGCTTACCGAGACTTCATAACTAGAACTGTAACACCCCAACCCGACAAGGGTATAAAATGTCACAATACGGTTTCATATCAGAACCTTAAATACTATACAATAGCGGAAGCCTTTACAAAACTTACAAAAGATAATATAAATAACTTAATATTCAAAATAAATCTAAGATTCCTATTTCAAATCTTGCTCTTTCTCTACTCTCAACCCAGATCAGCTATCCCATAAGCTCATCTTGAATGCTTAATACCTGCCGCAGGAAAAGAAAATGCGGCTGAGCTTACAAAGCCCAGTGAACAGATATAACAGAAACAAAAGCTAAACGAAACAAATATACAATTAACGAAATAACACGAAATGAAAATACTGAATCATTGAGGATTCTGCGGAAGCACAATATACAGAAATCCAGAAGAACACATATCAGTTAAAAACGCCTCATAGCACATTAATGACACAAACGCAAACACATCAGAATAACCAGACACTTAACATATCAAGAAAATAGATTACATATAAACCAAACGAAAAGTCCAAGGGCTAACTAAACAATTACCGAAAATAAACATGGCATTCATACAAATCAATTAATCTACATTTAACACACTTAGTTCAATATTGCAAAGAAGCGAAATAGCATCAAATCATGGCGGTCTCACATACAGATAGAAAACACAGTAGACATACTATAACTAAATAGACAAAGACATAACATAGCCATTAGCAATTATCAGAACAGATATCATAAGCTAAACCAGTTCTCAGATCAAATCTTAACATCAGCAGGGTTTTAACATGGCAGGTCACATATGCAGACAGATAACTAACCGATAGGCAAGGTTTATAAAATTAACTGAACCATCATACATACTAACTTCCAAACACTCAATTGTTCACTAGCACACTCATCTCGCAGATCAACGCATTCACGTGACGATAAACTAACATAATATCATATATACGAATCATGTTTAAACATATTAATCCTATCCTAGCATGGCAACTAGTAATCACTTGAACATATACGTCATGAGCACATTCGCTAACATGTCATATCAGAATACATAATATAACACTCGGAAGTACTAAACCATAATGTAATACTTAACGGACATAACAGATAAGGATTTATTTAACTACCACGAGCCCGGACATATCATATCGTAAACATCATACATATACGTAAATAACCTTAGAAAATAATTTGGAGTAGCTAGCTCCTAGAAGTTGTGAAGACGCGATTTCACACGACATCATTCACTAGACAAATCATATCGAATAACAGATCGATCTAGGATGCATCCATACGCCCACAAACATATATTGGTCATATAATATAACTTGAGCTCATAATGATAACAGATAAGGACGTGGCGTAACTTCACTCATCGCCCTAGAGTCATGTCGAAGTGCACATCGACACGGACATGGAACCCCATGACTAGTTAATATTTGGCTCGGGTGTCAAACTATCTTAGGTCAAACCAAATTTCGTATATGACACAGTCATAATCAAACACAAAGATCACATATAACATATCGATAATTCATATCATAAGGTTCATATTCTAATATTCGTGAGGTCGAAGTTTATCATCATAATCACATATCATACTTCCATAATCGAAATTCAACTTTTAGTGCCCCTAAGCGTAAGTTTATAATCAAATATAACAAGGTTCAACAAATGTACATATCAAAGTCTTCCTAACATAAAGTTCAAATCAGATATTGCATGGTTCAAATAAGCAGAGAGGTTCGGATAAGCAATGATCAAACAATCGTAAAAGGGTTCATAGCAATGGCATCGGAACCCTAATAAGTAAAATAGGAAAAGCTAACGAAAAGAACGTCATAAGAAACCTTACCGAAAAGGTCGAATATCTCGTACCTTAAAGCAAATGAGAGAAAAGCAAACAAATGAGTGAATCACGAAGATATAACGTCGCGTCTCCTTCAACGAATCTACACGGATTATGATTTATTTAATACATATTAGCATCATTAAATTATAACGGATTCCTCGTATTAACATTCTTAGAGTTGTAATTATATTCTTATTCTTAGTGACGGTCGGAATTACGATATTTTAGAGTATTGATCATTAATTAGCCAAACTTATGGGTTACAATTGACAAATGGTAACTTAAGGTTTTAATATGACAAATATCTTATTTGAGAGCTTATATGATCATCTTTCAAAGTATAGGGTTTATAAATGTCAAGAACGGATTTTTAGGACTTCCTTTCATAACAGTTTACACCAACTTCTATATCTTACGTGATTGACCAAGACTCTTATGTAACATTGTTCGAAATACAAACTTAATGAGACCATGCATACAATACTTTAATTCATGATTCTTGACTCCTTGCATAGAATCATAACTCACGCATGTTTACCAACACACTTAATACTCGCTAGTTATACGTTAAATCAACGGTTATTAATGACCTCAAACTTACTATTTTCACATGAAATAACGAATTAGCCCATTTAGCTTCTTAACCCTAATCGTTTCCCATTAATGTTCTAGGGTTTTTCCCAATCTTTTATTATCATATTAATACGCCTCTAATTGACATGTTACGTCTTTAAATGACTTTCACCTTGACCTAGAACGTATGAAAACTCAAACGGAAGTTAACTCAACTTATGCATGTCTTTACAAAATTAACTCACACATGTCGACCTTATATTCCAACGTGCATACATCTGACACAAACAACTACGCTATAAGATAAATGTGATGCATGTATATCGACACCATCAAGACCTTTTCAAAAGACTCACACTAGTAAACCATGCATGCAACTCGACACATAACAAAACCACCACAACATGTTAACGTGATGCATATTTAATTGACATGTAGCTTATTACGCGACCAAACTCTCCTGCTCTTGTTTACTTACGTTTCAACGTAATCAAACATTCATGATCTACAAACCATGCGTCGACCTTATACATACAATACGTCAACTTATATACACATGTATGTTTATGATTTTATGTGACCATTCCCAAGTTACTTACTATCCAACTTAAGCATACATCGACACACACGCACGCATATATTTTCATAAAAGACTTGAACACAAGGTAGGTTAATATATCGACAACTCACTTGACTCACAACCATACGCATGATACACATTTCCCTTAATCCTATGGTTCGGTTATGCATGTCTCGACTCACAATAGCTTAGGGTTTACGTTTTTCATGTTCTTTACTTATTTAAACGCATGCTTACAATCATTCATAGGTTTCGCTATATATATGTTCTTGTTCGGTTCCCTATGGCTCGACATACACAAGACTCGACTCATACCTTACATATTCAACATAATATAACTTTTACTTGTATTAAAAGTGTGACAAGAAAGACTTGATTATACCTTGTCTTGTTGGAAACAAACTCTCGACACCAAGGGTTTAGGTTCGGCCGAATAGGAAGAAAAGAGAAAAGGCAAAACTAGGGTTTCAATTTGAGGTTAAGTGATTGTATTTATAGTTGTACAAATAAGTTAGGGCTTTAGATAGGGTGGGTTTCGCTTGGGTCCAACCGAACAAACAAACCACGCTTTTGGGCTCCCGTCTTGATCCAACCGAATAACAACACGCCCATCTTGGGCTCACCAAGAAACGAAACGAGGCCCAAACGATTTAGCGAGACGTTTAACTTTCGTCGTACAATGTCGATCACATAAACATATTCGTTAAATTTTAATTATTTGTAAGTTAGATTTTAAATTTCGTTAAATGAATACCAATGTATTTTACGTATTTTAATAAATGTTCGATTTCAAGGGTATTTTAGTCTCTTAACACGTTTCGTATTTTTAGGGTTTTACAACTCTCCCCTTCTAAAAAGAAAATTTCGTCCTCGAAATTGAACAAGACGGAACAGGATCGAAAACAAATCGGATTTCGAACTTCAAGGAATATATGTCGACGCTAAACTTATCTCGAACAAACGGATTCTTATCAGAATCTTCAAACTCATACTTCTCAGAAGTCAAATCAATAGTCAAATACTTATAACGATATTTATATACTTATCAAGCAATGGCAGAAAACAGATGAGATGCCGAAAATCAAACAACACGTTCTATCGTATTCAGATATCTAATGAGGAGAACAAACATATACATAGACAAAACGAATCATACCGGTCTCACTAGTCGCAAATAATCAAACTAAAAGGATCTAATGTTCCTCAAACACTTCACGAAATATCCAATGATCACCATAAGGGCACACGGAGACGTACACCTTTAGAGCAAACATAGAAATCCATAGTTCACACAAATCATAACAATTCCGGTCCCACGCGCACAAAACTTACACGTAACAGATATCGACGAAATCTCACAAATAGGTACAAAATTTCAAACGAACATGAGGAGTGCCAATTAACGGATACAAGTCAAAGTCCGTTCACGCATCAACCACAGGCATTTCCCCATACGTCATATGATTTCAATAAGTTCAAATTATATGATCTCGGTATTATCACGTTGATCAGGCGTCATAATACTTGCATCACATAACCAGTTCTTATTGTCATCATATTCGTCCCGGTCATGGCAACCACATAACCGATATCAAACGAAATATATCACATACGATAACATACGGTAGCAAGTAACATACTATAACGAGACTGATTCACATGAGTATACCATCATGATGGTCATACTTTGTTTCAAGTCGTGATGAAGTAACATCATTAAGAAAACAAATAGCGTATTTAAACTTATGAGGACTAACGAAATCTAACGAATCTATCGAAAGAAACAACAAACAGAACTATACTTTCAAAATTTGTTTTATTCCCACTAATCAAACAAAATTTGCAAAATCGTCATAAGATGAACTTCCAAAACAAAACTTAATAATCCCAGATTCAATCATCTAAATGAAAACAAAAGGACCTAAACTCAAAATCCAATGTCAGAAATTTCTCATAAGGAGGCAACTAATCAGGAGTGCACGTTTCTATTCTTGTATCGGATTAAACCTACTAGAAGCCGTAGAATCTAGGTCCGAGTCCACCTCGTATTCTTCCTCATCTTCTTCTTCCTCCTCTTCCTCCTCACTTATCCATCCGTTCTTATCTCCTTCGCGCTGCGGTAACAAGCGGCTAGCAAAGTCACTTCTCCGATTCCTCTCTTCCTCTTCCGGCACACGGTCCACGAAAGCATACAAATCACGACTCCTAGTCCAACCCACTCCTCCATCTTCAAAGAACTCTGGACATCTATCATGATACTTAGTGGTGAAACCTTGGTTGTCAACAACTTTAGTTTCGTAATCCTTTACTACTTTTCCGTCTACGTCCTTTAAAGTCAGCTTCTCCTCAATTGTGCATGGCCACATACTAGCCGAAACTCGTATCCTCCTGTTGGTCCGCTTCACTTTACCAAACCTCTTGCAGCCTTTAGCAATAACAACGGTCCACCTCATCCTCTCCTTAGGTTGCCTAGCTGGTCCTTGTTTGCTCCTATCAGGTGAACTAGAACGACGAGGGATAACCATCTAAAAGAATAACCAACTATTAGCAAGGCTTGAGTACGATAGTGGACGCAAAGAAAATACGCAGAAGGGGAAATCCTAAATCTACCCAATCCTCACAGGTCATAGCCTAAGCTCTAAAGGTCCTAAAACCTAGGTCTCTGATACCATAAATTGTAACACCCCAACCCGACAAGGGTATAAAATGTCACAATACGGTTTCATATCAGAACCTTAAATACTATACAATAGCGGAAGCCTTTACAAAACTTACAAAAGATAATATAAATAACTTAATATTCAAAATAAATCTAAGATTCCTATTTCAAATCTTGCTCTTTTCTCTACTCTCAACCCAGATCAGCTATCCCATAAGCTCATCTTGAATGCTTAATACCGCCGCAGAAAAGAAAATGCTACCGAGCTTACAAAGCCCAAAGGAATGATATAATGAAACAAAAGCTAAACGAAACAAATATACAATTAACGAAATAACACGAAATGAAAATATCGAATCATTGAGGATTCTCATGGAAGCACAATATACGTAAATCGAAGAACACATATCAGTTAAAAACGCCTCATAGCACATTAATGACACAAACGCAAACACATCAGAATAACCAGACACTTAACATATCAAGAAAATAGATTACATATAAACCAAACGAAAAGTCCAAGGGCTAACGGAAACAATTACCAGAAAATAAACATGGCATTCATACAAATCAATTAATCTACATTTAACACACTTAGTTCAATATTGCAAAGCAGCTGAAATAGCAGACAAATCATGGCAGTCTCACATATAGATAGAAAACACAGTAGACATACTATAACTAAATAGACAAAGACATAACATAGCCATTAGCAATTATCAGAACAGATATCATAAGCTAAACCAGTTCTCAGATCAAATCTTAACATCGCTAGGTTTTAACATGGCAGTCACATATGCGTACGTGATAACTAACCGATAGGCAAGGTTTATAAAATTAACTGAACCATCATACATACTAACTTCCAAACACTCAATTGTTCACTAGCACACTCATCTCGCAGATCAACGCATTCACGTGACGATAAACTAACATAATATCAGATATACGAATCATGTTTAAACATATTAATCCTATCCTAGCATGGCAACTAGTAATCACTTGAACATATACGTCATGAGCACATTCACTAACATGTCATATCAGAATACATAATATAACACTCGAAAGTACTAAACC
The DNA here is from genome assembly GCA_022545495.1 of Chrysanthemum lavandulifolium. Classification (NCBI taxonomy): domain Eukaryota; kingdom Viridiplantae; phylum Streptophyta; class Magnoliopsida; order Asterales; family Asteraceae; genus Chrysanthemum; species Chrysanthemum lavandulifolium. The sequence goes on from CM040238.1 coordinate 70,032,356, forward strand.
ATAACAAAATACTTAACGCAGACATAATGATAAGGATTTATTTAACTACCACGAGCCCGGATATATCATATCGTAAACATCATACATATACGTAAATAACCTTAGAAAATAATTTGGAGTAGCTAGCTCCCGAAGTTGTGAAGACGCGATTTCACGACATCATTCACTAGACAAATCATATCGAATAACAGATCGATCTAGGATGCATCCATCGCCCCACAAACATATATTGGTCATATAATATAATTTGAGCTCATAACAGATAATGAGATAAGGGCGTGGCGAGAACTTCACTCTATCGCCCAAGAGTCATGTCGAAGTGCACATCGACACGGACATGGAACCCCATGACTAGTTAATATTTGGCTCGGTGTCAAACTATCTTAGGTCAAACTAAATTTCGAGATATGACACAGTCATAATCAAACACAAAGATCACAGATAACATATCGATAATTCATATCATAAGGTTCATATTCTAATATTCATAGGTCGAAGTTTAACATCATAATCACATATCATACTTCCATAATCGTAAATTCAACTTTTAGTGCCCCTAAGCGAAGTTTATAATCAAATATAACAAGGTTCAACAAATGTACATATCAAAGTCTTCCTAACATAAAGTTCAAATCGATATTGCATGGTTCAAATAAACAGAGGTTCGGATAAACAATGATCAAACAATCGGAAAAGGGTTCATAGCAATGGCATCGGGAACCCTAATAAGTAAAATAGGAAAAGCTAACGAAAAGAACGTCATAAGAAACCTTTCCGAAAAGGTCGAATATCGTACTTAACGCAAATGAGAGAAAAGCAAACAAATGAGTGAATCACGAAGATATAACGTCGCGTCTCCTTCAACGAATCTACACGGATTATGATTTATTTAATACATATTAGCATCATTAAATTATAACGGATTCCTCGTATTAACATTCTTAGAGTTGTAATTATATTCTTATTCTTAGTGACGGTCGGAATTACGATATTTTAGAGTATTGATCATTAATTAGCCAAACTTATGGGTTACAATTGACAAATGGTAACTTAAGGGTTTAATATGACAAATATCTTATTTGAGAGCTTATATGATCATCTTTCAAAGTATAGGGTTTATAAATGTCAAGAACGGATTTTAGGACTTCCTTTCATAACATTTACACCAACTTCTATATCTTACGTGATTGACCAAGACTCTTATGTAACATTGTTCGAAATACAAACTTAATGAGACCATGCATACAATACTTTAATTCATGATTCTTGACTCCTTGCATAGAATCATAACTCACGCATGTTTACCAACACACTTAATACTCGCTAGTTATACGTTAAATCAACGGTTATTAATGACCTCAAACTTACTATTTTCACATGAAATAACGAATTAGCCCATTTAGCTTCTTAACCCTAATCGTCTCCCATTAATGTTCTAGGGTTTTTCCCAATCTTTTATTATCATATTAATACGCCTCTAATTGACATGTTACGTCTTTAAATGACTTTCACCTTGACCTAGAACGTATGAAAACTCAAACGGAAGTTAACTCAACTTATGCATGTCTTTACGAAATTAACTCACACATGCCGACCTTATATTCCAACGTGCATACATCGACACAAACAACTACGCTTATAAGATAAATGTGATGCATGTATATCGACACCATCAAGACCTTTTCAAAAGACTCACACTAGTAAACCATGCATGCAACTCGACACATAACAAAACCACCACAACATGTTAACGTGATGCATATTTAATTGACATGTAGCTTATTACGCGACCAAACTCTCTCGCTCTTGTTTACTTACGTTTCAACGTAATGACACATTCATGATCTACAAACCATAAATCGACCTTATACATACAATACGCCAACTTATATACATGTATGTTTATGATTTTATGTGACCATTCCCAAGTTACTTACTATCCAACTTAAGCATACATCGACACACGCACGCATATATTTTCATAAAAGACTTGAACACAAGGTAGGTTAATATATCGACAACTCACTTGACTCACAACCATACGCATGATACACGTTTCCCTTAATCCTATGGTTCGGTTATGCATGTCTCGACTCACATTATCTTAGGGTTTACGTTTTTCATGTTCTTTACTTATTTAAACGCATGCTTACAATCATTCATAGGTTTCGGCTATATATATGTTCTTGTTCGGTTCTCTATGGCTCGACATACACAAGACTCGACTCATACCTTACATATTCAACATAATATAACGTTGACTTGTATTAAAAGTGTGACAAGAAAGACTTGATTATACCTTGTCTTGTTGGAAACAAACTCTTGACACCAAGGGTTTAGGTTCGGCCGAATAGGAAGAAAAAGAGAAAAGGCAAAACTAGGGTTTCAATTTGAGGTTAAGTGATTGTATTTATAGTTGTACAAATAAGTTAGGGCTTTAGATAGGGTGGGTTTCGGCTTGGGTCCAACCGAACAAACAAACCCACGCCCTTTTGGGCTCCCGGCGCCTTGATCCAACCGAACGCAACAACACGCCCATCTTGGGCTCACCAAGAAACGAAACGAGGCCCAAACGATTTAGCGAGACGTTTAACTTTCGTCGTACAATGTCGATCACATAAACATATTCGTTAAATTTTAATTATTCGTAAGTTAGATTTTAAATTTCGTTAAATGAATACCAATGTATTTTACGATTTTAATAAATGTTTGATTTCAAGGGTATTTTAGTCTCTTAACACGTTTCGTATTTTTAGGGTTTTACAACTCTCCCCTTCTAAAAAGAAAATTTCGTCCTCGAAATTGAACAAGACGGAACAGGATCGAAAACAAATCGGATTTCAGAACTTCAAGGAATATATGTCGCACGCTAAACTTATCTCGGAACAAACAGATTCTTATCAGAATCTTCAAACTCATACTTCTCAGAAGTCAAATCAATAGTCAAATACTTATAACGATATTTATATACTTATCAAGCAATGGCAGAAAACAGATGAGTTGCCGAAAATCAAACAACACGTTCTATCGTATTCAGATATCTAATGAGGAGAACAAACATATACATAGACAAAACGAATCCTACCGGTCTCACTAGTCGCAAATATTCAAACTAAAAGGATCTAATGTTCCTCAAACACTTCACGAAATATCCAATGATCACCATAAGGGCACACGGAGACGTACACCTTTAGAGCAAACATAGAAATCCATAGTTCACACAAATCATAACAATTCTGGTCCCACGCGCACAAAACTTACACGTAACAGATATCGACGAAATATCACAAATAGGTACAAAATTTCAAACGAACATGAGGAGTGCCAATTAACGGATACAAGTCAAAGTCCATTCACGCATCAACCACAGGCATTTCCCCAGACGTCATATGATTTCAATAAGTTCAAATTATATGATCTCGGTATTATCACGTTGATCAGGCGTCATAATACTTGCATCACATAACCAGTTCTTATTGTCATCATATTCTGTCCCGGGTCATGGCAACCACATAACTGATATCAAAACGAAATATATCACATACAGATAACATACAGGTAGCAAGTAACATACTATAACAGACCAGATTCACATGAGTATACCATCATGATGGTCATACTTTGTTTCAAGCTGTGATGAAGTAACATCATTAAGAAAACAAATAGCAGACGAAACTTATGAGGACTAACGGAAATCTAACGAATCTATCAGAAAGAAACAACAAACAGGAACTATACTTTCAAAATTTGTTTTATTCCCACTAATCAAACAAAATTTGCAAAATCGTCATAAGATGAACTTCCAAAACAAAACTTAATAATCCCAGATTCAATCATCTAAATGAAAACAAAAGGACCTAAACTCAAAATCCAATGTCAGAAATTTCTCATAAGGAGGCAACTAATCAGGAGTGCACGTTTCTATTCTTGTATCGGATTAAACCTACTAGAAGCCGTAGAATCTAGGTCCGAGTCCACCTCGTATTCTTCCTCATCTTCTTCTTCCTCCTCTTCCTCCTCACTTATCCATCCGTTCTCATCTTCTTCTTCCTCCTCTTCCTACTCACTTTCTCCCAAAAATATTTTTGATTTTTTAATTTTTTGATTTTTTTTAAGAACATTCGAACAACATCTAAAATCCCGTGTCATTCTTTGAATGAAGACAAAGATCGTAGATATTATCGAATTGAGAAAATATGACAAAATGACAATATTTTTTGAAATTTTTAAGATTTTCAAATTTTTATGGATTTTTTTTTTTTTTTTTTTGAAAGTTTTATATTTTTCTATTTGCTTTTGAATAAATATTTACAAGAGATGGATGAAGAAAGACCTTTACTCCTCTTTTTCTCTTGAAGACGTTTGAGTGTTTCGGTAGTAGACTCTTTAGACCAAGTCGTGGAGGATAAACTCAAAACGTTCTCTAGGAAGTGCTTTGGTGAAGATGCTCGCTAAGCGATATTCGATCCTCACAAAATAGAGTTCCACCACATCGCTTTTTACTTTCTCCCCGATGAAATGATGTCGAATGTCGATGTGCTTTGCTCTTGAGTGTTGTACATTGTTGCATGAGATAGCAATAGCACTTTTATTATCACAAGACTGAGGAATTTTTTGAATTCAAAGCCATAGTCGATAATTGAGATCTCATCCATAGGATTTGAGCACAACAAGATGACATGGCTATGTATTCACCTCGTAGAGGAAATAGAAGTACTCATTTGCTTTTTGAAGACCAGCTCACAAGCTTATCACCCAAAACCGAGCACCTCCAAACGTATTTCGTCAGGTATCTTGACATCCCGCATGATCAAGATCTCGCATAGGTCGTTAGTGACATACCGGTGTCCTTCGGTACCAAAGTCCCATATTGATGGTTCCTTGGAGATACCGAAGACCCGCTTAACCGCTTCAAGGTGCTTTTGGTAGGCTTAGCCTCGATATCTAGCACACATGCAAACATCGAATGAATGTCTGGTTCATCGGTCGTGAGGTACATCATGGATCCAATCATACTACGACATTTCGTTTGGTCTACCATGATCCCCGAGTGGTCCTCATCCGCTTAGTACACTCTAATGCTCTATCATGGGAGTGTCAACAGGTCACTAGAATCAAATCCAAATTTCTTTAAAATCTCATTTGCATATTTAGATTGATTTATAAAAATGCCTCCGGACTTTGTGAAATTTGTAATCCCAAGAAAAATGACATTTGTCCCATCATTGACATTTGAAATTTAGAACCCATTTCTCTTGAAAACGGTCACATTCATTGGGGTCACCGAGGCAAAAATGATATCATCAACATATATTTGAACGTGAATTAAATGTTTGCTCGACTTTACGGTGAACAATGTCGGATCAATCGCTTCCTTTGTCAATCCGAGAGATAGAAGAAACTTTGATAGCGATCATACCATGCCCTTGGAGCTTGCTTCAAACCATAAAGAGCCTTCTTCAAATGATAGACGTGAGTAGGATGCTCGATTCACAAAGCCTTCAGTGGCCGACGAACGACTTCTTTAAGATCTCCGTTAAGAAACGCCGTCTTTACATCCATCTGATAGACTACCATGTTCTTACTTGCAACATTAGCCAAGAAGATTATGATCGCTTCGATACGAGCAACTGGAGCAAATGATTCTTCAAAGTCAATACCCTCCTCCTGACGGTATCCTTTTGCAACCAACCTAGCCTTGTTCTTTAATACATCGCCATGCTCATCAAGCTTCACTTTGAAGATCCACTTTAGAGAAATGATCATTGCACAATCTGGATCAGGTACTAATTCCCATACATCAAGTCGATCAAACTCATGAATTTCTTCTTGCATGGCATTGAACCAGTTGTCTTCATTCATGGCAGTTTTAACATCTTTTGGTTCGACCTTAGAGAGTACGGAGTTGAAGAAGCACCATAAGGCATCGGTTGCAAGTTGTTTTCATGTGGATACCGGACGGGAAAGGTTTCCAATGATGTTGTCCAGTGGATGATCATGTGTCCATTTTCTAATATGTTCATGTGGTTGTTGTTGAGGAACCAAGTAGCGAGTTGATATCTCCGAAGAAGATGGTTCGATGATGACTCGGAGCAAATATGTTTTCAAAGGGTTCATCTTCCGGAGGAGCAAAAGGGTTTTCATCATCCGTAATACCGCAACATTTTCATTGTGTACACTCGATGATTGATGATTTGTTGATGAGACAGAGTGATCAGCAGCAGCGCTTCTTGACTTAATGACATTGGCCAAGGGTTAACTTCATTGACGGGGATAGAGGCAGCCTCTATTGATGGAACCGACATATCATTAGCACTTGGTTCATAGTGTTCATCAAACATTGATCAAATAATTTCTTCAAATCATCTTCGAAGGAGGTACATAAGGAGTTGTTGGTGAGGGATTAGAAACAAGAGTAGAACTGATAGGACTACTGGATAAAGGTTGAAATGAGGGTCCAGAATTGGATTGTCCTAGAGCCATTTGACCGGTCAGCTCATCGAACGTAACGTGAATTGTTTCCATGATATTTTTGGTTCTCTTGTTGTAGATTCGGTATCCTTTTCTGTTTGGTGCATAACCTACAAATACTCCAATGTCCGCTTTAGCTTTTAGTTTACCTAAATCTTGACAGTCTTCTTTGATGACCGATTCCAACACTTTCATAAAAGCGAATTAAGTCTTTGTTAACAAACTCGTGCCATTGTCATTCGAACAATTCTAACAAGATTGTTGAGTCGAACTGAAGTCGTTTGATAAGTTTGATGATGACATATGGAGTTTCATCCTTTGTCCTCAAAAACTTTACCCAAGTAAATCGAGAGTAGTCATCAACAACTACTAGAATGTATTTCTTCCTATTTATTGTTTGCACTCTCATTGGTCCGCATGCATCCATATGAAGTGTATGAAGAACTTCCATTACGTAGTTTGTGGGTTTTGGTTTGGGCATATTTTGTGCTTTTTCCCAATTGGCAAGTCGAACAAAGATGATCTTTTCATACTTTAACTGGGTAATCCTCTTACTAAGTCCTTTCTCGAAAGATTGTTTATGGTACCAAAGTTCAAGTGATTGAGGCGACGGTGCCATAGCCATGACTTAGTTTTGGAAGCCTTTGACAAAGAAGCGATGGGTGAAGATTTCATCATATCTTCGATAGAGATGGTGTATAGGTTTGAACCACGAGTTCCTCCGAGAAGTTCCACACCATCAAGTTCTCTAACAAAGCAAGTATGTTTTCAAGGCCACTTCTAAATCGAGTCACGTAATTGTCCGACGTAAAATAGATTATTTCAAGACCTTCAACATAATATACCCCTCGAAATTACACTATTTCCAACCATGTAATCTCCATAACCCATAATAGAACCAAAATGATCGCTTTCGAATTTCACAGCTCCGATGAATTTACTCACGGTTCATGAGCCGTGACCGGTCTCGGTCATATGCTCGAACAAACTGAGTCCAGTACCACGTAACGATTTGAACGATCTACGCTTGAACACGACAAGAATGGATAATCGGATAATTGGGATCCCATGCAAGAATGGGTTCCATTTGGATAGTAACAATGATTGGAACACCCACATCAAAAGTAGAAACAATGGACTCATTAGAAATAGATGCAATGTTAGTGTCCATATTTGACCTATTCAAAGTATGTTCACTTTAAGGGAATAGTTCTACCAAGAGGGCATCCATTTTCTAGTAGGCATTGACTTAGCAAATTTAGGGCAAAACACATTAACCTTATGCCCAAAGAGGTATCCATTGATAACCTATATTACTAAATTTCCTTCATGTGGGTTTCCACTGTTTTCTAACTTTCTTTCGCCTTTGCCTTTTAGCCTTCTTAGCTTGATTTTTAGCATTACAGCTTTAACTAAGCATTTAACAACATTAGACAAATCATTCACACCACATTCAGATTAGTAATGTAAACCACGCAATCATCATTACATGTTTTGCCAAAAGTAGCGAATTCGCGATTAATTACAAGACGCTTAGAGCTAACACTAGAATCAACACGATTCGCCTTATTCAAATTCTCCCTAAGGTGATCTTCTACTCTCTTCCACCGAACATTCCTAGCATGCAAGGTCCTATCATTCTTTGTGTTGCCTTGAGGCTTTGACCCGCTTGCTTTGGTGTCACTTCTTATTCATGTAGAGGAATTTGAACATTAGTTGGTTTTGCTACTTTTTGCTTTCCCGAACTAGAAGTGGATCCGAACTACTGAAGGCACATTATTGTTCACTTCTCAAGACCGGGCATAGAATGGTTTGTATGCTTGGCACTAGGCATAGAACAAGGCATCGCAATTTTTCTTTTGCACCTAAGGATTTAGGACATGTTGCTATTAAACATTCTAGCAGTTCTTGAGATCGTTTGGCTTGAATGCACGCAAACCTAATTTCCGTCAAGAGGCTTATTTATAAAATCCTCTTCCACAATCTCACGGGACATTCTAGACTATCCTTAAGATGAGCACAATAGTTGTGAAACAAAGGTTCATTATTCCTAAGATGAGGAGGAATGTATTTAACAATCCAAGATATTTGCGATCGAGGGTGACTTTGATGCAACATTCTCATTAAAACAAGTGGCGTTTCCTGTTTCTGACTCCTTAGATTCCCAATTTCCTTTTGTAAAGACGTTATTTTTTCGTTGTTTTTGTCACGAGTGACTTTCATTGAATCATATAACTCTTTAAAGTGTCGCTTAACTTTTTATTTTCTTCTAGAAAACTCTCGCTTTCTTTTTGTAAAGCATTAACTAAGTTTTGAAGATGAAAAGTTTGAGAATCACCGAGAATCTAAAGGAGGAGGCATTTGGGAGCCACCACGTTGTTCTTTTCACCCTTTAATTGAGAGATTTGGGCTTTCAACTTTTCGATCGTGTTACAATGAGCTTGAATCATTCGTCACGTTTGTTTATCTCGAAAACTCGCATCAAACTCTAGAACATCCGAGGATGTCTTGATATTTGAGGTTTTGACATTTTCTTTAAGATGTTGATATTTTAGTTGTAATTCAAAATGTTCAACTTCTAGTTTAGAAAGATGTTTTACTAAATTATCGTGATCATCCCGATCAATTTTCTCACTTAGTTCTCGAAGTTTTTGTTTTCAAGCTCAATGACACGATCATGGGAAACTTTCAATGCAAAAGATAATTCATGAAATCGAGAAGCGAATAGAGTGCTTAGTAACAGATATAAACACATCTTGAGCAACACAACTCAAATCAAATTCTCATTTAAGATGTGCAAGTTCTTCCTTTCAACTTCATTATATTTGTGTTCTGTTCATAGTCATTCACTTCAACTATCATTGCATCAAATTCTTTTCCATTTCTTTAATATCTGAATTTATCCTTTTGAAGACTCTCAAATTGACCTTTTAACTGTTTGAAGAAAGGCATGACCTCAATTAAATAACATTCTTTAGTAAGTTTATCACACAAGCTAACCACTTGTGAATGGTCAACCGTAATAAACTTCAAACAATTTCGTAAACAAATGCAATTAAGATCGAGAGTATAGTGTTTCCACAGTCGTTAAGTCCCACGGAGGATGAATGGTGTTTGAACAAATTCAGATGTCGAATAATCACTAAGGATAGTGATCAAGAAGGATTTTGGAATATTTATACCTAAAGAAAAGTTTTGTAAATTACAGGGCTTAAATGCAAATTAAAGAAAATTAAAAAGCTAAATTATATTAAATAAACGCTATCACTATTTTTAAAATGATGTTTTTCTTGATTTATAAAACAAAATAACTTAAATAAACTATTTTAATTAAAACGTAAACTTAAATTATCTAAAACGTGACCTAGAATGAAAACGCGTTATGTATAAAAATTACGCGAAACAAGCAAGTAAAAACGTAAAATTTGTGAAATAAAAGTCCTACGAGTGTAAAAACAATTTTCTTACTTACTATATGACAAAAGAAAATTTTAGAAAAAGATTTATATTTTTTGACTTTTATATTTTTATTATGAATTAAATACTATTTTAAACTAATTAAATGATTAAAAATACTAAAACTATTAAGAAAAATCAAACTTTTTGTAAAATACTTTATACTAATACAAAGCTAAGAAAAATACAAAAGTTGTAAAAGCTTGTTTTAATAAGCTAGAAATAAGCTAAATAAGCTCGATATAAGCTAAAATGGAAAAAAAGGGTTATGTATTAAATTGTGCAAAGTTAAACCTACCAAAGACCCAAGGGCGTTGGTGAGGTGTGTGTGTGGTGAGTGGGTGGCTGTGGTTCGAATCCCAAAGAATGGCTTTTTGCAAACTATTTTATTTTTTGATTTTTCTTTACAAACTTATTAAGCACAATAAAATAAGCAAATTTCAAAACTACAACTTTTATAAAACCACTAATAAGCTCGATTTGAGCTTATTATTTCTTAACATGAGGACAAAAAATGGAATAAGCACAAGGATTTAAGCCAAATGGCTAATAAGCTACTAAATAAGCAAAAGGTTAATCGAAAATAAGCTAAACAAATGATAATAAGCTAAAATGACAACCGAAAAAGCAAAATGACTTAGAAATAAGCACCGAACAAAATCCAAATAAGCACAAGCTTAACTATTGCACAGACACTTTTTGGTTTTCTAGGCACCTTTAAGCTTAATTTTAAGCACTTAAATAAGCTAGGAAATGAAAATAAACACTGAACTAACAAGTATACCAATTAAGCTTTCCAAAAGCTAAAGCTCTCACCGTGGTGTTCACTAATGAGCTTATGATGAGCTTATGAAAAACTTGGTAAACACCGAGTAATGACTCTGTGTACTATATGAAATGGACAAATTAAAAGCTAATAGCGTGCTTATTAAATAAGCTAAAAATGGAAAATTAAGCTTGGGACCTTGAGATAGCTAGGTGAGCTTCTCAAAAGCTAAAGTTCACAAGCTAAAGCTCACTAATAAGCTCGAATGAGCTTGTGAAATAGCTAGCAACAACCGTGCATGTGGCATTTTTAAAAAAAGACTCAAAAGAAGCTAAGAAATAAGCATTTATAAGCTAAGTAGAATAATATAAATATTTTCTAATTAAGATGAGCAACTAAATTTTAATATCCCAAAAGCTTAAAAGCTGAATCTTAATATTAAGTCCTATATAAAATTATCTATTTTATTCAAAAACACTAATTGAGAAATTTTGACTTTTTAAATAAATGAACTAAGTTGACTTTTATGAACTTTTAATTGATTCTACTGACTGATTATGTTATATTAAGCTAAAATAAGATTAAATTAAGCTATAGTTAACAAGTTTTAAGCTAATATGATGATGATTTTACAATCTAAAATCCTAACAGCTATAAATAAGGACATGAATTCGAGATTAAAGATAATTTTGACTTTTAACAAATAAGGACCGGTTTTATGGTTTCTTTGAGTTATTAGAACCTAATGTGACAGATAACACCCAAGAACAACAACTAAACAAACTCTAACTCTTAATAATGAATCCAAAACTTTTAAACTAAACCCAAACACCCTTATTTAGACCATGCTTTCAAAGCTTTTTAGCACTAAAACTAGCTTTAAAAACCAATAACAAATCTATTAAGATTAACTTATACTATTAACTATATTTAGACTAGATTAAACTAAAATTAACAAGACTTAAAACACTTAAACTATGAAATGCAAATTTTGAAGAAATTGCTTACAAATTCAAAATGCTTACAAATGCAACAAAACCGAGAACCAAGGACCAAAAAACACTCCTATAGCTTCCCACTAAGCTCTAAACCCAAGGGCAATCCATAATCACCCCGCTTCAGCTTTGATCTTCATTTCCATTGATTTTTATTTTTCACTAATTTTTTTGTATTTTTGGTATTTTTGCTTTTTGATACTAAACCGAGTTTTAAGGTTTCTAATAGCTTAAATAAGCTTATCTAGAGCTTATATGAGCTTATGAGTCCTTAACAACAACTACAAACAACATTAAATTATTTTGAGATTTTTGAACTTGAAAATTGCATAAACTTGAAATGAGACTTAAAACTTGAAATTGAAACCGAAAAAAGTTTTTATTACACTCAAATAACTTGAAACAAAGTACTTGAAAGCTTAAACATACATCGAAATTTTAAATTTAATTAAAACGACATAAGCTAAATTAAAATTATACTAGATATCTCTTCTACATTGCTTCTTCCTTCTTTATAAAGATCTTTTCAGACTCTTGTCGACATCTCTCGAACATATCCCACCTCATTCCAACCATTGGATTGGTCAAAATCATCATATTCATCCATTTGGAGTTTTGGCGCCAAAATAGTCTTTTGAGAGGTGTTTTTGCAATTAAAGAAGTTTGGGAGATTGTGGAGGTGGAGGGAGTTGGTATACAAGTGGAAGTGAGTGGAAATGTGGAAAAAAGGTGGAAAACCACCGGTTTGGGTTTTACAGTGAGAGAGAGAGAAGATGATGAGAAGTGCTTTGGTTTTTTATTTTGACTATATTTGACCGAGGATTTGATATATAATAAGGGGGTTCAAAATGGGGGTCAGGTATATTGATGTGGGGTCTTTTGTTTGGGTGGGTTTAAAATACAAAAAGGGTCCATTTGGTTTGTTTATTAACACAAGGACCAATGTTGTAATTTTCCAAAGTTGAAGGACTGAACTCGTAATTTTTCCAAAGTTATCACAAGGACCAAACTTGCCAAACTTGAATAGTACAAGGACCATATTTGATTATTTTCCATTTTTTAAATATCCAAGGACTATTTTTGACATTTTTCAAACTTGAGGACCTAAAGTTGTAATTTTGCAATTTTAAATTTCAAGGGTTTGTTTTGACAACTCATGAATCCCTATGGACCTTAAATGACATTTTTCTTTATTTTGATTTACTGTGGACTAAATTTTTGACAACTTTTGAAACTGGGGACTAAACCGCCAATTATGCAAACTTGATACGCTTTTTCATCCGATTTTGATATTTTTGCATTTAAAACACATAAAACACTTATTTGTGATATTTTTATCATTTTGATGCATTTCGAGTGTTTTCGATGTTTTGGCATTCTAAATAAGACAAAATGATGAGTATTAGACACTCATCAATCCCCACACTAAGATATTGCTAGTCCCTAGCAATGTTTTGAGAAAAATTAATGGATTTCATCTCTTTACCAAAAGCCATTACTTCGAGTAGCCAATTGTTTTAGTTCAAGTAAGAACCTTGGTACAATGATAACCAAATGATTTTGAGCAAATCACCACTTTCAACGGTTTTGATTTGTCTTTACCGTAAGCCGCTTGCTTCGGACTAGCCAACTCTTAGATAAATTATCAATATTATCTTTGGTGAGCCGATTACCAATTATGGATTTCCAACTGCCTTTACCACAAGCCATAAACTTGCGGGCTAGCCAACTTTTCACTAATTAAAGATATGGTGAGTTGAACACCATACAATTTTGGGCAAATTGCAAGCCATAAACGGATTTGAGATATCTTTACCAAGAGCCGTTTGCTCCTGGATTAGCCAATCCTTATGTGGGTTAGACATGGCGGATCGACACCATTTGCCGAGTAAGTGAAAACACTTACTCCAAAAAAAATTTTGGCCAAAACGGGGAATGGGTGGAATAATTACATGATAAAATTCGTGAGAATTTCCCCACACTTAGAAATGAATATTGCCCTCAATATTCAAAGTACCGCGGTTATGCCGAAACATAGAACGAAAAAGGAAATACTACGGCCATTATTTTATTTTTGATATATACATTTTTTTTTTTTTTTTTTTTTTAAAGAGAGTACTTATATACAACAATGGGCAACTCCCCACACTAGGTGGTAGAAAGTAGAAAGATACTCATGGGTGAAAACCCATATGGTGTGCTATCGTTTTTGATTACCGAGTCGCTAGCTTGACTCGATCCCCGCATTCATTGGTTCATGGGGAAAGTTTGTAGATCCGGACAACCACGGTGGAATGTCCTCTCCAAAATAATGCTTTAATCGATGACCATTCACTTTAAAATTTGGACCATCAGTTGAGATAACTCAATGGTACCATAAGGATAAACCTTAGCAATAGTAAATGGACCGCACTAACGGACTTGAGCTTTCCGAGAATATCTTCAATCTTGAATTGAAAAGAAGGACTCGATCACCAACGTTGAAAACGCGGTTCTTGATTTTAGAGTCATGAATCTTCTTTGTCTTTTGTTTGTAGATCAAAGAGTTCTCGATGCTTGATCACGGAGTTCATTTAATTCATTCATTTGAACTTTTCTCGTGATCACCACCGTCTCGAATATCGAAGTTTGCATGTTTTAAGGCCCAAGATGCTTTGTGCTCAAGCTCAATCGGAAGATGACATGCCTTCCGCACACTAGCTTGTATGGAGTACACCGATGGGTGTTTTATAAGTCGCACGGAAGGCCCAGAGCGCCATCCAGCTTTATCCGACCAGATGCACGGTTTTCGCCATCGTCCTTTCAAGAATTCTTTTAATACCACGGTTGGAAACTTCCACTTGCCCACTTGTTCGGGGTGGTATGCAGAGAGAGACGGTGGGTTACACCATACTTTTGCATGACACGATCAAATTGGTCATTGCAGAAATGTGTACCACGATCACCGATTATAGCTCATGGAGTTCCAAACCTAGCAAAAGAGATTTTAAAAATTTCACAACAACTCGGGCATCATTGGTAGGTAAAGCTTTCGCTTCAACCCATTTTGACAAATAGTCAACACCACAAGTATGTATTTGTTTCTCGAGATGATGGAAATGGCCCCATAAAGTCAATGCCCCGGATGTCAAAGATCTCACAAACTTGAATGGCATTTTGCGGCATTTCATTTCTTTGAGAGATATTTCCGTGACGCTGACAAGCACATGTTTTGACAAATTCATGGGCATCCTTGTAAATAGTGGGCCAATAAAACCCGAATCAAACACCTTTTGGCGGTGTAGTTTGACTATGATGGCCCCCGTGGTCCAAAGATGGCAAGCTTTGAGAATGTCCATAGCTTCTTGTCCATAAACACACCGTCGGATGACTTGATCCGCATGATTTTGAATAAGTAGGGTCGTCCCGTAAGTAATGTTTAACATCCTTGAAGAATTTGTTCTTCCGCTGGGTCGACATCCCTTTCACTATGAAGTTACCCGCATGGTAATTTGCGAAGTCAAGAAACCATGGGGTAGTAGAGTTTCCACGAAAAGAAACCGCATTGAGTGTCTCGAGAGGAAATGTTTCATTTATTTCCTTTTCTCGAAAACATCTTGGTGAGGGTTTTCTAGACGGACAGATGATCGCAGCCTGTGTTCTCGCCTCTTTTTATCACGATAATGATATCAAATTCTTGCAGGAGGAGAACCCAACGGAGCAATCTCTCCTTTGCATCTTGTTTTGCAAAGAGATATTTGAGAGCCGAGTGATCCGTGATACACCACACATTTGGTCAAGATTAAGTATGGCCGAAACTTCTCAAACGCATACACCACGGCTAATAGCTCTTTTTCCGTGGTGGTGTAATGGGTTTGAGCTTCACCATAGTCTTACTTGCGAGTGGATAGGTGAAAATGCTTGGATCTACGCTGCCCTAAGACCGCACCGATAGCAAAATCACTTGCATCGCACATGAGCTCAAAAGGCAAGTCCCCACGGGAGCAACGAGAATGGGTGCTTCAAGAAGCTTTTTCTTTAATGTTTCAAAAGCTTCGATGCACTCGGTGAGAAGATAAAAGGAGCATCTTTTTCAAGAAGATGGGTCATAGGTCAAGCGATTTTAGAAAAATCTTGTATGAATCACGATAAAACCGCATGACCTAAAAACTCCTAATACCTTTGACGGTAGTAGGATGAGGTAATTTAGCAATAACATCGACTTTTGCTCTATCTACCTCAATCCCATTTTTGAAATCTTATGGCCAAGGACTATGCCTTCTTTGACCATAAAGTGGCTCTTCTCCCAATTTAGACAAAGATTGGTGTCTTCACACCGCTTTAGCATTTTATCTAAATGGGAGAGACATGTTTGAAACGAGTCCCCAATGACCGAGAAGTCATCCATAAACACCTCCATTGTTTCCGATCATGTCGTGGAAAATGGCCATCATACATCGTTGGAACGTGCAGAGCATTACATAGGCCAAAAGGCATACGCCTGTAGGCAAAAGTTCCGTATGGGGTGTGAATGTGGTCTTTCTTGATCCCGTGGATCAATGGGGATCTGAAAATAACCCGAGAAACCATCAAGGAAACAATAGTATTCATTCCTCGCTAATCTCTCAAGCATTTGGTCCATGAAGGGTAGAGGAAAATGGTCTTTACGGTGGCGCCATTCAACTTACGATAGTCAATGCAAACACGCCATCCCGTAACCAATCGAGTTGGAATTAACTCGTTATCTTCATTTGTGACAACAGTTATGCCACCCTTTTAGGAACACAATGAATTGGGCTAACCCAAGGACTATCTCGAGATCGGGTAAATTAATCCCGCATCAAGAAGTTTGATAACCTCCTGCTTGATAACATCATGGATTTTGGATTTACTCTTCTCTCGATGTTGAATCGCTGGTTTGAAGTCATCCTCCATCAAGATTTTGTGAGTACAAAACTCGTGGTTGATACCCTTAATGTCGGAGAGTTTCCAAGCAATTGCTTGCTTGTGTGACTTCAAGACCTTTATGAGAGCAGCTTTTTCATCTTTACTCAAATCTCGAGCAATAATGACGGTAATTTATCATCACCTTCAAGAAATGCATACCGAGATGAGGTGGTAAGTCCTTAAGTTCGACTTCAGAAATTCTTCGCTTTCTCAACCGACTTGACTTCCTTGTTATGAAGCTCGACGGGAGGGAGTGATGATGGATCATCATTAAGCAACTTCTCAATGAGAAGTATGTCCCCTCGATGTCGATGGGAGCGTGATCAATTTCCCATGGAATGTAATCACTAGACAAGTATGCTTCAATCTCTTCCAAGATGAAGTCACTTTCCTCAAACGGAGTGAGAGAAGGAGTAGAATTGGCAATGATGGGTTGAGATGAATGAGTGAGATTATCATCAAGAATTATGATCATAACCAAGAACTTTCGAGAGTACTCTTCGAAGCAACATCAATGATATCTATTCGTTAACCGACTCGTAATCATAGTTCATGGAGTACCTCAAGTTTGATCAAGGTTAAAGGTGATGACTTCATTACCAACACGTAATGTGATTTCTTGCTCAAATACATCAATGAGAGCACGCCCGCGCTCGTGAATCCTCGTCCAACAATGAGAGGAACCCGATGATCGCATCGAAATCAACAACCACAAAGTCACCGAAAATGGAACTTTCCTACTTACAATACGCCCTCGGCAATGCCAAGAGGACGGATATTGTACGATCCGCAAGCTCGAGAGTCATGCATGTAGGAGTAAGGTTCCGAAGAGAAAGTTTCTTCCATATCGAATAAGGCATCGATTGATGCTTGCACCAAGATCGGCTAAGGCAAAGCATTCAACCATTCCCGAAATACACAAGGTAAGAGAAATTTTCCAGATCTCCAAGCTTTCTCGAAGCTTTTCAAGATAATCGCAGAGCGCTTCTCGCTCGAGGAGTTTTAGCCATTTCAAACAGCTTTTCCTTGTTGCTTAACATGTGTTTGAGAGTTGATGCAAACTTGGGCATCAAGATGATAGCATCCGCAAAGCTTATGTCAAAATGTAGTTCTTGGAAAATTTGAAAAATTTGTCCATTTGATGACCGGCTTTTTCATGAGCTTTTGCTCATTCAAACGTGATGGGTAAGGAATAGAAGATTTGGATTTGGGGTTTTCAACGGAGCTACCGGAGGTTCAAAACAACTCGGATTGGATTTGGGTTTCGGACAACTTGAGGATGGACATTGTTGGTACCTCCGTTATTAGTAGGAAGTTCCTTGTCCTTTGTTGCCTCGTGTTCACTTTCCACTACCTTCGGGAGAGAAGAAGAAGAGGTAGTAGGAATAGCGGGTCCATTGTATGAAACACCACTTGGTTGTGATCGCTTTGCATCGCCCCGGGTTAGCGATCGTGTTGCTCGGAAGTTTTCCGAGCCCGAGGGTTGATCATTTAAAGACTTCTTTAGATCGCCGATCCGACCGACCAACAACCTGCTCATTTCATCTTGGGATTTCATGAATTGCTTCAATAACTCATCGATGATGGTATGGAGGATGTGGAGGGAAATTTTGAGGTCGTATGTTTTGATTATGACCTTGTTGTTGAAAATTCCTTGGTTAGGATTCACATTTCGAAATTGATTCCCCGATTGAAATTGTTTTGATTAAGGTTTCCTTGATGTTGGAAACCTTGATTTGGTCCGGATAGAAATTACCTTGGTTTTGATAACCTTGGTTCATTCTAGGTTGGTTTCGATTTCGGTTTTGTATGTTAGGATTCGTTAAACCGGTGGTGCTCGATAAGTATTAGCACGGTAGTTTGGTTCATTTTGAGGACGGTATTGATTACCTCCCCGATGTGAAGTACCGCTATAGCATTGGCTTCAAACGGACTACCATCGGTGGCGAGACAGCTTGTAGTATGCATGAGGGCCACCACAAGTAACACAAACTTCGACTTTCTTCACTTCACCATGTGATGGTGTCGTGTGAAAGTGACTTTCTTTTGGTTAGCAAGAACCAAAGCTCGAACAATATCCGTGAGTTTGTCAATCTTAGCATCGGTGCTAGATGTACTCACGGAGATGAAGTAGAAGGTCCAACATTAGACCGAGACCGATATGTCTTTGTTCGGAAAGGGCGGACCGGGACTTGTTTTCAATGATTTGCAAGGCTTCTTTTGTGGTCTTGCTCAGAAATTACCTCCGCGGAGGCATTTAAAGAGTCTTGGTCACTTGTCTCGCACCATTGTAGAAAGTATCCATTTGCATTAACTCGGTAAAACCATGATGCGGACATCATGAGCAATTCTTTGTAACGATCCCATGCCTCCCGAATGATTCATCAAATCTTTGAGAAAATTTCATTATCTCATTCTTAAGACTTGTAGTTCGGGATGGAGGATAGAATTGCTAACAAACTTGGTGACTAGATCCTCCCATGTCTCAATGGAACGAGGGGTTGTTTCTCAAGCCAATTCCGGCTTGTCCTCTAGAGAGAATGGGAATGTAAGAAGCTTAATTGCTTCATGGGACATTCTTGTATTTGATGGTAGATGCAATCTTGTTAAACCATCGAATATGTGCATGAGGATCATCCCGCCAAAACCATAAAATTGGCTTTGGGTTACAAGATTAAGCAACCCGGTTTTGAGCTCAAAGGTATCACCACGATGGTCGGGACAATAATGGCATCTCCGTAACCCTCGATGGGTGCTTGGAGAAGCTCATTCATAGGTTTGTCTTCCGCCATTACGCTGTGGGGTGGTGGTGGTAGACGCCTCACCACGGTGAAGGAGCGTAACGCCCTCACGCTCACGAGGAATATTTGCAAGCTCGTAAAGTGGACTTGTAGAACTCGAAGAACGAGCGCATGCACTAAGTATAAAAATCGCCAAAACAAATGCGAGGCAAAACGACAAGTGAACTTAAACCAATAATCACAAATGAAATGGCTTTTGAAAAAGGTACACCAAATCACAAGGACACAAAGGCAAGTTTTAAATCTTTTGTTCGGGAACTTATTAATGTTCACACCCCGCTGGTAGGTGTACCGCCTTGATTTGCGGTGGTTGATTTTATGTATTTATTAAGTACCACCGAAAAGACGAGGTATGGATTTGTGCTAAGGGTTTAAAAACTTTTGGACAATATTTTTGGTATCGCCTCGCTTAACCAAATCGTATCTCTTTAAGAATCACCTTAAAGGAAACACAAGCTAGAAAACGTTACGATTGTTTTGTTGTTTTATATTTTTTTGGTGTTGTTAACACTTTAGGAAAAGTGTTAATGAACTTTTTGATTTTGATTAACTTTACAAAAACTGTTTACAAAAGGTGGTATATGTGCAAGTATGGATCTGAAAATGCTTAGGACACGCTTACAGCCTCCCCGGCAGCGGCGCCAAAATTTGATTCGCTCCCAAACAGTCAAGTTTATCACACAAGCTAACCACTTGTGAATGGTCAACCGTAATAAACTTCAAACAGCTCAGAAACAAATGCAATTAAGATCTGGAGAGTATAGTGTTTCCACAGTCGTTAAGTCCCACGGAGGATGAATGGTGTTTGAACAAATTCAGATGTCGAATAATCACTAAGGATAGTGATCAGTAAGGATTTTGGAATATTTATACCTAAAGAAAAGTTTTGTAAATTACAGGGCTTAAATGCAAATTAAAGAAAATTAAAAGCTAAATTATATTAAATAAACGCTATCACTATTTTTAAAATGATGTTTTTCTTGATTTATAAAACAAAATAACTTAAATAAACTATTTTAATTAAAACGTAAACTTAAATTATCTAAAACGTGACCTAGAATGAAAACGCGTTATATATAAAAATTACGCGAAAGCAAGCAAAAAACGTAAAATTTGTGAAATAAAAGTCCTACGAGTGTAAAAACAATTTTCTTACTTACTATATGACAAAAGAAAATTTTAGAAAAAGATTTATATTTTTTGACTTTTATATTTTTATTATGAATTAAATACTATTTTAAACTAATTAAATGATTAAAAATACTAAAACTATTAAGAAAAATCAAACTTTTTGTAAAATACTTTATACTAATACAAAGCTAAGAAAATACAAAAGTTGTAAAAGCTTGTTTTAATAAGCTAGAAATAAGCTAAAAGCTCAGATAAGCTAAAATGGAAAAAAAGGGTTATATATTAAATTGTGCAAAGTTATAACCAACCAAAGACCCAAGGGCGCTATGGGTGTGTGTGTGTGTGGTGAGTGGTGGCTGTGGTTCGAATCCCAAAGAATGGCTTTTTGCAAACTTTTTTTTTTTTTGGATTTTTCTTTACAAACTTATTAAGCACAATAAAATAAGCAAATTTTAAAACTACAACTTTTATAAAACCACTAATAAGCTCGATTTGAGCTTATTTTTCTTAACAATGAACAAAAAGAATTGAAATAAGCACAAGGATTAAGCCAAAATGGCTAATAAGCTACTAAATAAGCAAAAGGTTAAATGAAAATAAGCTAAACAACCTGATAATAAGCTAAAATGACAACCGAAAAAGCACAATTACTTAGAAATAAGCATCGAATAAGCTCCAAATAAGCACAAGCTTAAACTGCTTGCACAGACACTTTTTGGTTTTCTAGGCACCTTTAAGCTTAATTTTAAGCACTTAAATAAGCTTAGAAATGAAAATAAACACTGAACTAACAAGTATACCAACTAAGCTTTCCAAAAGCTAAAGCTCAAACCGTGGTGTTCACTAATGAGCTTATGATGAGCTTATGAAAAGTCGGTAAACACCGAGTAATGACTCTGTGTACTATATGAAATGGACAAAACAAAAGCTAATAGCGTGCTTATTAAATAAGCTAAAAATTGAAAAATAAGCTTGGAACCTTGAGATAGCTAGGTGAGCTTCTCAAAAGCTAAAGTTCACAAGCTAAAGCTCACTAATAAGCTCGTGATGAGCTTGTGAAATAGCTTGTAAACCTGTGCATGTGGCACTTTTAAAAAAAGGACTCAAAATAAGCTAAGAAATAAGCATTAAATAAGCTAAGTAGAAAATATAAAATATTTTTCTAATTAAGATGAGCAACTAAATTTTAATATCCCAAAAGCTCAAATCTTGAATCTTAATATTAAGTCCTATATAAAATTAATCTATTTTATTCAAAACCACTAAATTGAAATTTTGACTTTTAAAGAAATGAACTAAGTTGACTTTTATGAACTTTTAATTGATTCTACTGACTGATTATGTTATATTAAGCTAAAATAAGATTAAATTAAGCTATAGTTAACAAGTTTTAAGCTAATATGAATGATTTGCAATCCTAAATCCTAACAGCTATTACTAAAGTGAGATTAAAGAGAATTTTGACTTTTTAACAAACAAGGACTAGTTTTTATGGTTTGACCGAGTTATGAGAGACTATTAGACATGTACTAATAACAAACAAAGGCACAAACAACCTCAAACGCTTAACAACAAATCCAAATCTTTTAACCCTCTTTGATTTTAAAAAACAAAAGATTAAGACCAAACACCCTTATATGATCATTTTTGAAGCTTTAAGCACTAAAAACAAGCTTAACAACATTAAAAGAAATCTATGCTATTAACTTATATTAATTATATTTAAGACAAGATTAAACTAAAATTAACAATGATTAAACTTAACTATAAATATAAAAATGCAAATTTTAGAAAATTGCTTACATTGAAATGCACAAAATGGATCAAAAGGCTTACAAGTGGAATCAAACAAAACCGAGAACCAAGGACAAAATCACTCCTATAGCTTCCCACTAAGCTCTAAACCCAAGGCAATCCATAATTCACCTTGCTTCATGCTTCTTGATCATCTTTTCCATTGATTTTTATTTTTCACTAATTTTTTTGTATTTTTATGATTTTTCTTTTGATACTAAACCGAGTTTTAAGGTTTCTAATAGCTTAAATAAGCTATATAGAGCTTATATGAGCTTATGAGTCCTTAATAACAACTAAAACAACTTTAGATTATTTTGAGATTTTGAGCTTGAAAATTGCATAAACCGAAAATAGGATTAAAACTTGAAATTGAAACCGAAAAAAGGTTTACAATACACTCAAATAACTTGAACAAAGTACTTGAAAGCTTAAACATACATCGAATTTGAAAATTAATTAAAACGACATAAGCTAAATTAAAATTATACTAGATATATCACTACATTGCTTCATCCTTCTTTATAAAGATCTTTTTGAGCTTGTCGACATCTCTCGAACATATCCCACCTCATTCCAACCATTGATTGGTCAAAATCATCATATTCATCCATTTGGAGTTTTGGCGCCAAAAAGTCTTCGAAAGGTGTTTTTGCAATTAAAGAAGTTTGGGAGATTGTGGAGAGGTGGAGGGAGTTGGTATACAAGTGGAAAGACAGTGGAAATGTGAAAAGTGGTGGAAAACCACCGGTTTTGGTTTTACAGTGATGGAGAGGAGATGAACATGGTCGTGGTTTTTTCATGGTTGACTTTATTTGACCGAGATATTAATAAGTGGGGTTCAAAATGGGGGTCACAGTATATTGACAGGGGTCTTTTGTTTTGGTGGGTTCTAAATACAAAAAGGTCCATTTGGTTTGTTTAATACACAAGGACCAATGTTGTAATTTATCCAAACTTGA
Organism: Chrysanthemum lavandulifolium; assembly: GCA_022545495.1. Classification (NCBI taxonomy): domain Eukaryota; kingdom Viridiplantae; phylum Streptophyta; class Magnoliopsida; order Asterales; family Asteraceae; genus Chrysanthemum; species Chrysanthemum lavandulifolium. The sequence continues at coordinate 70,055,658 of CM040238.1, forward strand.
AGGACCAAACTCGCCAATTTTCCAAAGTTATCACAAGGACCAAACTTGCCAAACTTTAATAGTACAAGGACCATATTTGATTATTTTCCATTTTTAAATATCCAAGGACTATTTTTGACATTTTTCAAACTTGAGGACCAAAGTTGTAATTTTGCAATTTTAAAATTTCAAGGGTTTGTTTTGACAACTTTTGAATCCCTATGGACCTTAAATGACATTTTTCTTTATTTTGATTTACCTGTGGACTAAATTTGACAACTTTTGAAACTGGGGACTAAAACCGCCAATTATGCAAACTTGATACGCTTTTTCATCCGATTTTGATATTTTTGCATTTAAAACACATAAAACACTTATTTGTGATATTTTTATCATTTTGATGCATTTCGAGTGTTTTAGATGTTTTGGCATTCTAAACAAGACAAAATGATGAGTATTTAGACACTCATCATTCAATATTTGACTCAAAAGTTTCAGATTGATTGTACTTTGTCATGTATCTTTTGCTCATCAACATCATCGTATAGTTTTAATACCTCCGAGATGATTGATTCTTTGGATGGACCAGCCGGTCGTGGTGAGGGACCTTTGGTGAGACCATTGGAGAAATGCTAGCCATGAAAATTGTCTGCATGCAAGAGGTTCATCATCGACGCCGAGTCGTTTGCATCACGCCCGCAACTTGAAAGGCATTCGATGATTATGACCTATCTCCGAATTGGTTGCTCATCCACATCGCATCATATGTCTTGGCATTCCCTCAAGAAGAAATAACACTCCTCTTCATCCAACACGACTCCATTATCCCGACCTTGCACAAGTAACATCTTGTCTTTGAAGTACTCTGCATTTTAAGGCGTTTTGAGAAGTGCAGTTCCTTGCTATGTGTCCATCACCACCACAGTTGTAGCACTTAATTGGCTTAGCTTGACCCGATTTGGATTCCTTCCACGATTCGATTTGCCACATATCCTCTACCAACTCCTCCTCTTCCCTGCTCATACGCCTTTCTTGAACCGGTTGGACCATAACCTTCCCATCTCGGCGGTAGCTTGATTGTGTGGGTTGGATGTTGTTCCGAGGTTATTGTTGGTGTGGAGAGAGTTCATGTTTTGACTAACCATGAGAGAGTTGATTGATGAAGTTTTCCATGAATGTGTTTGGGTCGGGAGGCTTATATCTTGGATCGGGGATGAGTGGTAATTACCATTACCCATGGGTATGACTTGAGAAGCTTTGGTGGTAATTCCAACATTTGTGTAAAAGGTTGTTGAATCATTTGAAGAACTTGTTTCTCCCGGTTGGTTTTGAACTGCTCAAGAATCCTTTTTCAAACATAGCATGTTTCTCATTTTGAAGAAGGAATGCATAAAGTTGCTCATAGTTGGTATTCTTCAATCCTTTGGTTAGCTTCACGAGGTGACAAACTTATGCCATTCGGGATTCATGTTGTTCACAAACTTTGAATTCAAATTGAATATTTGGCATGGTCATTTTGATATTCCTTATATCATTCACAAGCTTGTGGAATCTCACGTAATACTCATAGACATTTTCTTCCGGCTTCATCTTAAAGTGCTCAAATTCATCATACAGCTTGTGATTCTCTGTCTTCCTTTGTCAATTCGAACTTGAGAGAAGCATCTTGACATTATCCCAAACAAACCTTGGCTTCAGTGTTATGATTGATAAGCTTGTAGATGTCTTTGGAAGACCCAAGTATAATGTTAGAGGCCCCGATGTCAAGATCGAATCTCTTTTCTCCTTATCATTGAGCTCATCATACGCCTTTGGTCCGTCTATTCCATAGATCATTGTTCCATCTGCATCAGATCAATTAAGTCTCTTGTAGTCTCAATCGATAAGGTCCTTCATTAATAGACTTGAGAATGTTGACTCCGCTTTCCTTTCCAAGACAAGACAATCGATTCGTTGTGCCCAAGAGTCGTAGTCGATTCACAAGCATGGGTGGACGAGTATCCAACCACCGCTTGAACATCCTCAAGAATAAATGGAGATGATTGTAGGTACGTTGGTAGACATGTTAACAGATTACACGGATTTTATAACTCTATGATTAAACCGGAAATAGATTCTTTCACGGATTTTACTAAATCAAGAGAAAACCGACATAAAAATAATCAACCAAGTCGCTAAGAATACTTGAACTAAGTCGCTAATACCAAGTCGCTAAGACACAAGTCGCTAACGCACCAAGTCGCTACACAGTCAAGTCGCTAAAGAGCAACTCGCTAAGATCCAAGTTGCTAACACCAAGTCGCTAAGAGTACCAAATCGCTACACAGTCAAGTTGTTAAAGAACAACTCGCTAAGGTCCAAGTTGCTAACATCAAGTCGCTAAGAATACTGAGTACAAGTCGCTAACGAAATTGAAACAAGTCGCTAACTTCACCAAGTCGCTAGCCGAGTGGAGAATCCACTAAGTTGTCTTGTTTGTCGGCTTGTCTCAATAGACAAGTCGCTAGGACCAAATCGCTAACAACCACATCGTAACTCGCTACCTTTTATCAAGCAAGTCGCTACGATGAAAAACACAACGAGAACCAAGTCGCTAGCAAGAAAAACTTCAAAACACACTTTTCAATCCAAAACAAGCTCAACCACGTTGATTTAAGCTTACCAAATCAAAACCCAAGCACTTACAATGATTCTTAACACAAAAGTACACCCAAAATTCAAACTTTAACACTAGAAATAATCCAAATGATGCAAAACCACTAAACTTTTCAAACTCAAAACCATCTAAAACCGCTAGAAATCCAAGGATATGTAGAGAGATGATCAAACCATGGCTCTCTCGATACCATTTGTAACATATTGGATTTCACATACACGTCAAACCATAAACACAAGAGGCGATAAATGATGTTTTAGAGAGAAAGTTAGAAGTTGGGAACTTTAGTGAGAAAGAAAATCTTATTATGAGCTCCAACTCTACCTTGGGAGGTAGAGAGTATTTATAGTTCTTACATAAATCGCCACCTACGGCTGTGGATCGTGCATATAGGGTAAAGACCCGTCCGTCCTCCACGGTGTTACAAAACTAAATACTACTAAACATTAACTAATCTACGACTCACGAGCTTTCTAACGATTACATATACTTGAGGTGACCGACTCTTTAATAACTGGATTTACTAAATCCTAACATGTTGTCTTCTGTTGCACGGATCTCGCGGATCCCTCTCATTTGGGAGCCGACTAGTGTAAACGCAGGGATCCGGCATGATAGCAAAAATTATCTTAAGCATTCCTTGATAACTTTGGTTTGGGAGATCTAAAAGCTCCTAGAGTTTGATGTTTAGGTTCAATAACTTGTGATTTGAGATTATTGACGGTTTAGTACTAATCCTACTAGACGTGGTTCCCTTTTAAGAATTAGTCACAATTCTTGAAGGTTTATCAAAGATTATGATAAAATCATTTTATCATAATATAAGAAGTTTCACACGAAAATTTATTGACATAGAATGGAGTGTCAATAATTCCTTTGTGATGGATAATGATTAAGGCTATCTAATAACCAAGATATCATTATTACAAGTTGGTAGTGTAGTGTATACAAATCAATCGAAGAATACTATTCTTGATGATGACTTAAGTATAGATAACTACTTAAGTAATTACTAATAGATATTAATTGTGCAACTAAGATTTTAACAATAATAACAACAAAAGTAAATTATTAACGATCATACCTTTGCTAAATATTCTTTTTAAGAAAAGAAGTATTTAGATGAAATGCTTTGTGATCTTCTTTGAATCTCCAGATTCATGTGTGAGAGGAACAATACTAAACATTCTTTTTGCGAAAAGAAATATTTAGATAGATTCTTCATGATCTTCTTGGTACGCCCAAATCCAAGTATGGAGAATACTTAGCAAGAAAAATGTTAGAACATTCTATCATTGTCCAACAATAAACATTATAACGATTTTTAAAACATGACTTGAAAAATTCTTCTTTGTAGTTTTCAAACATACACGGATCGTATCAAGTTTTTAAAGTACAACATACTCTAAGAAACTTGGTAACGAAGCTCTGATGCCAATCGTGGAAAATAGAAGGGGGGGTTGAATAGTTTTACCAATTTAAAACTTCCTTTTAAATATTTAGATCGACTTATGTCAATCTATTTGTTTGTTTATGTTGGACGTTGATAGATAGATATATAAACGTGTAATGAAAGATAAAGAGTTAGAAGCACATAACCACGACACGAGTATTTATAGTGGTTCGGCTACAAGGACACCTTCCTTGCCCTACTCCACTCCTCAAGTCACCTACTCGAGAGTTCGTAAACACTACACGACACCAATCTCCTTATGGTGGAAAAGCCTTCACAACGTTGCCTACTCTTTTTCCGGTACTAGGCTAACCACCGGGTTCTTTCACTCCAAGGTGAACCACACCTATCACAACGTCGCCTACCCTTTATTAGGTACTAGGCTAAGCACCTAGTTCCATTACTATGGAGGAACTACTACCCAACACAACACAACACCTAATCTCAAGGAGATCCACTCCTTATTATAACACCATCAAGGATATCACCATCCTTGTAAATAAACTAATACTTATATGTATAACGATGCACCTCATCGATTATACGACCTAGGCATTCTTCCCTAATGCCACTTGATTTGATTCCTAGGCATCCTTCACTAATGCCTTTGATTTGACACCTTTAGCATTCTTCACTAATGCTTTTGACACGGACGTTAAGCACCTTTCACTAATGCTTTCGTCTTGACTCTTTCGGCATCCTTCACTAAAGCCTTCAACACAACATCTCTACGGAGGAAGAAAGAACTATCAACAAGAGAACCTCAGTTGTCTTGATGATGACGAAGCATGGCAACTCATGGACTTGAGCTTGCTCGACTTCAAGAAGTAGTGATCTCTCTTTTAAGAGGAACCTAGAGAATCACACAAAAACAAAAGACAAACTACATAGAAAGATCCCTTAATATCAGTGGTTAGAGAGGTACAATACTTGGAGATAGTATGTGTGAAAGTGGTGAGCCAAAAGGAAGAAATGGCTCACTATTTATAGAGGAGAAAACTTATCGTTCCTCGGATCCTCCCATTGAGGATCCGGCTAGCGTAAAGCTAGGGATCCGTGGACGCTCCTCTTTACCCATGGGTATTTTGGTTATGGGTCAATACCATTTGTTAGTTTTTACCCATTTTAGTATATACTAGTTTAAGTATATATTTACCCAAATATGTAAACACTAGTTGTTGTACATATGTATTGCTAAATCATAAAATTACTTTATACTTGTTTTAGTGTTTTATGTGAAAATGTAAGTGTGTTAGAAACTATTGGCTCAAACAGTTTACGTATTTTATTTGTTCCGTTAAAATGATTTTACGTTTGTTATCGACAAAACATTAGAAGATCGTAAAATATAAATAAATATTTTTACGGCTTATTTGTATTAACAAGTTTCATGGAGAGGTAGGACATAATACAGATGAGTGCATGCATCTGAAAAGATAAATAGAAGAATTGCTAAGAATTGGGAAGCTATCAAACGTAATAAAGGAACTAAAACAAAACAGCGGAAAGGATCAATCCAAGACGCCCAAAAAGGGAGAGACATCTGGAAAAGATAAACCTCTTGCAATCCTAATGGTGCAAACACAACAACGAGTGACGCGATAAAGGATTACACAAAGCTTCTCTCCCAACCCGAATATCTCATTCCCGTCACTAACCGAAGAAGAGGGAAATGGCGGTCCAATGATTATTGAAGCAGAAATCGGGGGCACTTCATACACCGCATGTACATTGACGGAGGCTCTGCTTCTGAAATCCTATATGAATACTGTTTTGAAAAGCTCCGGCCCGAAATAAGAAAGCAAATGATACCTGCCACAACCCCCTTATTGGGTTCAGCGGGGAGATAATATGGCCGATAGGACAAATGTCATTGCTAACCAAAGTCGGTGATGACGAGCACTCAGCATCAACATGGATGAAATTTGTAATTGTGAGATCCCAGTCGCCATATAATGGGATTATAGGAAGACCATGGGTGCGAAAATTGCAAGCGGTACCTTAAACTGCTCATGGAATGATAAAAATCCTGGTAGAAGAAGGAGTGCTCACATTACGAAGCAGCCGAATTGTTTCATTAAAATGCACCATGGTTTCCGAACCAATACCGTGAGCCACAACAGAAAATTAACCAGTGGAGCAACGAATACATGTAGCAATACATCCAGAGCATCCATAGCAAACCATAACCATTGGATCCACCTTAACAAATATGAATATCAATCTAAAAAAGTTAACAAGATGCTAGACTATCAGGTTTATAATAAGATGAAAGGAATAGGGTACCATGTTGTTGCACCTCATGTAACTGGAAATTTTTCTCCCCCTATGCCTGATTTATCTTTTGTAGGTGAAGAAAAGATTGTTGAAACAACTAGAGATAAGTTGTCTGCTAAAGTAGAGTCTGAGGAGGATAGAAGGAAATCTGATGCCCCACTAATAGAGGAATGGGTGTCAGATGATGAGGATCAAGCTATGGTCACACCTAGAGTTCAAAATAAAATTGTTGCTACAACTGTTGTTATGGAAAAGATAGAAACATTAGAGCTTTCTAATAAGAACACTTCTAGTCGTAGAGGGAATAAAAGAAATTGGAACAATATGATGTCCAATAGACTAGGAGTGATTTTGTAATGAATAATAAAGCTTGTTTTATAAGTGGTAGTTTTGATCTCTTGCAATCTCATTGTAGACATAATATAAAAGAAAAAGTGATAAAAATTGTATGGAACTATGCACAAATGGTTAATCATACAAATTTTGCTAACAACACTTACCCTCATGCTCAAAACTCTTTAGTTCCAAGAGCAGTATTAATGTGATCAGGCTTAAAAATTGTTAATAATGCTAGATCTGTTACTACTTCTTTCATAAAATCTTCAGCTAATGTTGCCCATTCAAAAGTCATGTTTTTCAAAAGGGGCACATTCAACTATATATAGACCCATTCAAAAAAGAACAACATAATAAATGACAGGGATAAACAAAAGGTTAATCTCGCTTTGAGAAACACAGAATCGCCGTTAGGCATAGATTTAAAATTGCTAAGCCTACAGCAACTGATAATCTTGTTATGGGTAAAGAGGTTAAAGCTGTAAAGGCCTCAGCTTGTTGGGTTTAGAGACCAAAGATACCTGTTTTAGACCATGTTGTTAATACAAATAAACCGTAAAAACGTTTATTAATATTTTGCGATCTCTTTGTGTTTTGTTGATAACAAATATAATGTTGTCTAAAGTATAATTATAAGAATACATGTTATTTTTGTAAAGCATTTACATATAGCCATTTAAATACAAAAATGTAGTAATTAAGCATTTGTTGTAATAGTTTATTAGGATGGGTAAAAACCATAACCCATGGACCATAACCCATGGATCTTAACCCATACCCAAGAAGACTAGATACAATGTATACATAGATACATTGAATCTAAAGAAAACCCATGGACCAACCCATAACCCATAACCCATGACCCATAACCAAAACCCATGGGCAAAGAGGGCGTTCCACGGATCCCTAGGTTTACACTAGACGGATCCCAGTGGAAGGGATCCGGATCCGGGAACAATGAAGAATTTTGCCTATAAATGAGAGCCATTTCTTCATTCTAACTCACTCCTCTTCTTACTAAATCTCTCAAACACTCTCATTCTCTTCTAACATATAGATCACTTGATCTAGAGAGTTGTTCTTCTTTTCTTTCTATTGTGATCCTCATATAGGTCCTTCTAAGGCGAGATCACGAGCATTCTACAAGTCATCCAAGCAAGGGGTCCTTGATTGATTTGTCACTCCGCAAGATTTCAGAGCGAAGATCTTGTATTTGATATTTCACATATTTGTTGTGTAATAGTCGTGTTGGTTTGGTCCACGTATCTAGCTTTGTGGGAAAAAGTGTAAGCAACGTTATGAAGGCTTCTCCGCCAAGTGAAGGAGTTTGTTGACATAGTGCTTGAACTCGAGTAGGTGACTGGGAGTGGAGCGAGGCAAGGAAGGTGTCCTTGTGGCGAACCACTATAAATCGGTTGTGTCATTTCTATCCCTTCACTTTATTTATTTGCTTGCATTATCATTAGATCTATACGTTCTCAACATCCATACAATTTCACATAATATCGGATCTAAAGTTTTGAAATCAACTTAAAATCGGCAAAACTATTCAACCCCCACCTTCTAGTTTTCCACAATTGGTATCGAGCTATGTTTATAAAAGTTTTAAAGTAAAATTGTATTTAAAAACTTTTCGATCACTATGGGTTCGAAAATTATAAGGAAGGGCAATCTATGCAACGACCACCACTACTTGAAACTAATGGTTGTATATATTGGAAAATAGATTCAAACATATGTGAAATCTAAAGATATTGATCTTTGGTACATTATTGTTGAAGCGACTTTGAGGCTACCTCAAAAGACGATAAAGGAATTTAGTTAACATACCTCATGATAAACTAAATGATGAAATGAAGAAAAGTTTCTAAAAATAGTGAAGCAAAAATGGTTTTATATAATGCTTTACGAAAAAGGAATTGAAGAATTTCTATGCTTAAAACCTCTAAAGAAATTTGGACTTCTTTAGTTGTAACTCATCAAGGCAACCAACAAGTTAAGAATAATAAAATGATTTATTTGTTCAACAATATGAACAATTTTCAATATCGGATGAGGAAACTATAGATCATTCCTTTGCTAACTTTAATACTATTATTACATCGTTACAAGCACTTGATGAATCTTTTCTAGCCATAACCATGTTAGGAGATATCTAAGGGCACTTCCATCAGTGGAGATCCAAGGTAATGGCGATCAAGAGTCAAAAGATTTGACAATCCTCACCTCGATGAACTCATAGGCAACCTAAAAGTCTACGAGCTTGTCCTTGCCAAAGACTCAAGCCTCAAAGGTAAAAGAGAAACACAAATCTCGGCCCTTAAAGCCAAAAAGGCTTCAAGCGATGAAGAGAACTCCTCTTCAAATAGTGACAACGAGAGTACGCTATGGCGGTAGGGACTTTAAAAAGTTCTTTAGAAGAAAGGAAGATACGTCAAACAACCATATGACGATAAGAAAGGCTTTCGGAAAAGAAAAGAGGACGAGAAGCAAAGGATGATCGTACTTGCTTTAAATGTGGTGATCCTAACCACTTTATTAGTAAGTGTCCCAAATGGGATGATCAAAAGGCATTCGTGAGCTGCACGTGGGGAATGAGCGACGAGGAGGATGAAGAAATTTGTCTCATGGCAAATGACGAGGTATGTCACGAATACTATAGTAGCTCATCACTTGATGACGACTCTTTGCATAATGAATATGACAAACTATGCAACATTAGCTTAAAACTAATTAACAAAAATAAGCTTTTAAAGAGTCAAAACCAACGTTTAGATAAAGAAGTCATAGAATTAAAAGCAAAACTAAAGCGCTTAGAAAAGGGTAAAATAGCAAGTGGTGAATGTGAACTTTATGCTCAACTTCAAACACTAGTTGATCATCTAGATTCTAAAATTGCTAGAATGAGTACAAACACTTTAGATACGATATTAGATAATGTTAAAACCGGTAACAACCAAAAGGTTTAGGGATTCAACAACTTGATCCATCAACTAGTGAAAATAAAGAAACAAAATTTGTTAAAGCACTAGAAAAACCGACCATCGTTGTGGCGGATCCCACGAATCCCTTGATAAGGGAACCGCTAGTGTCTGACCTGGGATCCGTGGATCTGTTTGTAGCAAGCAAGTAGCAATAAAGTAGCATCTTCATCTAGAACTGATTTTGTGATCATTAATAGGAAGAAACCAACTCACGTCACCACTAGACAACCACCTCCAAAATATAATCCTACTTTTGGAAGAAACAAAGCTCCGTCTTTTTTAAAACCTAATTCATTTAGGAGACCTAATAACGTTTATCCAAGAAGTAACCATCAAATGGGATGGAACCCAAATATGCAAAACGGTTTTCCTTTTCAAAACTTTGCTCCATGAAATGCATATTCATCTTATCCATACATGTCTAACATGAATGGAATGTTTAACACTAATGGACCCATGAACAAATGGGGACCAAACTTTTGAGTTTATTATTGTTTTAGGTGTGCTTAAAGGTCGATCTAGACCCCGATGAATGGGTCAAGGATAGCGGGTGCACGAGGCACATGACCGCAATAGGGATCTATTATCCACATATGAATCCGTAAATGGAGGTAATGTGGTGTTTGGAAATAGTAAAGTAGAATCATCGGTAAAGTACGATTTCTAACAAATCTCTAACCATTAACGATGTGTGTCACGTAGAAAACCTAAACTTTAATCTCTTAAGTATAGGACAAATATGTGATAAAAGTGCAATGTACTTTTTAACCAAACCGATAGTAAGATACTAAAGATGGCATAACCATAGGAAGAGGAATTAGGAAACATGGAGTTTATATCATTAAAATTGGTAATGAACCTAAAGACAAACTTTGTCTTACCTCTATGGATGATACTTGACCTTATGGCATCAAGATTAGGTCATGGCAATATGCGACTTCTTCAATCGCTATCATCCAAAGATCTAGTAAGAGATCTACCTAAGTTAAAATATGAACATCACTTTTGTGATGCGTGTAATGTAGGAAAACAAGCTCATTCTAGTCATAAAGCTAAAAACATGGTGTCAACAACTAGGTGTCTAGAATTACTACATATGGATTTATTTGGTCCATCCGCTATCCAAAGTTGGGAGGCAACTACTACACTTTGGTCATAGCGGATGACTACTCTAGGTATACATGGACAAAATTTTTAAAGAAAAACGAAACCTTTAATTATTTTGAAATATTAAGCAAAAGATCCAAAGACAACTAGGAAGTCCTATAGTGTCCATTAGGACGGATCATGGTAGGGAATTCGATAATGAAGTGCAATTTGGAGCCTTTTGTGACGCTAATGGAATTGTGACGTTCAGGATGATTTTTCCAAAGAATCTTTAGAGGGGAAGAATTGTAAAACCTGAAAATCCAAAATCTGACTAAAGACTAAAATACCCTTGGAACTAAAATTTATAAAATACGTAAAATATATTTATGACATTTAATGAAATTAGAAGTTAACTTGTGAATAATTAAAACCTAACTAAAATATATATTACGTGATCGATTTTGGTACGACGAAGATTTAACGTTACGTAAAAGACTTGGGTCGTGTTTCTTTTGTTTCGTGTGGACAAGGCCGAAGCCCATAAGGTGTGCGTGTGGTGGTATGTTCGGTTGGGCCAAAACCGAAACCCAATCCTTTTCCAAGTCTAAATCTAATACAACTACTATATATACAATACATAATTCACAAAAGTGAAACCCTAGTTTTATTGTTGCTCTCTTTTCTTTTTCTCTCTTTGCTCGGCCGAACACTAAACACCCCTTGGTGTCGAGATTTTTGCTCAACCAAGTCAAGGTATAACCTATTCTAGTCTTTGTTTGATGTATCTTGCGTTTGTATATTGTTATATGTTTCGTTTGGTCGAGTTATGTTTCTTCTTTTTCTTGTGTCGAGCCGTGTAACACCAAAAACAAGGAAACCCTAATAACTAAACTTTACAAGTAATTAAGAGTGATGTATGTAATATGTAATATTGAATCGGGTCATGTTTGTGTCGATTTAATGAGGACCGAACCATATGTAATGAGAACCGAACCATGCATGACTTTCGAATAAGATATAAACATGATAACTTGAATAAGTGAAGTATGAAGATGAGTTAAGACTTGTGTAAAACCTAATAACCGAAAACCCTAAGTTGAACCGAGTCACATATGAGTTTTAAAAGTATATTAATTAAGTAAAGGTCATGTTAACGTAAACCCTAGTTTTGATATGTTAACCGAATAAGGTATGCTAAACCCTAATGGTTGTGAATTGTGTCTCATATGCGTGTGTAATTAATACGAGTAATAAGTAATTTGTATGTCACATAAAATCATAAAACGTATATGGTAAAACATAAAAGGAAAGATTATTTTGATGACGTGTTAGGTTAAGTGACGAGTCATTAAAAGACGTAACATGTAAGTAAATGCCTATTAATGAGATATTAAAGAATGAGAAACCCTAAACTTTAATAAAAGACATTATGAACCCTAATCTACGATATTGATTATAAAACATTAAGTCTCATTTAATTATAAAACCCTAAAATATTAAAAGATCATTTTGACGATTATGGAATCATTAATAATATATACGACCGTTAATGTATATAGGTTCTGTGAAGAAGGAGTAATTCTTTGCTTTCCCTGTGTCTTCTTTTCGATCATTTGCTTTGGAATAAGGTATGATATTTCGACCTTTTCAAGAAAGGTTTCAGATAATGTTTTCTTTTCGCTTTCATATTAGGATTTCCTAAGCCTTTGCTATGAACCCTAATGTGTTTATTTGAGTATTGTTTATCCGAACTTTGATTTTGAATCATAAAACCTTTGATTTTGAAACATGACTAAACATTTGATAAAATATGATCTATGTCGGTTATGACATTCTTATTTGACCTAAGATAGTTTGACACCCGAGCCAATTATTAACTAGTCATGGGGTTCCATGTCCGTGTCAATAAATGCACTTCGACATGACTCTAGGCGAGAGTGAAGTTTTGCCACGTCCCTTATCCGATATTTGTTATGAGCTCAATTTATGTTATATTATCAATGTATGTTTGTGGGCGATGGGTGCATCCTAGATCTCGTTATATGTTATATATTATATGTTATATGCTATATGTGTTTGATGATTGATGTCGTAGACATGCACGCCCTTCATAACTCTCGTAGGTCTCCCTACAAAATGTTGCCTTATGTGTTTATGATATGTTTATGATATGGCATATGTGTATGGGCTCGAGGTAGTTAGCTATAAAACTTATTCTTTTATCCCGATTTATCTTTTGAAATGATTATGATATCACTATCTTTCTTTCACTTTATTTCATATTCGCTCGTTTCAGATTCGATTTGCTTGTATATCTGCTCACTGGCTTTTAAAGCTCAGCCGCATTTCTTTTCTTTCGCGGCAGGTATCTAAGCATTGGAGCTGGGTTTTGCTTTGGGATGAGTGCTGAGTGGACTTACCTTAGAGATTTTAGCTTTGATCTTATGATGCCATTTTAGACTTTATATTTTAGACATTTCATTTGGAGTTTATTTTCCGCTGGGACCAATGTATTGAAGTCTTTTGACTTGGATTATTTCAATATTTATGTTGAGATTTCTTTTGGATATTTATGTTTGCTTTGATATGACACCATTACTTGTGATTCCTTTACCCTTGTCGGGTCGGGCGTTACAATTTATGGCATCGAGCCTGTGTTTACGACTTGTAGTCGGGACTGTGACATAAAGAGCCTAGGTTTTGAGACTTTAGAGCTTAGGATTTGACCTGTGAGGATTTGGGTAGACTTTAGGATTCCTTCGTACTTCCATTTCGTATCTCACCTTTGTTCATTTTGCTAATCTTTCAGATGGTTCGAACTCGTACTACTGGTGGCGCGGATGGAGACGATGATGCTACTAACATGGATTATGCGATTGCGAATGCTCTCAACTCTCTTTTCCCTGGTTTGACTACACCTGAGATGATGGAACAGGTGATCAACAACATTCGTAATCAGAATGGTGCTTCGGGTAGTGGAGGAGGAAATCAACCCGTCGGTATTTACACTTGGCTCGAGCGTTTTGAAGTCAAGCCTCTTTCGCTTAGCACCGCCGCTACTCCCACCGAGGCCGAGGACCGGATCACTCATATTGAGAAGTCGTTTGAAATCTTGGGTTGTGGAGACGAGTTTAAGACTCGTTTGGCTTCATTCAAATTGGAAGGTGATGCTTTAAATTGGTGGAAGGCGCTCAAACAAGCAAGAGGAGGAGACGCTTTTTACGTGACTTGTACCGGAATGAGTTTCGGACTATCTTCTATAACCGTTACTTCCCTCGATCTTTGAGCAAAGAAAGCTATGAGAGGATTATCGGGCAATCTACCAATTTGATTATGAGAATTCCAATGAGTACATGAGTAGATTTATGAGGTTGGTGAGTTTTGTGGGAGCGATCTTTGGAGATGGTAGGCGCAAGCTAAGCACTTCAAGTGGGGACCAAGAAGTGGGTGTTGGACCGATTGCTTAATATTGAGTATGAGAATGTGTCGGCCGCAATGACGCACTCGTAACATTGAGATCTTTCATGAGGTTTCGGTTCTAACAAGCGTAATCGCGATGGTGATCGGATTCAAGGTAGGACTCAAGGCAATGACTATAAGGGAAATCGGTAGGAGTTATGATTCGAGGAATCAAGTGGATAGGAGTTATGATCGAGGGTCATCAGAAGGAATGTTGACACTTGGCGCCCGAGACGAGGGGTCAAGATAATAGAAATGCCGGTAAGAATGGAAGTGATCGTCGTAACCAAGGTAACAATAACCGCGTTACAACAAGGATCACCAACTCGAGGAGCAAATCGTGGTCGTGCTTTAGGATCTTCTAGTCACAGAGGACGGCCGAGGTTTTGCCACCCCACCTATTTGTACTACTTGTGGAAAGACTCATCCGGCGGTGTTACAAGGCCACCGGTGGATGTTTTGCTTGTGGTTCCACCGCTCACAAGATTAAAGATTTCCCTAAGAAGAACTCGCGCCTCGAACTATATCGTCACCGACTACCATCGGACGTGTTTATGCTACTACTCAGAATCAAAGCGGAGCGCACTTCGTGTACCATTACGGGCACTCTTTTCATTGATGATTATGTTGTCTTCGCTTTATTTGATACCGTGCACACACTCCATTATATCTATCACATTTGCTAAGAAACTTAATATGAAGCCCAAACCGTTAACAAATCACTTATCGATTTCACGCCCATGAAAATCACGTGATCATTGATCATAAATACGTTAAGTGTCCTCTTCGCTTTGATGATCGATTCGCGGCAAATCAGTATCCTCTCGATATGGTCGACTTTGATATCATTCTAGGCATGGATTGGTTGGCTTATCATAGAGCTTCAATCGATCGCTATGCTAGAACGGTGATCTTTGGAGACGAAACATCCCGAATTCGCTTATCATGGTTCTCAACCTCTTAAATCTGTTAAGCTCATTTCCGCTATGAAGGCACGGACCATGATTGCTCATGGGTGCCAAGGTTTTCTAGCAACTGCTAAGGACATATCTTTGGAGAGTCCTAACATTGAAAATCTTTTGGTTGTTTGCGAATTTATCGACGTTTTCCCGATGAACTCCCCGGACTTCCCCACCGAGAAGTTGAGTTTAGCATTGAGTTAATTCTCGTGCCGAACCGATTTGAAGGCTCCGATCGCATGGCACCTGAGAACTCAAGGAGTTGAAGGAACAACCGCAAGAGATGATAGAAAATGGATTTATTCGCCCAAGTGTTTCGCCATGGGGTGCACTGCCTTGTTTGTAAAGAAGAAGGATGGAAGCATGCGCCTATGTATCGACTATCGTGAACTCAATCGTATTACCATTCGTAATCGTTATCCTCTCGCCACGTATAGATGACTTGTTTGATCAACCGCAAGGAGCTAAGTTCTTTTCAAGATTGACCGAGGTCCGCTACCATCGATTACGTGTGAAGGAGCAAGATGTTCCTAAGACCGCTTCGTATCGGATATGGTCATTACGAATTCCTCGTTATGCCTTTTGATTGACCAATGCGCTCTTGATTTATGGACCGATGAATCGTGTTTTCCATGAGTTTCTCGACAAGTTCGTTATTGTTTTCATCGACGACATTTTAGTTTACTCCAAGTCCAAGAAGAGCATGAAGAACATCTTCGATAGTTTTGGAGATTTTGAGGAAGAAGAAGTTGTACGCCAAATTTTCAAGTGCGAATTTTGGTTAAGACAAGTTATGTTCCTTGGTCATATTGTATCACCGATGGTATCACCATGGACCCGTCTAAAGTTGAGGCTATTACTAAATGGCCAAGACCTCACGATAAAGGATCGAGGTCGAGTTTTCTTGGACTTCTTGGTTACTACAGACGTTTTGTTGAAGGTTTCTCTCGATTAGCTCTACCCCAACCCAACCGATGAGGAAAGGTGAAAAGTTTGTATGGACGGATGAACGAGAGAAGAGTTTTGAAGAGTTGAAGCGGAGGTTGGTGTCGGCTCCTATTTTAACTCTTCCAACCGGTTCGTGAGGATTTCAAATCTACAAATGATGCATCTAAGAAAGGATTAGGTTGTGTTTTGATGCAACATGGAAAGGTAATAGCTTATGCTTCGAGGCGCTAAAACCTTATGAGGAGAATTACCCAACTCATGACCTTGAGTTAGCTGCGGTGGTTTTGCGTTGAAGATCCGAGACATTACTTGTATGGAGAGCGTGTGATATATTCATCGATCATAAGAGTCTCAAGTATATTTTCACCGAAGGAACTTAACATGAGACAAAGAAGATGGTTAGAACTTAAGGATTATGACACCAACATTCAATACCATCCGTAAGGCTAACGAGTTGCCGACGACTTAGCGAAATCGTGCATTCTTATGAGTATCAAGATTGAGCCTAGGATTATTCGTGACTTAGAGAGTTTGGATGTTGAGTTGTGTGTACGAGGTTTTGATGGATACCGGCAAGTATGAAGGTGGAGTCGAACCTTATAACGCAAATTAAAGAGGCTCGTAAAGATGACGGCGAAATGGGTCGTGGTACAAAATGTTGAAGAAGGTAAGCGAGACGGAGTTTAAGGTTGATAATGACGGTATTGTATGGTATGGAGATAGGCTTTGTGTTCCCAATGATCGTGTACTTCGTGAGAAAGTTATGATCAAGCTCATAGTTCTCCTTTCACTATTCATCCCGGTTCTACCAAGATGTATAGGATTTGAAACAAGACTTTTGGTGGAACGGCATGAAGCAAGATGTGGCGACGTTTGTGTCGAAGTGTATGATTTGTCAACAGTTAAGATTGAACATCAAAGGGCTAGTGGATTGTTCTGACCATTGGATATTCCAACATGGAAGTGGGATAAGATATCTATGGATTTTGGATGGACTACCTCTTACTCGGAAGAAGCATGATGCGATTTGGGTAGTTGTTGATCGACTAACCAAATCGCTCATTTCTTGCCAATCGTGAAGGATTATGGTATTGGTAAATTGGCGGAGATTTTCAAAGAAGAGATCGTTAGACTTCATGGTACTCCGCATCTATTGTGTCCGACAGAGATCCGCTTTTACTTCTCGTTTCGGAAAGGTTTGCGTAAAGCTTGGGGTACTCGACTTAACTTTAGTACGGCATTTCATCCTCAAAATGATGGTCACGAGAGGACTATATGACTTTAGAGGATATGCTAAGGGCTTGTACTTTAGAATGGACCGCAGTTGGGATGAATATTTATGTTTAGTAGAGTTTGCATATAACAACAGCTTGGTATGCTAGCATTAAGGCGGCACCGCTTGAACTTCTTTATGGAAGGAAATGTAGAGCACCTATTTGTTGGGATGAAGTAGGTGAGCGTTTGATTGAAGGTCCCGAAATGATCGAGATCACTAATGAGAAAGTAGTTGCTAGAGAGAAGTCAAGGAAGCTAGGTCTCGCCGTAAAAGTTATGCCGACAAGCATCGCCGTGATTTAGAATTTCGGGTTGGAGATCGTGTATTTTTGAAAGTTTCACCGCTTAGAGGTGTGAAACGCTTTGGAATCAAGGGCAAGCTTAGTCCTCGATTTATTGGACCGCTTGAGATTCTTGAGCGATAGGAGAAGTTTCGATCGCTTAGCACTTCCGCCTCGTTATCGAATGTTCATGACGTTTTCCATGTATCACTCCTAACGGACACAACTATCATCCGTTACACGTTGCTTCTTATCCGCTTGATCAAATTCAATCCGATATGTCTTTATCTCAAGAACCGTAAGCTATTCGAAAGACAAGAAAGAGTTATGAGGAATAAAGTTATTCCATTCGTTAAGATTCTTTGGAAAATCATCCCGAACGCGAGGCTACTTGGGAAACCGAGGAGTCGATGCGAGTTAGTTATCCTCATTTCTTTGAATAGTTTGGTATGTTCTCATTTCGTTTTCCTTTTCGTTTTCATTTCGTTTCATTTCAATTTTCGAGGACGAAAATTTTTCTTTAGAGGGGAAGAATTGTAAAACCTGAAAATCTAAAATCTGACTAAAGACTAAAATACCCTTGGAACTAAAATTTATAAAATACGTAAAATATATTTATGACATTTAATGAAATTAGAAGTTAACTTGTGAATAATTAAAACCTAACTAAAATATATATTACGTGATCGATTTTGGTACGACGAAGATTTAACGTTACGTAAAAGACTTGGGTCGTGTTTCTTTTGTTTCGTGTGGACAAGGCCGAAGCCCATAAGGTGTGCGTGTGGTGGTATGTTCGGTTGGGCCAAAACCGAAACCCAATCCTTTTCCAAGTCTAAATCTAATACAACTACTATATATACAATACATAATTCACAAAAGTGAAACCCTAGTTTTATTGTTGCTCTCTTTCTTTTCTCTCTTTGCTCGGTCGAACACTAAACACCCTTGGTGTCGAGATTTTGCTCAACCAAGTCAAGGTATAACCTATTCTAGTCTTTGTTTGATGTATCTTATGCTTGTATATTGTTATATGTTTCGCTTGGTCGAGTTATGTTTCTTCTTTTCTTGTGTCGAGCCGTAACACCAAAAACAAGGAAACCCTAATAACTAAACTTTACAAGTAATTAAGAGTGATGTATGTAATATGTAATATTTAATCGGGTCATGTTTGTGTCGATTTAATGAGGACCGAACCATATGTAATGAGAACCGAACCATGCATGACTTTCGAATAAGATATAAACATGATAACTTGAATAAGTGAAGTATGAAGATGAGTTAAGACTTGCGTAAAACCTAATAACCGAAAACCCTAAGTTGAACCGAGTCACATATGAGTTTTTAAAAGTATATTAATTAAGTAAAGGTCATGTTAACGTAAACCCTAGTTTTGATATGTTAACCGAATAAGGTATGCTAAACCCTAATGGTTGTGAATTGTGTCTCATATGCGTGTGTAATTAATACGAGTAATAAGTAATTTGTATGTCACATAAAATCATAAAACGTATATGGTAAAACATAAAAGGAAAGATTATTTTGATGACGTGTTAGGTTAAGTGACGAGTCATTAAAAGACGTAACATGTAAGTAAATGCCTATTAATGAGATATTAAAGAATGAGAAACCCTAAACTTTAATAAAAGACATTATGAACCCTAATCTACGATATTGATTATAAAACATTAAGTCTCATTTAATTATAAAACCCTAAAATATTAAAAGATCATTTTGACGATTATGGAATCATTAATAATATATACGAATCGTTAATGTATATAGGTTCCGTGAAGAAGGAGTAATTCTTTGCTTTCCCGTGTCTTCTTTTCGATCATTTGCTTTGGAATAAGGTACAGATATTCGACCTTTTCAAGAAAGGTTTCGTATAATGTTTTCTTTTCGCTTTCATATTAGGATTTCCTAAGCCTTTGCTATGAACCCTAATGTGTTTATTTGAGTCGTTGTTTATCCGAACTTTGATTTTGAATCATAAAACCTTTGATTTTGAAACATGACTAAACATTTGATAAAATATGATCTATGTCATTATGACATTCTTATTTGACCTAAGATAGTTTGACACCCGAGCCAATTATTAACTAGTCATGGGGTTCCATGTCCGTGTCAAAATGTACTTCGACATGACTCTAGGCGAGAGTGAAGTTCGCCACGCCCTTATCCGATATTTGTTATGAGCTCAATTTATGTTATATTATCAATGTATGTTTGTGGGGCGATGGGTGCATCCTAGATCTGTTATATGTTATATATTATATGTTATATGCTATATGTGTTTGATGATTGATGCTGCGTGCATGCACGTCCTTCATAACTCGTAGGTCTCCCCTACAAAATGTTGCCTTATGTGTTTATGATATGTTTATGATATGGCATATGTGTATGGGCTCGAGGTAGTTAGCTATAAAACTTATTCTTTTATCCTGATTTATCTTTTGAAATGATTATGATTTCACTATCTTTCTTTCACTTTATTTCGTATTCGCTCGCGTTTCGTATTCGATTTGCTTGTATATCTGCTCACTGGCTTTTGAAGCTCACCGATTTCTTTTCTTTCGCAGGTGTATCTAAGCATTGAGCTGGTTTTGCTTTGGGATGAGTCTTTGAGTGGACTTACCTTAGAGATTTTAGCTTTGATCTTATGATGCCATTTTAGACTTTATATTTTAGACATTTCATTTGGAGTTTATTTTCCGCTGGGACCAATGTATTGAAGTCTTTTGACTTGGATTATTTCAATATTTATGTTGAGATTTCTTTTGGATATTTATGTTTGCTTTGATATGACACCATTACTTGTGATTCCTTTACCCTTGTCGGGTCGGGGCGTTACAATATTACTAACCTTTCTTTTTGTAGGATCTTTATTTTTCTTCACTTGATGCCCCAAACAAGGGGGAGCTACCGTCAAGGGTAAGTTAGCGATTCGTGGACTATTTTTTTTCCACACTTTTATGTTTATTTCTTCCAAGGGTTAACTTTTTTTTTCGACAAAAAGGGGGAGAAGAAGTAAAACTTAGGGGCTTTCAAAACTTACATCTATTCTTAAGTTTTACTCATCATAATATTATGTTTTGTCATCAACAAAAGGGAGATTGTTAATACAAATCAACCGTAAAAACGTTTATTAATATTTTGCGACCTCTTTGTGTTTTGTTGATAACAAATATAATGCTGTCTTAAGTATAATTATAAGGATACATGTTATTTTTGTAAAGCATTTACATATAGCCATTTAATGTTGTAATAGTTTATTAGGATGGGTAAAAACCATAACCCATGGATCTTAAACCATACCCAAGAAGACTAGATACAATGTATACTTAGATACATTGAATCTAAAAGGAAACCCATGGACCAACCCATAACCCATGACCCATAACCAAAAACCCATGGGCAAAGAGGAGCATTCCACGGATCCCTAGGTTTACACTAGACGGATACCAAGTGGAAGGGATCCGTGGATCCGGGGAACATGAAGAATTTTGCCTATAAATAGAGAGCCATTTCTTCATTCTAACTCACCCTCTTCTTACTAAATCTCTCAAACACTCTCATTCTCTTCTAACATATAGATCACTTGATCTAGAGAGTTGTTGTTCTTTCTTTCTATTGTGATCCTCATATAGGTCCTTCTCTAAGGCGAGATCACGAGCATTCTACAAGTCATCCAAGCAAGGGGTCCTTGATTGATTTGTCACCCGCAAGATTTCAGAGCGAAGATCTTGTATTTGATATTTCACATATTTGTTGTGTAATAGTCGTGTTGGTTTGGTCCACCGTGTTACGGACTAAATATCTAGCTTTGTACCGGAAAAAGTGTAAGCAACGTTGTGAAGGCTTCTCCGCCAAGTGAAGGAGTTTGTTGACATAGTGCTTGAACTCTCGAGTAGGTGACTCGGGGAGTGGAGTAGGGCAAGGAAGGTGTCTATGTAGCCGAACCACTATAAATCGGTTGTGTCATTTCTATCCCTTAACTTTATTTATTTGCTTGCATTATCATTAGATCTATATGTTCTCAACATCCATACGATCTCACATAATATCGGATCTAAAGTTTTTGAAATCAACTTAAAATCGGCAAAACTATTCAACCCCCCTTCTAGTTTTCCACACATGTCTCCAAAGACAACAGTGCATCTTATACACTTACGATATTTGATTACATGGATCCAAGTCTATCATGGCTTGGGTCCCCAAGAGAAACTAATTCTCTTACTTTGTGTACAGGGCAATCTACATGTGGAATTATTGGAAAGAGGTGTATTTGACAGTGGATGCTCTAGGCACATAACAGGAAACATGTCCTATCTTTCTGATTATGTGCCTATTGATGGAGGATATGTTGCCTTTGGAAGCAACCCAAATGGTGGTAAGGTCACTGGGAAATGGAAAATTAAAACCAATACTCTGGATCTTGAGGATGTGTATTTTGTCAAAGAACTCAAGTTTAATCTCCTTAGTGTGTCACAAATGTGTGACAAAAAGAATAGTGTTCTTTTCACTGACACTTAGTGTATAGTCTTATCTCCAAACTTTAAGCTGATTGATGAAACTCGTATCCTGCTTATAGTTCCTAGAACATATAATATATATAGTGTTGACCTAAAGAACATGGTTCCTAAGGGTGGTTTGACTTGTCTATTTGAAAAGGCCACATATGATGAGTCTAGACTTTGGCATAGAAGGCTTGGTCATTTGAACTTTAAAACTATGAACAAACTTGTGAAGGGACATCTTATGAGAGGATTACCTTCCAAGCTTTTTGACTTTAATGAAACCTGTGTTGCTTGTCAGAAGGGAAAGCAACACAAAGCCTCTTGTAAGACCAATACTGTGAGCTAAATCAGCCAGCCCTTGCAAATTTTACACATGGACTTATTTGGACCAACTTTTGTTAAGAGCTTAATGAAGAAGATGTACTGCCTAGTTGTCACATATAAGTAGATTCACTTGGGTTTTCTTTTTAGCATCTAAGGATGAAACTAATGGGATCCTTAAGGCATTCATAACCAGAATAGAAAACCAAATTGATCTTAAAGTTAAAGTAATAAGTTGTAACAATGGGACTGAGTTTAAAAATAAAGAGATGAACCATTTTTGTGAAGTGAAGGGTATTATGAGACCGTTTAGTGTAGCTAGGACTCCTCAACAAAATGGTGTGGCTGAGAGGAGGAATAGGACACTTATTGAGGCTGCTAGGACTATGCTTGCAGATTCAAAATTACCAACTACTTTTTTGGGCTGAGGTAGTTAATACTTCATGTTATGTGCTGATAAGGTTTTAAAAGGTACCATTTTGAGGGGTCGTTTAAGTCCTTATTTGATCACTTTTGTATCCGTTATTGCTTAATATCGTCCCTTTTCACTTTTAGGTCTCTTGAAGGCAAAATGCCGGAATGGCACTTATTTGACGAAAAGGCGCGAATATATGAAGAAAATGGCCAAAGTCAAAATCGAGACACTCACGGTGATGAAAATAGAAGGCGATCGCGTCAGTACTAATTGCGACGCCGTCCGAAAATTGTTGTGACGGTTCGTAACCCAAAACTCGATTTTCAAGCGACGACGCCCGCTTGTAAAGAGTAGGCCGTCGCTACTCGTGACGGCCTAGATGCAATCCGACGACGCCGGTCAAGAGGACGGCATCACGGACATAAGGTGACGCCGCCGCAAGGTTAACGTGGCCAAGACGAAACCCTAATGACGGCGACACGACGGCGTCACTAAACATAAGGTGACGCCGTCGATATGTAATCTTATATATAGAATCCGAATTTTTCGCTTTAGGAGAGTCTTTTGGAGTGAAAACCTAAAACCGAACCTAAGGTGTCTTGTACAAGATTTTAGGGTTTTAAACCCTATCTTACATCAAGATAAGTCTTTACTTCATTAATTCAATTATGTCTTTGATTATTTGTGTGTATGCTTGCATGTTCTCCATGTCCGCTAATTTATTTGTGTGTTTGCTTAGGAAGTATGAAACTTAATTATTGAATATTGATTGGTTGTTTCTTATCTTAGTTGATTAATGATCTAGTAATGCGATAGGTCATTCGTTGTGTACTTAATGCTTGATTCATCTTTGTGAACCTTAGAATATAATTACCTGAGTAGTTGTAAGCTAAACCATCCAAAGAGTGCCTTAGAGTAAGAGTTTATCATCCCTAGTGGGTTTGTAGACGAGACCCTTAGGTAAGTTCATAGAGTTAGGGAGAAACGCATACCCTACAACTTTAGACACACAACGCAACTAAGAATAAGACGTGACAACTCAACCATCAATAGGAGATAATTAAGGAGTAGTACAACCTAAGTAAACACATCTTTAAACTATCATACGAGCACACATTAATTAGATATAGACTCCCACAACCTTAGTTTAGATAATTAGATAATAGTAGAGTAATCGGTAGAAATACCAAAACCCCCCAATCCAATACCCGAGATTCGTACCTTTCCATTTCATAAAATATAAAAATACAAAAATAATCTTCCTCAACCTTAACCTTAGCGTAGTAACTCCTTACTAGCATTCCTATTCCCCAGAGAACGATATCAATACCCGTGGCTTACCCTAATTACTACACTACAACGATTAGGTTCATCGCCTAGGTGTTATAAAACTTGCTCAAGAAAAGGAAGTTTCCTTGACCCCGAACGACGCGTGTAGCGTTATCAAGTTTTGGCGCCACCGTCGGGGAATAGAATAGCTAGTTAGTAGTCCACCTCGCTTAGGTTTCTTTGCTTGATTCCTATCAAGTAAATTTTTCTCATTTTTAGCTTTTCTTAGTCTATCCCCTTCTTCGTGACCTTTGTTCGTAATCTTATCACTTTTCATCATGGAAGGTGATAACCAACCACCACTTGATAACCCAACACAAAAAATTCAATGTCACTCAAAACCCAACCCAATAACCAACACAACCGTCAAGCCGCTATGTGAGTAGAAACACCGACCTTCGTAATTTGCGAGAAAATATTCGATAGTACAATTAGGGAAGTCGTTGAGAAAGTAGTCGTATTCGCTATAGTTGGCTCTATGATTAGCGATGATTCGGAAAATGGCATGATAAACAACAACGTGGATGTGGAAAATAGTGCTTACTTCAATCTTTACCCCACTAAGGAAGAGATTGCGTACCATCAATACATAATCGATAATCCACGATAACCTATCATTAGGATATGCCCAAAGATTAGGAGGGGAAATTGATTCGTGCTAAACCGTCAAGTTATCTCACACAAGCTAGCCACTTGTGAATGGCTAACCGTAAGAAACTTAAAACAGTTCAGACACAAAATGCAATGAAGTCCATGAGAGTATAGTGTTTCCCCGGGTCGTTATGTCCCAACGAGCTGTGCGAAGAATCACCAAACGAATAGTGATCGAGAGATTTGAACGGAAAAGAGGTTTGATTGAACAATTATACCTAAGGAAAAGTTTATAAATTACAGAGGCTTAAATGCAAATTAAAGAAAATTAAAAAGATAAAAAAAAATATTAAATAAACGCTATCACTATTTGCAAAATGATGTTTTTGATTTTTCTTGATTTATAAAACAAAATAACTTAAATAAACTATTTTAATTAAAGCATAAACCTAAATTACCTAAAACGCGACCTAGAATGAAAACGCACGTTATATGTAAAAATTACGCGAAAAGCAAGTAAAACGTAAAATTTGTAAAATAAAAGTCCTACGAGTGTAAAAACAATTTTCTTATGTACTATATGATAAAAGAAAATTTTAGGAAAAAGCCGGGTATTTTTTCGACTTTTAAAATAATTACTAGGAATTAAAAACTATCTTAATCTAATTAATTAATTAAAAATACAAAACATTTTAAGAAAAATCTGGAAAAATCTCAAAAAGTACCTTGAGTTATGCTTAATCTGTGAAAAATGAGAAAACAGTAGGTCGCTTTGGAAATAAGCTCAAAATAAGCTAGAATGAGCTTAAAAGCAAAACTGACTAAACGTCCTTAAGTAATAAATGTTGCAAAGTTTAAACGAAAGAAGTCCCAAGGGCGCCGGTCATGCAGCACGCACAAACGCCTCATAAGTGGAGAGGTCTCGTGTTCGACCGCCTCCCTTTTGCAAAATTTTTTTTTTTTTTTTTTTGATTGCTTATTGGAACTTAAGGATGATTCGCTTAAGGAAAACTTGTGAAAACTTTTATATAAAGCTTCTCAATAAGTCGTTACAATACTATTGATTGTCAGTCTTGACAGTTACATAAAACAAGCCTTCACCACGCTTTGGTATTAAGGACTCAAATAAGCTAACAAGGTGGAAATAAGCAATGGGCAACTAAACAAGCAACACCAAAATGAAAATAAGCTAGGTACAAATAAAATAAGCTAGATGAACAGGATAAGCGATAATTAATCAAGTTACAAAGGAAAACTCACTTGTACACTACATGCTCAAAACAATGTGGGCTACTTTCAAGCTTATTCTGTCGAGATAGGGACTCCAAGACTAATCACAAGTCGCAAACAACAAGTTAACATGGCCAAGATTATAGAGAAACTAAATTTGGGACCAAGAACAATCATTACAAACTTAAAAATAAGCTTGAAAAGTGGACTAGAGCCAAAATGGTCATTGTGGGGTTGGCAACAAACAAAGGCCAAGGTGAACTTTGAAGCTTATTTGGAATAAGCTAGAGTGAGAATCACTCTAAGAACTTCTGGAAAATTGAAATACACCTAGCTAACTGTCATTAGCCCCCATCTCTGACCTAATATAAGCTGGTTCAGCTTATAAATAAGCTGAGGAAAAGTGGATGATTGGGCTTAAGGAGCCTGTGCACAGAACACCAACCTGTCCAACTGCCCCACTTTGACCCATTAGCAGACTTAGTAAAACATTTTTTTGAATTTTTTTCTTTTGACACAAGATTAACAAGCTACTAAGCTGGTGATTTTTATTTTTCTAAAAACTTTTACACAACTAGAAGTTAGCTAAATGGTTTAATGAAATTCTTGCAAAAACCAACAGTATGAAATCAAAGAAAAACTTAAAGATCAGTTTATCCTTGTAAAAACTATTTCCAACTCTTAACTGACTCAAATACATAAACAATGGCTTGACCAATCTGGGTCAAACTGGGTAAAACCACCTTGACCCAGAGATTTTTTTTTTTAAACCAAACACTCCTTTTAAAAACTAGATGCACTCAAACCAATAAAAATTTATGAAAACTGATCCCAACTAATTCTACTAACTCAAATTAACATCAAACTAACTTTTAGACAGATTGAAAACAAGAATCAATCAAGAACTGGTTTTGACTCTCAAGTTTTGACCCGTTTGACTATTGTTGACTTTTGTAGAAAACTTGAAATTAAAATTAAGCTTAAGCAATTTCGACACACGAAACTTAGATAAGCTTCTATGAGCTTAGACAACTGGTGATACAGAGCTTAAAACAATTATAACAATCTTATGAATAGTTGCGTAAAATCGTGACCAAGATTTAACATTGAAAATGTAAATTTGCATTAATAAGAAGAATGTTTACAACTGGTAAAATGAGATTACAACTACTGAAAACATTAACATATAACAGAATAAAAATGGTTAATATCTCTTTAAAGCATAAGAAATGGACTAAAACTAAAAGTCTATGAAAAACGAAATTAAAAACTAAAAAACTACTCTCCTCCTCCTCTCTTCTTCCTCTCTTTATATGCAACATGCATTCTCTCTCTCTTCTGAGCAAATCCCATCTTCAATTTGGGCCATTGGATGAGTTGACTCCTTTTTAGCCGTTGATTAAGTTTTTGGCGGGAAAACTTTTTAGCAGTTGGGGAGAGATTGAGTGTTTAGGGGATGAAGCATTAATTGCTTTTGGCATAGGGTGTTTGGAGGGTAGGTGATGATGATGGAGGTGAGGGGCAGAGTTGCAGGTGGGTGATGATGAGGGGGAAGAGGGAAACCCGTGACTTGGAGGGAACAGGGGTGAGTCAAACTGGGTTTGACTGGTATATTAAAAGGGAAGGGGGGTCAAATGTAATATTGGACTGGGGGTCACAAGGTGTATATGGCAGGGGTCCAAATGGGTTTTGGCTTAGGTTATTAATACAAGGACTTGTTTTGCAATTTCCGAAAGTACAAGGACCAAAGTCGCCATTTCGATTTTATAATCCAAGGCCAAACTTGACAATCTCCAATATTCCGTGGACCAAACTTGTCATTTTGAAACTCAAAGGACTAAACTTGTAATTTCTCAAAACTTTTGACATTTTTCACCAAAGGACTAATTTTGACAACTTATGATTTTAAAAGGACCTTTGGTGATTTTTCTTTGAAACAAGTGCTCGTGGACTATTTCTCGACAATTTTGAAACTTGGAGGACTAAACCGCCAATTATGCAAACTTAGCTCATTTTTCATCCGATTTTAAACATTTTGCATCCGAAACATATAAAATGCAATTTTGAGATATTTTCGGTATTTTGATGCATTTCGAGCATTTTAAGTGATTTGCGCTCAGATTTGACCAAAATTATGAGTATTTACACACTCATCAATCCCCTACACTAAACTATTGCTAGTCCCTAGCAATCTTTTGAGAAAACTTAATGGATTTGAATCTCTTTACCAAAAGCCATTACTCGAGTAGCCAAATGTTTCAGTTCAAGTAAGAACTATGGTACATCGATAACCATGTGATTTTGAGCAAACCACCGCCTTCCAACGGATTTGATTTGTCTTTACCGTAAGCCGTTTGCTCGGACTAGCCAACTCTTAGATAAAATATCTTTGGTGAGTCGACACCAATTATGGTTTTCCAACCGCCTTTACCACAAGCCATAAACTTGCGGGCTAGCCAACTCTTCACTAATTAAAGATATGGTGAGTGAACACCATACAATTTTGGGCAAATTGCAAGTCGTCAACGGATTTGAGATATCTTTACCAAGAGCCGTTTGCTCTGGATTAGCCAATCCTTTGTTTATTAGACATGGCGGATCGATAACTATAAGTTGAGTAAGTGTAAACACTTACTCCAAAAAAATTTGGCCAAAAATGGGGAATTGGGCGGTATAATTACATGATAAAATTCGTGAGAATTCCCCCACACTAGAAATGAATATTGCCCTCAATATTCAAAGTACCGCGGTATGCCGAAACCGAGAACGAAAAGGGAAATACTACGGCCATTTTTAAAAGTTTTTTTTTTTTTTTTTTTTAGAAAACTTATATACAACAATGGGAAACTCCCCACACTAGGGTGATACACACGGTGAAAACCCATGTTTAACTCATCGTTTTTTGATTACCGAGTCGCTAGCTTGACTCGACCAATTCATTGGTTCATGGGAAGCAAAGTGGAAGAAACAATCTCCATCGGACTTTCATTCAAGATGTTTCGACAAACATTTGAAGCGTGAAAGTTCCACACCGATGAGATATATTCCCGCTCAAGATAATGGTACATGGAAATGCCGGATCAAAGATAATGTCTTCATTCGAAGGAGTGAAGAACAGTGAGAAGTGATGATATATGAAGAAAAGAAAGAAAATCATGATAGAAATCATGACTAACTCTTCATCCTCAATAGGAGAATTCATAGTTTCATGAATCTCATCGGTTAAGCTTGCTTGATCAAGACATATTATGGGAGTGTCTAGATCAGTAAAATTATCATACTCCGGTGGAGATATGATATGAGTGAGTTCATCGAGAACTCCATGAAGGTGAATGAATCATATTCGCATTGATATGAGTGGGTTCACCGGTGAACTCCTCCAATGTAAATGATTCATAATCGGGAGAGACTTATGAGAATGAAAAGTGGTATCGCCACTAATCTTCTCTCCCATATTATCAAACGAAGGCTTTCATTTTCGGATTAGAATCATCGGAAAGAATGTCACTACCCTTAATGGGATAGGAGATGAAATTGGTTTCTCTTTGAAAGCCTCGATTTTAGAAATGAGAAGATTAACATTCAATAATGTTGCACAAGTGCTTCATCTTTGATTTCGATGTCAAGAACTTCATCATTCTCTTCTTCTAAGCTAACAAGCTCGTAAGGTAAATCTTCCACATAAACGATGTCTCCACAAGACAACGAATCATCATCATCGAATTGAGAACATCTCAACATGATCTTTTGGGAAGACAAGAGGGTAGGGATATCACACAAATGCTCGAGAATTCCTGTGACTCTCTTGGGATTGGGACAAGGTTCTCAACACTAGACTTTATGGATTCGTCCGATTCTTTTCGTGAACAAGTGTCAAGATGCTCATCCCCATAATAAGAGAGTGAGTGTGAATCTCGGGTGTGATAGCGCTTGTTTGAGAATGAATCTCAACCGCTGGGATATCATCCGATGAACTTGATGAATCTTTATAGAATTGAAGGATATCAAGTGTATCCTCATCATCACCGTCATCGTGAATAAAACGAAATTGAGAGCTAGATCCGCCGCTTTTGCAATTGATTCCTAATAGATTTTTCAAACGCAATTTGGGAATTTATTTTAGCAACCGCTTCTTCGCCTAACAACTCTTCCATGGATTTTGATTTGGATTATCTTGGGAATGTTTACATTCCTTCAAATCTTTCACTAAATCCAAAAGATCAAGGAGAAGATTTTGAGGAAGTGGCTCAGCCGAGGTGGTGCCGATTCATTTGGTATTGTAGAGGTTGGTTATGATACTAAGAGTCGAATTGTTACAAGGAAATGGATTCCTTGTTTGACAATCGAGCTACAGATGTGGACCTCACAATACTCACAACAAGAAACCGATGTGGTCGTGAGTTATATGTGTGGTAGTCATAATTGTTATCGTGAACCCGCTCATAGACAAGCGTGTTTCCGATTGACAATCGAATCAGAGTGTGGACCACCACAAGACTACAACAAGAAATCACGAGTCTCACAAAGGTGGTAGCCGATGGAATAAATCGGTTGTGTTATGGTAGGAATAGGGATCCCGGTTATAGATGCACCCGCTTCCGATTCCACCATGCTACAATCGGGGCAATTGCCACCATTATAAGGACCACCACACCATTGACAACCAAGAGGGTGAGGATAAGACATAGAAAGAATCAAATGTTTTCGGAGGGTAGGGATGAAGAATCAAAGATGTGAGATGGTTAAGGTGAATATTTTTGGGTTTTGATAAACATTTTGAAAACAGAAAGAAAATCTTTTGGGTTTTTATTTTAAGATGTTTTGGATTTTTGATTTTATAAGAAAATATAAACATATATAGATGGTATGAACAATGAGTGAATATTCAAATCACTAACTGCTAAACGTAAGATAATTAGCACACTCCCGAATGGGCGCCTGTAAAATTTGATTCGTGCTAAACCGCTGTTATCTCACACAAGCTAGCCACTTGTGAATGGCTAACCGTAAGAAACTTAAAACAGCTCGTACACAAAATGCAATGAAGTCCGTGAGAGTATAGTGTTTCCGGTCGTTATGTCCCAACGAGCTGTGCGAAGAATCACCAAACGAATAGTGATCGAGAGATTTGAACGGAAAAGAGGTTTGATTGAACAATTATACCTAAGGAAAAGTTTATAAATTACAGAGGCTTAAATGCAAATTAAAGAAAATTAAAAAGATAAAAAAAAATATTAAATAAACGCTATCACTATTTGCAAAATGATGTTTTTGATTTTTCTTGATTTATAAAACAAAATAACTTAAATAAACTATTTTAATTAAAGCATAAACCTAAATTACCTAAAAACGTGACCTAGAATGAAAACGCACGTTATATGTAAAAAGTACGCGAGTGCGCAAGTAAAAACGTAAAATTTGTAAAGTAAAAGTCCTACGAGTGTAAAAACAATTTTCTTACGTACTATATAATAAAAGAAAATTTTAGGAAAAGCCGGGTATTTTTCGACTTTTAAAATAATTACTAGGAATTAAAAACTATCTTAATCTAATTAATTAATTAAAATACAAAACATTTTAAGAAAAATCGGAAAAATCTCAAAAGTACCTTGAGTTATGCTTAATCAGTGAAAAATGAGAAAATGAGGTCGCTTTGGAAATAAGCTCAAAATAAGCTAGAATGAGCATAAAAGCAAAACTGACTAAACGTCCTTAAGTAATAAATGTTGCAAAGTTTAAACGAAGAAGTCCCAAGGGCGGTGGTCATGTGTACACACAAACGCCTCATAAGGGAGAGGTCTCGGTGTTCGACCCCCTCCTTTTTGCAAATTTTTTTTTTTTTTTTTTTTTTCGCTTATTGAACTTAAGGACGATTCAGTTTAAGGAAAACTTGTGAAAACTTTTTATATAAAGCTTCTCAATAAGTCGTTACAACAACTTATTGATTGTCGCCTTGACAACATAAAACAAGCCTTCACCACGCTTTGGTATTAAGGACTCAAATAAGCTAACAAGGTGGAAATAAGCAATGGGCAACTAAACAAGCAACACCAAAATGAAAATAAGCTAAGTACAAATAAAATAAGCTAGATGAAGCAGGATAAGCAAAGAATTAAGCAATCATACAAAGGAAAACTCACTTGTACACTACATGCTCAAAACAATCACTTGGGCTACTTTCAAGCTTATTCTTGTCGAGATAGGACTCAAGACTAATCAAGTCTGCAAACAACAAGTTAACATGGCCAAGATTATAGAGAAACTAAATTTGGGACCAAGAACAATCGTTACCGACTTAAAATAAGCTTGAAAAGTGGACTAGAGCCAAAATGGTCTTTGTGGGGTTGCAACAAACAAGGCTAAAGGTGAACTTTGAAGCTTATTTGAATAAGCTAGAGTGAGAATCACTCTAAGAACTTCGAAAATTGAAATACACCTAGCTAACTCGTCATTAGCCCCATCTCTTACCTAATATAGTGGTTCACTTATAAATAAGTCGAGGAAAGTGGATGATTGGGCTTAAGGAGCCACTGCTGCACGAACACCAACCCGTCCAACCGCCCCACTTTGACCCATTAGCGTACTTAGTAAAACATTTTTTGAATTTTTTCTTTTGACACAAGATTAACAAGCTACTAAGTTGGTGATTTTTATTTTCTAAAACTTTACACAACTAGAAGTTAGCTAAATGGTTTAATGAAATTCTTGCAAAACCAACGAGATGAAATCAAAGAAAAACTTAAAGATCGCTTTATCCTTGTAAAACTATTTCCAACTCTTAACCGACTCAAATACATAAACAATGGTTGATTAATGGGTCAAACCTGGTAAAACCACCTTGACCCGTAGATTTTTTGTTTTAAACCAAACACTCCTTTTAAAAACTAGATGCACTCAAACCAATAAAATTTATGAAAACTCGATCCCAACTAATTCTACTAACTCAAATTAACATCAAACTAACTTTTAGACAGATTGAAAACAAGAATCAATCAAGAACTGGTTTTGACTCTCAAGTTTTGACCCGTTTGACTATTGTTGACTTTTGTAGAAAACTTGAAATTAAAATTAAGCTTAAGCAATTTCGACACACAGAAACTTAGATAAGCTTCTATGAGCTTAGACAACTGGTGATACAGAGCTTAAAAACAATTATAACAATCTTATGAATAGTTGCAGAAAATCGTGACCAAGATTTAACATTGAAAATGTAAATTTGCATTAATAAGAAGAATGTTTACAACTGGTAAAATGAGATTACAACTACTGAAAACATTAACATATAACAGAATAAAAATGGTTAATATCTCTTTAAAGCATAAGAAATGGACTAAAACTAAAAGTCTATGAAAAACGAAATTAAAAACTAAAAACTACTCTCCTCCTCCTCTTCTTCTCTTTATATGCAACATGCATTCTCTCTCTCTTCCGAGCAAATCCCATCTTCAATTTGGGCCATTGGACGAGTTGACTCCTTTTAGCCGTTGATTAAGTTTTGGCGGAAAACTTTTAGCGATTGGGGAGAGATTGAGTGTTTAGGGATGAAGCATTAATTGCTTTGGCATAGGGTGTTTGGAGGTAGGTGATGATGATGGAGGTGAGGCGAGTTGCGGTGGGTGATGATGAGGGGAAGAGGAAACCCGTGACTGGAGGAATAGGGTGAGTCAAACTGGTTTGACTGTATATTAAAAGGGAAGGGGTCAAATGTAATATTGACCTGGGGTCATAAGTGTATATGGTGGGTCCAAATGGGTTTTGGCTTAGGTTATTAATACAAGGACTTGTTTTGCAATTTCTGAAAGTACAAGGGACCAAAGCTGCCATTTCTGATTTTATAATCCAAGGGCCAAACTTGACAATCTCCAATATTCCAGGGACCAAACTTGTCATTTTTGAAACTCAAAGGACTAAACTTGTAATTTCTCAAAACTTTTGACATTTTTCACCAAAGGACTAATTTTGACAACTTATGATTTTAAAAGGACCTTTGGTGATTTTTCTTTGAAATAAGTGCTCGGGGACTATTTTCGACAATTTTGAAACTTGGGGACTGAAACGCCAATTATGCAAACTTAGCTCATTTTTCATCCGATTTAAACATTTGCATCCGAAACATATAAAATGCAATTTTGAGATATTTTCAAGATTTTGATGCATTTCGAGCATTTTAAGTGATTTGCAGCTCAGATTGACCAAAATGATGAGTATTTACACACTCATCGAAACTCGAACCTAAAATCCTTTGTATGATCGGATATAGGAGTGTCGACCACGCTTACATAGATAATGAAATCCCCATCAATGTAATGTCATCTGCATTGCCTACATTGACATTATGAATAAGCGACTCAATATTAGGAGAGACCCTAAGTATCCGGAGGAGTTTGCAACTTTGTGGGAAGAGTCAAGGACGTGCATGTCTTTATAGGAAATTTCACCTACCTAGTTGATTTTATGGTCCTAGAAGATGTAGGATGCGCTATTGACTATAGCTTATCCCAAGTAGTGCTAGGAAACCGTTTGTTGAAACATCTAGAATGAGCCATAACAAGCATGATGGAACGGTTAGGTTCAAGGAAGGAACCGATGAGATCACCTATAGGATGCCTTGAAAACAACCGAGTATGGCCACTTGTCCATTTATGATCGAGACAACATCAAAGCTTTTGAGGACAAAAGTAATGAAGATGTTGAAAAGGTTATAAATTCATGTGGGAAAGAAGGAGGCATTATTATAAGGATTGCTTGACTTTAGGGCCTAGGTATAGAGTCGATGAAGATTTTGTCAACATGATAGAATTCTCATTGAGGATGCGTGAGAAACGTAGGAACACGACTATGAGTCTAGCTACAAGACTCTTAAATAAAGAAAAGCGCTTCGTGGGAGGCAACCCATGCTTAATTGTTTGCTTGTTAGTGTCATATATCTTTTATTAATTGTTTATCCTCATGTTTAAATTTGTAAAATGCTTTATTTTGTTTTTAACTTCGCCTTAATTGCATATAAAGGTATTTTACATAAAGGATAAGTGTAGGGAGGATTACACACGCTTTCAAAAGAAACGTAAACATGAGAATAACAATTAACTAAAAGATATTTATGTTTGTTTGTTCGAGTCAAATGCTTGTATCGAGTCATAATGGATGTTTTGCGAAATTTTTCCAGATTCTAAAGATGTAATTTTTCGAATTTTTCCGTAAAATCGCAGACAGCTTTTTGTCGTGATAACGACGGCGTCAAGATTGCAACTCGACGTCGGAAGGAGTAAAACATCATATCACTTTTTTCTCGTTTTCGAGCTACTTATAAATTTTGGAATTTTCGTGTCTTAATTTTCTTAGAAATTCTGTAAACATCCATTCCACGAGCATTATATCCTAGTTTAAATCGAGTCTTATATATATTATTACCACGATTTTACGAAGGTTTCGTTTGTTTTCTTCAAGTGTGCGTGTTTAGTTTGTCAAGAAGTTACATAAGATTGGAAGGAGCTTTTCACGCAATAATTCTTCTTGAAAAGGATTTAACCACCACTTTACACGGATCCTACCAAGCTAATCGGGAGTATTAGTTTCTTTCGCTTTTAATTACCTTCTTTATCATAACTTTGATATTTCGGGGAACATTGGGGACAATGTTCGGTTTAAGTGTAGGGAGGGAAAATAAAACGGAACTTTGAAACTATGCTTATCCTTGACTATTTGCTTTGTCCAATTGTGATTGTGTAATAAACCATGAGAAAATGTCGGTTAGGGTAATTTTGGCACCAAATTTAAAATTTTTATGACATATAGGAGTGGGCCATTAGTCTTAACAAAAGCGTCTCATGGATAGGAAGTTATATGACTAGCACAAAACCCTTTACCACCCAAATTCCACCAAAATGTGAGGATCGCCTTAGATTAGTAGGAATTAAAGCATTCATCTTCAATGCTTAGAGTGTGAACCGGTAGTATATTAGATTCTAGAACTTGTTTTGTGATGCATTCCGAGATCGCAAGTGAGGCTACACTTGTGTAGTTAGGAATAACTAAATGATAAGAGGCATTAGGATAACCCTTGTTTGATACGTAATATAATTACTTCTTCCATATCGGTTGAGTAATTCCCCACACCCTTTGCGTTGTACTCATCTTTAGTACACGATACCCTAGTTAACCCCTCGAGCCTATCCTTTTCGCGGTTCTCGTGATGTTTCGTTTTTGAATATCAATGAAGAGCATTGTTTACACCCTACCCCAAATATACACCCAAATCGCCTTAGCCTACCCCTTATGCACTCACTTTTAGTGCAAATGTTTGTTATCACCCTAAACCCTTAGTTCAATTATCTAGTTGCTTGCATAAGTTGCTAAGTCGAGTCATATCCTTTGTATACGC
Organism: Chrysanthemum lavandulifolium; assembly: GCA_022545495.1. Taxonomy (NCBI): domain Eukaryota; kingdom Viridiplantae; phylum Streptophyta; class Magnoliopsida; order Asterales; family Asteraceae; genus Chrysanthemum; species Chrysanthemum lavandulifolium. Next base: position 70,092,141 of record CM040238.1, read on the forward strand.
TTTGGGACGATTGGGATTCATGGAAAAAGTTAAAGTTTATGAAATGACGGAAGGGAACGTTAAATTCAAATTCCTTTGTTTGCATAATAATGTACCCCAAGTGTTTTGATCTTTTCAAATCGGGTCAAATTAGTGTTAGAGTAATAAAACTCAAGTGTAGGATATGCCTATAAATCCCTAGTATTTTGATGTTATCGTAGAGGATGGTAGAGTAAAAGTGTATGAAAAAAATCGAAAAAAAATAGAAAAGAGAAAGAAAAAAAATAGAGTGTAAAAATATATATATATATATATATATATATATATATATATATATATATATATATATATATATATATATACTGGCTACCATCCTACATCTATCCTTTAAAGTTAGAGTGTCGAGTCTTGGCTTAGCAACGCCATTCTTCATATGCATTTAACATAGATATTTTGACTTGCCACCACTAAATAGCCTATCCCACCAAACCCTTTGTTTCCCTACCGTAAGCCTAACATTACAACCCTTTAAAGACCTCTTTGATAGTCTTTCCTAGGTGCTTACGCCAAAGCGATGGAGGTTTGATCTATTCTCAAGCCTATGGTAATCTATGTACTAGGACCGGTTAATGAGTGTTTATCTTCCATTTCCTATTTTGTTATATTTCATATATACACCGAGAGAGATGTGAGTATCCAAACACCCCATGTGAGGTGCTAGTATGTAATTCCGTGCTTGTTATGACTTTTATGGGCTTATATGTGTTGTGGACCGTTTTGAATTAATGCTTCATGACCCTAACTTATAAATTAATTGGTTAAAGCACATTTGCTTGAGGACAAGCAAATAACAAGTGTAGGGATATTTGATAAGGTTTTAAAGGTACCATTTTGAGGGTCGTTTAAGTCCTTATTTGATCACTTTGTATCCGTTATTGCTTAATATCGCCTTTTCACTTTTAGGTCTCTTGAAGGCAAAATGTCGGAATGGCACTTATTTGGACGAAAAGGCGCGAATATATGAAGAAAATGGCCAAAGTCAAAATCGAGACACTCACAATTGCTGAAAATAGAAGGCGACGGCGTCGGTACTAATTGCGACGCCGTCCGAAAATTGTTGTGACGGTTCGAACCCAAAACTCGTATTTTCAAGCGACGACGCGTCCGCTTGTAAAAGAGTAGGTCGTCGCTATTCGTGACGGCCTAGATGCAATCCACGACGTCGAAGGCGAAGAGACGGCGTCACGGACATAAGGTGACGCCGTCGCAAGGTTAACGTGGCCAAGACGAAACCCTAATGGCGCATACACGGGCGTCACTAAACATAAGCACGCCGCGCATATGTAATCTTATATATAGAATCCGAATTTTCGCTTTAGGAGAGTCTTTTGAGTGAAAACCTAAAACCGAACCTAAGGTGTCTTGTACAAGATTTTAGGGTTTTAAACCCTATCTTACATCAAGATAAGTCTTTACTTCATTAATTCAATTATGTCTTTGATTATTTGTGTGTATGCTTGCATGTTCTCCTTATAAGAATGAAAGTGTAATTTGTAAATTTATATTTCAGGGAAATTATTTGGTTTAACTTAATAAATTTATTCGTAGTTAATACTGTTTATTTTAATTAAAGTTCCCTTGCAAAATATAATTCTTATTTAGGATGTAATAAACCTTTATTTGTTGGATAATGTTAAAGTGAGTAAATCCTATAGTCAGGTTTTTAGAATCTAATAAAGGTTTAGTCTTGTTTACAATTATAGTTTAAGATCCAATTTGTTACTACCCCACACCTTTTGTTATAAAGTCCAATAACCTATTTTCTCCTGCGCTAGTTCGAATTAAGAAGGATTAATAATTCCCCCAGTTACCCAAACGTGTTTTACTGTTCACCATTAATTTTAATAAAACCCAATTGATTTCCTTACCTTATTTAATGTAAGTCTTTAATTTGGGATTAAAACTCATTAAGTTTTTAGTATTTATGTTTTTTTACGTTATAAATTTAAACCATTGTTTAGCCTTCCATTTGTACAAATTTGTCAAAACCAATTTAACAAGAAATTTCCTATTAAATTTAATTAGTTTAAGATGTAATAAGTTTTAAAAGCCCAACCTTTACCATTATCTCTTAATTTTTTTTTCATTTCCTAAGAGAAAGTATATTGTTATTTAACCAAATTAAAGTAACAAAATTTTGAACCAGTAAATTTATAAATTCCATTTTCCCCAAATTCCCCTAAATAAATTTTGATGTTAGCCAAAAAATAATATTGTAAAAGAACTTGATTACCAATATTTATCCATTAATTTTCCTTTGATTATTTAACCAAGCAAAGTAACAAACTATTTCTAATGTTAACAAATTATTTAATGGGGAATTAATAAACAGTACCCCAAAAAATACCAGAATTTTTTGACAGAAACCAAATGTAAATTAAAGTTTAAACGTAATGCTAATTTTTATTTATATCTTTTAATCAGTTAGCTTTATTCTATTAAGTCGCAAAGAATGGCACAAATAAAATATAAAAAATACAACCGGTCGACATTTAAGAATTACTAAGGGACTACGAACCGAAAAGAAACCATTTTTAATTACAGACATTTTTAACCCAACTTTAAGTTGCAATAATTTTCTTCAATCTTTAATGTTTACACAAAAGTAAAAGGGAACCATACCAACACATAATTGTAAATACCAAATATAACGTACCAAATTACCTTTCCAAGTGTAAACCAAGTTTATATTTTGATTTATAAACATTTTTCAATTTTTGTTAAAATTTGGGAAATACAAATTTAACATGGGAATTAATTTATAAAACAATTTACTCTAAATTTGTGCAATAATTAACATTTCCACAATATTTTAAATTTATTAAACCTAAAAATGAAAATGTTTGTTTATTAAAAATAATTTAAAAAATATTAAATTTTAAATTTTCTAAGCTTTAAAAAGCTAAATAGGAATTTAAATCAAGAAAATTGATTACAATACAATTACATTATGTTGGCAAAATGCATTTCCAAAAGGCCAAATTATTTAACAACGGTACAACTATAATTCTTTCTTACAATTGGAATCCTTTTCGGGAAAGTCAACCAAAAATAGTCCGTTCCATACTTTGTTGATTCAAAAGTTAATTAGTCCTAACAATTCAGTCTAATAAACAATTGTTCCTTTATGTATAAAAATATGCTATAACATTATTACTTATGAGCCGACAAAAGACCATAAAAAATAAGGAGACTCAAACAACCAAGAATGGCTTAATCCAAATTAACCGATCAAGATTTAAACCATGGAAGTGACCACATTACGTATTTAACATGGAACCACGCTAAGTTAATATTTAATTGAAAATTGATAGCCTTATAATGTACAACACAAATTGACCCAACGTTGTCATTTTACCCCTTGATCCACACATCATTTTTTTATTATTCAAACTTATCCATTTTTTTTCCAATATTCAATAAACATCTAATTCATAAACATGTGTTTTACAATAGCAAAACTTACCAAAATATCAATGAAGAGCATTGTTTACACCCTACCCCAAATATACACCCAAATCGCCTTAGCCTACCCCTTATGCACTCACTTTTAGTGCAAATGTTTGTTATCACCCTAAACCCTTAGTTCAATTATCTAGTTGCTTGCATAAGTTGCTAAGTCGAGTCATATCCTTTGTATACGCTTTGGGACGATTGGGATTCATGGAAAAAGTTAAAGTTTATGAAATGACGGGAAGGGAACGTTAAATTCAAATTCCTTTGTTTGCATAATAATGTACCCCAAGTGTTTTGATCTTTTCAAATCGGGTCAAATTAGTGTTAGAGTAATAAAACTCAAGTGTAGGGATATGCCTATAAATCCCTAGTATTTTGATGTTATCGTAGAGGATGGTAGAGTAAAAGTGTATGAAAAAAAAATCGAAAAAAAATAGAAAAAGAGAAAAGAAAAAATAGAGTGTAAAAATATATATATATATATATATATATATATATATATATATATATATATATATATATATATATATATACGGGCTACCATCCTACATCTATCCTTTAAAGTTAGAGTGTCGAGTCTTGGCTTAGCAACGCCATTCTTCATATGCATTTAACATAGATATTTTGACTTGCCACCACTAAATAGCCTATCCCACCAAACCCTTTGTTTCCCTACCGTAAGCCTAACATTACAACCCTTTAAAGACCTCTTTGATAGTCTTTCCTAGGTGCTTACGCCAAAGCGATGGAGGTTTGATCTATTCTCAAGCCTATGGTAATCTATGTACTAGGACCGTTAATGAGTGTTTATCTTCCATTTCCTATTTTGTTATATTTCATATATACACCGAGAGAGATGTGAGTATCCAAACACCCCATGTGAGGTGCTAGTATGTATTTCCGTGCTTGTTATGACTTTTATGGGCTTATATGTGTTGTGGACCGTTTTGAATTAATGCTTCATGACCCCTAACTTATAAATTAATTGGTTAAAAGCACATTTGCTTGAGGACAAGCAAATAACAAGTGTAGGGATATTTGATAAGGTTTTAAAGGTACCATTTTGAGGGGTCGTTTAAGTCCTTATTTGATCACTTTTGTATCCGTTATTGCTTAATATCGTTCCTTTTCACTTTTTAGGTCTCTTGAAGGCAAAATGTCGGAATGGCACTTATTTGGACGAAAAGGCGAATATATGAAGAAAATGGCCAAAGTCAAAATCGAGACACTCACATACTTGAAAATAGAAGGCGACGGCGCCAGTACTTGCGCGGCCGTCCGAAAATTGTTGTGACGGTTCGTAACCCAAAACTCGTATTTTCAAGCGACGACGCCCCGCTTGTAAAAGAGTAGGTCGTCGCTATTCGGACGGCCTAGATGCAATCCAGACGACGCCGGAAGTCAAGAGGACGGCGCCACGGACATAAGGTGACGCCGTCGCAAGGTTAACGTGGCCAAGACGAAACCCTAATGACGGCGACGACGGCGCCACTAAACATAAGGTGACGCCGCATATGTAATCTTATATATAGAATCCGAATTTTCGCTTTTAGGGAGAGTCTTTTGAGTGAAAACCTAAAACCGAACCTAAGGTGTCTTGTACAAGATTTTAGGGTTTTAAACCCTATCTTACATCAAGATAAGTCTTTACTTCATTAATTCAATTATGTCTTTGATTATTTGTGTGTATGCTTGCATGTTCTCCATGTCCATTAATTTATTTGTGTGTTTGCTTAGGAAGTATGAAACTTAATTATTGAATATTGATTGGTTGTTTCTTATCTTAGTTGATTAATGATCTAGTAATGTGATAGGTCATTCGTTGTGTACTTAATGCTTGATTCATCTTTGTGAACCTTAGAATATAATTACCGAGTAGTTGTAAGCTAAACCATCCAAAGAGTGCCTTAGAGTAAGAGTTTATCATCCCAGTGGGTTTGTAGGCGAGACCGCTTGGTAAGTTCAAAGAGTTGGGAGAAACGACACCCTACAACTTTAGACACACAACGCAACTAAGAATAAGACGCGACAACTCAACCATCAATAGGAGATAATTAAGGAGTAGTACAACCTAAGTAAACACATCTTTAAACTATCATACGAGCACACATTAATTAGATATAGACTCCCACAACCTTAGTTTAGATAATTAGATAATAGTAGAGTAATCAGAAATACCAAAACCCCCAATCCAATACCCGAGATTCGTACCTTTCCATTTCATAAAATATAAAAATACAAAATAATCTTCCTCAACCTTAACCTTAGCGTAGTAACTCCTTACTAGCATTCCTATTCCCAGAGAACGATATCAATACCCGTGGCTTACCCTAATTACTACACTACAACGATTAGGTTCAACGCCTAGGTGTTATAAAACTTGCTCGAAGAAAAGGAAGTTTCCTTGACCCCGAACGACGCGTGTAGCGTTATCATGTGCATAATAGAGTTTTGGTAGTAAAGCCTCACAACAAGACTCCTTATGAGTTATTTCATGGTAGACCACCTACCCTAGACTTTATGAAACCATTTGGGTGTCCTGTCACTATCCTTAATACCATAAATCACCTAGGAAAGTTTGATGGGAAGGCTGATGAGGGATTCTTTGTTGGGTACTCACTAAATAGCAAACCATTTAGGGTATTTAACAGTAGAGCAAAGAGGGTTGAGGAGAATATGCATAGTATGTTTAGTGAAAATTCACCTAATGTTGTAGGAAGGGGTCCTGATTGGCTATTTGATATAGATGCACTAACAAAAAGTATGAACTATGAGCCAATTGTTGCAGGGAACCAGACTAACAAAAGTGCAGGTACAAAAGAAAATGCTTTTGCAGATCAAATTAGGGTGGAGAAAGAATCTATTACAAACTACGTCATGCTGCCTATTTGAACTGGTGACACACCAATCTCCTCAATTTCAAAGGGTTCACATGATGCTGCTGAGAAACCTTCTAGTGATGATAATGTGGTTACTAAAGATTCAGGGAACATAAGCATAGCTGCTGATGAAGAAGTTCCTAGTTCTGATCTTGGAGGTGAAGAACAAAAGAAGGATGATTTTGAGTCAGTTGATAACACTAGCAGCAATAATTTTGTACCTGCTGCTAAGCCTAGTGTTACTACTGCTGGAGGAAGTCTTAATGAAAATAACACTAGCAGCAGTAATTCTTAACCTGATGCTAAGCCTAGTGTTAATGCTGCTGGAGTTACTCTCAATGACTATGAATCTGATGACTCCATGCCTCCATTGGTAGATATGTATGTTGACACTGATGAAGATATATTTGGTGAATTTGGTGAAAAGGCTGACATGACCAACTTAACAGATGACATTCCTGTCAGTCCTATTGCTACTACCAGATTTCACAAAGATCATCCAAAAGAGCAAATAATTGGAGAGTTGCAGTCTGCTGTCTAAACCAAAACTAAGTCCAAGGGTTTGAAAGATTTAACAGACATAAGTTTCTTTGCTGGATCCCTTCATCAAAGGAACAGTCATAAGGATCTCCAAAACTGCCTATTTTCCTGTTTCTTATCACAAGTGGAGCATAAGAAAATACATCAAGCTTTGGAAGAATCAAATTGGGTTGAAGCTATGCAGGAAGAGTTGTTGATTTTTAAATTGCAAGAGGTCTGGACTTTAGTGGATTTACCAAATGGAAAAACTGCTATTGGTACAAAGTGGGTGTTAAAATATAAGAAAGATGAAATAGGAATTGTGGTTAGGAACAAGGAAAGATTAGTTGCTCAAGGATATACATAAGCAGAAGGACTTGATTATGATGAAGTATTTGCTCCAGTTGCAAGGATTGAAGCTATTAGAATGTTTTTAGCATATGCTTTTTTCAAAGACTTTCTTGTATATCAGATGGATATTAAGAGTGCCTTCTTGATAAGGTTTTAAATGTACCTTTTGAGGGTCGTTTAAGCCCTTATTTGATCACTTTTGTATCCGTTATTACTTAATATCGCTCCTTTTCACTTTTTAGGTCTCTTGAAGGCAAATTCTCGGAATGGCACTTATTTGACCTAAAAGCGGATATCTGAAGAAAATGGCCAAAGTCAAGAATCGAGACACTCAAGTGCCGAAACACAAGGGACGGCGTCGGTGTTATATGTGATGCCCGTCGATCACTTTTGTGACGGCTCAAGAGTAAATTGCTTATTTTCAAGTGACGGTGTCGGGGCTTTAAAAGAGTAGGTCGTCGCAACTCGACGGCCTAGATTTGATCCGCACGGCGCCGAGATCGAAGGGTCGGCGTCACAAGCATAAGGTGGCGTCGTCGCAATACTAACGTGGACAAGACAAAACCCTAATGACGGTGACCCAACGCGGCCACAAATCAAAGGGTGACGCCATCGCGATTGTAATCTTATATATAGCATCGAATGTTTTAGTTTTCGGTGTGTAGTCTTTTGAGTAAAACCTAAACCGAACCAAGGCGGTCTTGTACAGTATTTTAGGTTCCAAACCCTATCTTACATCAAGATAAGTGTTTTACTTCATTAATTCAATTATTTCTTTAATTACTTGTGTGTATGCTTGCATGTTCTCCATGTCCGCTAATTTACTTGTGTGTTTGCTAGGGAATATGAAACTTAACTATTGAATATTGATTGGTTGTCTCTTATCTTAATTGTTAATGATCTAGTAATGTGATAGGTCATTCGTTGTGTAGTTAATGCTTGATTAATCTTTGTGAACCTTAGACTATAACACCTAGAGTAGTTGTAGGCTAAACCATCCAAAGAGTACCTTAGAGTTAGAGTTTATAATTCCTAGAGATTTTGTAGACGATACCCTTTGGTAGTTTCAAAGAGTTAGGGACAAACGCATACCCTACGACTTTAGACACACAACGCTATTAAGAATAAGGACGTGACAATTCAACCATCAATAGGAGATAATTAAGGAGTAATAAAACCTAAGTAAACACATCTTTAAACCATCATACGAGCACACAATAATTAGACATAGACTACATACACCTTAGATTAGATAAGTAGACAAGTAGAGTAATTGGTAGAAATACCAACCCCCAAATCCAAACCCTGAGATTCGTACCTTTCCAATTCCTAAAAAACATAAAAAGATAAAAAATAATCTTCCTCAACCCCAACCTTAGCGTAGTAACTCCTCACTAGCATTCCTATTCCCCTAGAGAATGATATCCATACCCGTGGCTTACCCTAATACTACACTACAATGATTAGGTTCACTGCCCAGGGTGTTATAAAACTTGCTCGAAGAAAAGAAAGTTCCTTTGACCCCGAACGACTCGTGTAGCGTTATCACTTCTTATATGGGAAAATAGAGGAGGAAGTTTATGTTTGCCAACCTCCTGGTTTTGAAGACCATGATTTCCCAGATAGAGTTTACAAGGTGGAGAAGGCAATGTATGGTCTACACCAAGCTCCAAGAGCCTGGTATGAAACCTTGTCCACTTACTTAATGGACAATGGATTTTAACAGGGCACAATTGACAAAACTTTGTTTATCTTAAGATCAAAAGGTGATATATTGCTGGTGCAAATTTATGTTGATGAAATCATCTTTGAGTCTACTAACAAGGAGCTGTGTGTAGAATTTGAGAAGCTTATGCATGATAAGTTTCAGATGAGCTTAATGGGAGAGTTTACCTTCTTTTTGGGGCTTTAGGTGAAGCAGGAGAAGGAGGGTATTTTTATCAGCCAAGAAAATTATGTGGCTGAGATTCTAAAGAAGTTTGGGTTTAAAGATGTCAAAAGTGCAAGCACACCAATGGAAACCCTTAATCCATTGCTCCTAGATGATGATAGTGAATATGTGGATGTTCATCTTTACAAGTCCATGATTGGGTCTCTTATGTATCTCACTTCATCAAGGCCATACATCATGTTTGCAGTTTATGTCTGTGCAAGGTTTCAAGTTACACATAAAGCTTCACATCTTAATGCAGTGAAGAGAATCTTTAGATACTTAAAGGGGCAACCTAAATTAGGCCTTTGGTATCCTAAAGATTCACCATTTGACTTGATAGCATACACAGACAGTGATTATGAGGAGCTAGCTTGGACAGAAAGTCTACATCAGGTGGATGTTAGTTTTTGAGTTGTAGGTTAATCTCATGGCAGTGTAAGAAACAAACAATGGTGGTCAATTCCACAATTGAAGCAGAGTATGTGGCTGCTTCAAGTTTTTGTGGTCAAGTGCTTTGGATTCAGAACCAATTGCAGGATTATGGGTACAACTTCATGATTACTAAAATCTTTATTGATAATAACAGTACAATCTGCATTATTAAAAATCTTGTTTTGCTATATAAAAAAACATATTGAGATTAGACATCACTTTATTAGAGATTGTAATGAAAAGAAATTGATTCAAATGATTAGAATCCATACTTTAAAGAATGTTGCAGATCTACTTACAAAAGCTTTTGATGTGGGTAGGTTTCAATATTTGATTGTCAGTATTGGAATGTTAAATCTCTAAATTTTATATATCACTGTGTTTTTGTAAAGTTTTGTAAGGATTAGTATTGTTATTGAAGTCATAAAAGTTTCTACTGCTATGTGAATGTTAGTGCTACTTGTTCTACTTAGTACTGCTAGTTTCTTCTGCTAGTTGAATTTCCAGCTGCTAAGTATCAAACAAATGTTATGATTATTGTGATATGTTCTCTCTTGTGTTTTTGTGGTTTTGGAATAACTTTTTGCAGATTAAGCATAAGGAGAATGATTGGTTTGATGGAGAATTGGAGATTGTACTACTAACACAAACTTACTGCTGCTGGGCAAAAGTTAGTGCTACTGGGCTAAACTTACTACTGCTCAATAAATGTTGCTAGGTTTGAAAGTGCATGGACGAATTCGTAACTTTTTTTGTATAAATCCCAAATTGAATCATTCAATCCGATTCACGCGCACAAAATTCTCTCGATTCTAAACCCTAACACTCTCTTAAACATCTGATAAGGATTTAAAACGTACACTTTTAAGGGGTTAAGCCCTTAATCGCCCACTTTTATATCCGTTACTGCTTAATTTCGTTCCTTTTCACTTTTTAGGTCTCTTGAAGGCAAAATGCTGGAATGATGCTTATTTGGACGAAAAGGAGTGAATATGTGAATAAAATGGCTAAAGTCAAGATCAAGACCCTCAAGCTGCTGGAAATGCAACCGACGGCGTCCCTAACAAAGGGCGACGCCGTCCCCGATTTTTGTGACACGAAGAGTTAAATTGTTATTTTACACCGACGTCGCCAGCTTTGAAGAGTAGGGCCACGAAGACTTTTCTCCTCATACGGCATAGATTCGGATTTAGACGACGCCGAGTTTGAAGTCGACGCGCCACGACCACAACGTGACGCCCACCCAAAGTTGACTTGGCCAAGACGAAACCCTAATGGCGGCGATCCGACGGCATCACAATTACAAGGTGGCCGTCGCGGTTGTAAACTATATATAAATTGATTTTCGAGACTTTTTAGGAGGTAGACTTGTGGAGTAAAAACCTAAAACGATTGTGGTCTGGTTTGGACAGTATTTTAGGGTTCTCATACCCTATTTTACATCGAGATAAGTTATTTATTCCCTTAATTTCATTATATCTTCAATTGAATGTGTGTATGCTTGCATGTTTAACATGTTCGGCTAATTTACTTGTGTGTTTGCTTAGATCTATGAAACCTAGTTATTAATTATTTATTGGTTGTCTCTTATCTTAATTTTAATTGGCTTAGGAGTGCTTAAAGCCATCGTTGTGTTTTTAATGCTTGATTAATCTTTGTTGAACATTAGTTTATAATTACTAGTGGAGTTGTAGGCTAAACATCCAAAGATAACTTAAGTGTTAAGTTTATGAATCCTAGAGATTTCGTAGTCATTAACCTTAAGGTAGCTTCAAAGAGTTAGGGATAAAAGCACACCCTACGACCTTAGAAAACACAACGCGTTAAGAATAAGGACATGACAATTCAACCACCAATAAAAGATAACTAGGGAGTAATAGTATCTAGGTAGACACATCTTTAATCATCATACGAGCACACTTCAAAAAGACATAGACTACCCTTAGATTAGATAATTAGAATAGTAGAGTAATCGGTAGAAGTACCAACCCCCAAATCCAAACCCCGATATTTTACCTTTAGTTTCTAAAAAATATAAAAAGATAAAAAATAATCTTCCTCAACCTTAACCTTGGCGTAGTAAATTTCTCACTAGCATTCCTATTCTCCTAGAGAACGATATCAATCCCCGAGGTTTATCCTAATACTACACTACAATGATTAGGTTCAATGCCTAGGTGGTTGAAAAACTTGCTCGAAGAAAAGGAAGTTTCCTTTGACCCTTCAACGCGTTGTATGCGTATCAAATTTTGGCACCATCACGGGAATAGAATAGCTAGTTAGGATTCTATCTCGTTTAGGTTCCCTTGCTTGATTCCTATCAAGTAAGATTTTTTCTCATTCTTAGCTTCCTCGTAGTCTATCCCCCTTCTTCGTAACATTTGTTCGTAATCTCATCACTTTTCATCATGGAAGGTGATAATCAACCACCACTCATCAACCCACCACCAAATGACCCGCCAAGAGCCCGTACTCTTGGTGAATACTCTAGACCAAGCCACCTAGGCTATAGGAACGCCATTGAGCTCCCCGATCAAGCTCAAACTACAGCCATGCGATCCGACACCATCCGGTTGGTGCAAAATGGATGTGCATTCCATGGACTTCGTTCCGAAGATCCTAATCGAGATCTTAAGGATTTCCTTAAAATTGTCGATTCCATCGACCTTGATGATACTACTCGGGAGACCACGCGCTAGCGTCTCTTCCAATTCTCTACGGGACCAAGCTAGTAATTGGCGAGCGACTTCCACGGCTCCATCTCAAGTGGGATGATCTCACTACTCGCTTCCTTGCCCAATTTTTCCCACCGGCGAGAGCTATTGCTTAGGAATGAAATCTTGATGTTCCAACAACGCTAAGGTGAATCTCTCTACGAAGCATGGACTCGATTCAAGGACTTGCTCCATAAAGTCCCTCATCACAGCATCGATCTTTGGCTTCAAGTCCAAATCTTTTACGATCATGTCAACTTCTCAACTAAGCAATCCATCGACCAAGCGGCCGGTGGCAAACTTAGTGATCTTACCGCAGGAAAAATCGTGGGGTACAATATAGGACCTTGCTCTTTATGACAACGAAAGTTGGAATGACCCCCGTGAGTTGCCCAAAACCGCCAAGGCAATCTCCTTGCCTCCCATTGACTCACAAACTTCCGATCGTAGGATGCTCGAGCTTGAAGATCAAGTCAAATTCCTAATGAGCTCTCACAAAAATCCTAAGTCTTCGCATCAAGTGAACAAAATCACTCTACCTTGTGAGTTATGAGTGGTCCCCACGACACTCGTGATTGCACAAGACTCCCTGAACAAGCTTTTGCGGACTACGCCTCCACGCGTACCGATGGAGCGAGAGAGAAGTGGTACACTTTCAAGCCCGAACAAAACAACTTATGAAACTCTTACAACCCCTCTTGGAGGAATCACCCTAACCTTTAGTGGAACCAAAACTCAAACCCACCCCAAAGCTCATATAGTCCACCTAATAGGTTCAACCCTCCAAATACCGGGAATTTCGCTAGTCTTGAGGCAATTGTGTCTAGATTCATTTCATCTCAAGAAACTCGATTGACTAAGCTTGAAGCCGATTTCAAGCAACAACAAGGCGAGATGACAAACAAGCTCGACACCCTCTTAAAAGCCTTCAATGACCGGGAAATTGGAGAACTACCAAGCGACACTATAAAGAACCCAAAAGTGAACTCGATTTCATCGACTTCATGTTCTTGCTCACCCTGGGAGAGTGCATATCCATGCCCTTCACACCAGAAAGTTCATCCGGTTAACGCCATCAACACGGGTTCCAAGCGATCCCTCATGAAGTACCAAGGACCCGAACCATTGGTACAACCAACTCTTGAGAAACCCGTCAACCAAGAATCCAAACCTAATCTAGATGAGGAGTACAAGGAACTCTACCAAGAAAACCCGGTTCTTGAAGTCTTGGCTCATGCGCCTTATTACAATGCTTTAAAAGAAAAATATGAGCAAGAACTAAAGCTAGGAGAACGTGGGTCCGCATTTGTGCAAAATAAGTTACCTAAGAAGTCAGATGATCCTGGGCTATTCATTCTTCCGTAGGCTTGGAAACTCCAAACCTTTCGACACTTTAGCCGACTTAGGATCGAGCATCAATCTTCTTGTTGTCCTCCATGAAGCCTTAACCTAGGTAAGATAGAGCCAACGGAAACCATATTAGGTCTAGCGTAGACGGTAGTATTGCATATCCGTAGGGATAATAAAAGACATGGTAGCGCACGAGTGAATTGACTCTTTGGCGGATTTTCATGTGCTAGACATGAATAAAGACCCGACATGACCATTGTTAGTAGGAAGAGGATTCTTAGCCACCGCTAGTGCCATAATTGATTGCAAAATGTCTAAGATAGTAGTAGGAGAAGGGAGTGCTAGGTCAATTTACGATGTCAAAAAGCATATCTACTACAAGGAGGAAGAAATCCCCCATGAGATCATGTTCGATAGAATGCCATCTAAGTATGGGCCTTGGATTAATAAAGATTGTATAGGTCCCCAACGACCTTTCTATCTAGAAGAGGCCTTTGTTAGTAATTCAACTTACCATTACAAGAATTGGCTAGGGAAATGGAAGTGAACCCGTTAGAGGATGCCTTTGTGTTTAGGAAGATGATTGAGTTCCTAGAAAGCTTGCCCGTCAATTTTGTCATAAATAAGTGGAAAGTTGAGAGTGAGAAACCTAAGCATAATTGGAATTGGGATAGACCACCTAATGATGGAAATGGAGAATGGCACATTAGATGACAATCTATGACCCCGATGGAGAAAAGTTTGAAAAGGCATACGAACTAAGCGTACTCACTAGAACTTAAAGGATAAGTTTGATCCTTATGACATTCTTGAGGATAAACTTACTTACATAGGTACGTAGGGGCACGACTTCTAGTCTAGCTACAAGACTCATAAATAAAGAAAAGCGCTTAGTAGGAGGCAACCCATGCTTAATTGTTTGCTCATTTGTGTGTCATATATCTTTTCATTGATTGTTTATTCTCATGTTTGAATTTGTGGAAATGCTTTATTTTGTCTATAACCTCGTCTTAATTACATATAAAGGTATTTTACAAAAATGACAAGTGTAGGGAGGATTACACACGTTTAAAAAGAACGTGAACATGAGAATTACGATTATTGAAAAGATATATATGTGTGTTTGTTAGAGTCAAATGCTTGTATCGAGTCATAATAGATGTTTTGCAGGAATTTTTCTAGATTCTAAAGATGTAATTTTTCCAGAAAAACGCAGTTTCTGTCAGGATAACCTGACGGCGTCAGGAGGAGCAGAAACAGGTTATCTAACTTTCTCTCGTTTTTTGTGCTACTTATAAATTTTTGGAAATTGTCAGGTCTTAATTTTTCAGAAAACCTGCAAACATCCATTTCACAAGCATTATATCATAGTGTAGTAGAGTCATATGTAGTTTTACCGCTGATTTTACGCGAATGTTTCGTCTATTTTCTTAAAGTGTGCAGGTTTTATTTATCAAGAAGAAGAAGCATAAGATTGGATGGAGCTTTTCACGCATACATTCTTCTTGGAAAGAATTTAACCACTACTTCACACGGATACTACCGAGCTAATCAGGGGAGTACTAGTTCCGTTCTCTTTTAATTACCTTCCGTTAACATAACTTTGATATTTTCGGGGAACATTAGGGACAATGTTCAGTTTAAGTGTAGGGATGGAGAATAAAAAGGGAAATTTGAAACTATGCTTATCCTTGATCATTTGTCTTGTCCTATTTCATTTGTGTAATAAGCTATGAGAAATATCGGTTAGGGTAATTTTAGCACCAAATTTAATATTTTTCATGACTTGTACAAGTGGGTCTTTAATCTTAATAAAGCGTCTCATGGATAGGAAGTTATATGACTAGCACAAAAACTCTTTACCACTCAAATTCCACCCCCAAAATGTGAGGTTCGCCCTTAGATTTGTAAGAATTAAAGCATTCACCTTTAATGCTTCGAGAGTGTACCGGTAGTATAATAGATTCTAGAACTTGTTTTGTGATGCATTTCGAGATCGCTAGTGAGACTACACTTGTGTAGTTAGGAATAACTAAATGATAAGAGGCATTAGGATAACCCTTGTTTGATACTCGTATTATAATTACTTCTTCCACATCGGTTGAGTAATTCCCCCACACCCTTGTGTTGTACTCATCTTTAGTACACGATACCCCTAGTTAACCCCTCAGAGCCTATCCTTTTCGCGGTTCTCGTGATGTTTTGGTTTTTCAGAATGTCAATGAAGAGCATTGTTTATAATCCACCCCCAAATGTACACCCAAATCGCCTTAGCCTACCTTGTATGCACTCACTTTTAGTGCATTATTGTTATCATACTAAACCCTTAGTTCAATTATCTAGTTACTTGCATGGTTGCTAAGTCGAGTCATATCTTTTGTACACAGTTTTGGGATGATTGGGACTCATGGGCAAAGTTAAATTTTATGGAGTGACGGGAAACAACGTTAAATTCAAATTCCCTTTATTTACGTAATAATATACTCCAAGTGTTTTCATCTTTTCAATTCGGGTCAAATTAGTGTTAGAATAATAAAAACTCAAGTGTAGGGATGTGCCTATAAATCCCTTATATTTTGATGTTTTCGTAGAGGATGGTAGAGTAAAAGTGTATGAAAAAAAAAAGGCTACCATCCTACATCTATCTTTATATTTATGTTTGTTTGTTTCAAGTTATCTAGAGTTTAGAGAGTCGAGTCTTGGCTTAGCAACGCCAATCTTCTCATGCTTGTAACATAAAGATTTTTGACTTGCCACCACTAAATCGCCTATCCAACCAAACCATTTGTTTCCCTACCGTAAGCCTAACGTTACAACCCTTTAAAAGACCTCTTAGATAGTTTTTCCTAGGTGCTTACGCCAAAGCGGTGGGGGTTTTATCTAGTCTCAAGCATATGGTAATCTATGTACTATGACCGGTTAATGAGTATTTATCTTCCATTTCCATTTGATATATTTCATATACACCCGAGAGATGAGAGTATCCAAACACCACTTGTGAGGTGCTAGTATATAATTTCCATGCTTGTATACTTGTTATGAATTATGTTAAACCATTGCTTTATGCCCCCTAACTTATAAATTGATTGGCCAAAAGCACATTTGTTTGAGGACAAGCAAACACCAAGTGTAGGGATATTTGATAAGGATTTAAAACGTACACTTTTAAGGGGTCGTTTAAGCCCTTAATCACCCACTTTTATATCCGTTACTGCTTAATTTCGTTCCTTTTCACTTTTTAGGTCTCTTGAAGGCAAAATGCTAGAATGATGCTTATTTGGACGAAAATGAGTGAATATGTGAAGAAAATGGCTAAAGTCAAGATCAAGACACTCAAGCTGCTGGAAATGCACTCGACGACGTCCCAAACAAAGGGCGACGCCGTCATTGATTTTGTGACGACACAGCAGCGAAATTGCTATTCTACACCTGACGACGTCAGGCTTTAAAGAGTAGGGCGTCATGAAGACTTTTCTCCTCAGACGGCCTAGATTCGGATTTAGACGACGTCAGAGTTAAAGCTGACGACGTCACGACCACAACGTAACGTTGTCCCAAAGTTAACTTGGCCAAGACGAAACCCTAATGGCGGCGATCTGACGGCGTCACAATTACAAGGTGACGTCGTCGCATTTGTAAAACTATATATAGAATTTGATTTTCAGACTTTTTAGGAGGTAGACTTGTGGAGTAAAAACCTAAAACGATTGTAGTCCGGTTTGTACAACATTTTAGGGTTCTCATACCCTATTTTACATCGAGATAAGTTATTTATTCCCTTTATTTCATTATGTCTTCAATTGAATGTGTGTCACTACTAGAAATCATGCCAGCACCAACCGAATTTTACCAACAATCATCGATTCGTTGGTAAATTATTACTTTACCAACGACTTTACCAACGAAGATAAGAAAAACATATTTTATAATTTACCAACGACATAATTGTTGGTAAACCGTTGGAACTTAGTTGATATTTGGTGGGAAAGTTCCGCTAATTTTACTAACGACTTTTCTCAATAAATTCTTTGGTAAAATCGTAAAACAATAATATCAACGACATGAACTCGTTGGTGAATAAATTTACCAACGATTTTTACCCACAACTTATTTCTCGTTGGCAAAAAGTGCATTTACCAACGACTTTACCAACAATAAATATTTTTAGAATCAAATTTACTTAACTAAATGAAATTTTGTTACAAAAATTGTTGGAACTATTATTTACACATGGAGGGAAAATAATTATAAAAAAAAATAAAAAATAAAATCACCTTCAAACTTTTGTATAATGATAACATCAAATGTTCTATAAATTTTAGTGTTAAATTCCCTTATATAATGCTCATATTTGTTATGTTTTTATATGAATATATACTTAATTGCTTCATATTTCATTATTAGTTAAAATTGAGCATTCGAACAAAAAGACGCAAAAATGAAAGGATGATTTAAAGAAAATACAAAACATGCTGGACCAGACATACATTACGGCGTAGTTGGATCGTAAGGGCTACTCCGTAATCCTTTTTGCTGCTTAAAGAGACCAAGTCTATTCATCAGACATTACGGCATAGCAACCTCACTAGAGTTGCACCATAACTTGCATTGAGATTCGAAAAGATCTTGCTGATGTCACAACTACAGCGTAACAAGGTCGTTGTGGCCATATCACCATAAGATACATCGAGTCATAGATGACGCTTACCAAGTTATGGCCTCCACTCAAACCAAGTTTAAGTGCACTCTTATAAAACCATTATTCCTTTTTGTATAGAAAGATCAATGACATCAAATTACATAATGATAGCGTATGTGAGCTTCAGCCCAACTGGCTAGCCCATACACTTGAAATAGGCCTAAGATAAGCCCACCGAGGCTAAGGCCGGTCACAACCTGCATGAGAAATGGCTTCCCCGGCCAAACATAAACACGATCAAACTTGATAAACATATTCAGACCATGACCCGCCTGACAGTTTAAGCTAGGGTTGTTACAATGGAAACCACGTGCCACTAGCTTATATGAGCATAGGTAATGTTGCGAACAATACATTGATACGCGATATCGTACATGGGTCATCCCTACCTGACACGACCAAGGATGACACAACACGTGTCATTCTTTTCCCCACCTCTGGATGTCCACAACGTCGACCATTGGATAGTGTTGTTCCTTTTTAGTTGATTTCAAAGTATAAACTAAGTTTATCTAACCAACTCATGTCTAAACAATGTCAGTTTAACTTCACAAAAATAAATAATCATGTCGTTAACCCAACTAGCTAAAATCCATACACTCTATGTCGGCCTGACAAAACTCCTCTTAGCACGAAAATTAAGAATTGAAACATCAAACATCACACGATTGTTTTGTGCATAAGTTGCGATAGTTAATGGTATACATGAATTTGTAACTCGAAATGTATGTATAACCACATGACGTGGTTATTTAATCGAGTCGAAGTGACATGTCTAGTTCTTTATCTTGAAAAGTGTAACTCTTAATTAGTTTCACGGACGATTTATTAGTTTTTCTAATTTCGTCATTTTTGAACATGTTAATATTCTATTTGCATAACTCTAGTTTTTTCCATTCATCATTTATCATTTATTTCTTTTGCTCAATAAATTTATACACTTTGTAATTGCTTGAAATATTTAGTTTTACCAAAGTAAAATTTACCCTCCCAAAATCAAAATTTTCTAAAGTTCCCTCCATACCAAAAAAAAAGTTTCCCCCTAAAACACTTGACCTAAAAAACTTTCTACCACTTTTCTTCTCTCTCTTTGCAGCCTCCCCACCTAACATCCTAAAAATTATACATCTAAAAATTTGATTCATTTCAGCCAACCGAACACTTTGAATAATTGTCATCAAAAGAAATTAAGGTTGGTTTGTTTTCTTTTTAATTTTGTGAAATTTTCATCAATTAATCACTAGTTTATACCATATATGCTTCTAGTTTTTTTTCTTTAATAAAGCTTTATATATGATATTCATATGGTTTTGTGTTTCATTTGTTTTATGCTCTTATGGTTTCTTCTCTATTAAAGGTTTCATTTGTAATTGAAAATTTATTAATTGTTCATAATGTGGTGACTGGTGACATGTTTACAATTTGTTAGGTGGTGTTTGTTTCGACATAAAGTGGGCTTATTGCTACGTGGTTTTTGGCTTATGTTTATAAGTTTTTGTGGCTTATTTTGAAATTTTCGCTTATATAAGCTTAATATGACTTGATAAACTTATATAACTCGGAAAGTTTCAAAATAAGCCACAAAAAGTGAGCTTATGAAAAATAAGCCGAAATCCACATAAGCCATAAGCCCACTATACAAGCCAAAACAAACACCCCCTTAGTAGGTCTCTTATTTACAAGCTTAAAATTTCTTTTGTTCGTCTGATTATGTGGTTACATGTTTATATAGTTTTATGATATATAGTGGTTCACGACCTTTGTAGTGGACCTAATAAATACGCAACCTTTTACAATAGTTGTTATGTGAATGGATACAAGTTTCACACAAATGACCATTGTTAAAACAAGACAACAATATTCAGTGGTGTGTGTATCAAAGGGAGTTCTTACATTGAATTTGAGAAAGACTATTTTGCATTCTACTTAATGTTGAACAATTGCATTATGTTGGAAACAACAGAGTTACCTTGGTTCTATGTCATTGGTACGATAATGAAAAAGGTATCACGGTCGATGGTAAACATGGCCTAGTAGATGTCAATTCAAAGTCAAAACTCGGTGGCAACGATCCATTTGTGATGGCAGAACCAGCTCAACAAATAGCGATAATTAGTAATGTCAATGTAATCCCCAATTAAGTAAATGTAACTCCTAATTGGTAGTTTATCTTGTGCATATTTGATTATGTTAGATGTTATCAAGTATATGTTACTTCTTAATTCTGATACCTATTTAGTTAATGTTTATCACATGTTTTATTTCATAGCGTATATCGGAGGAGGTACATTCGGATCTACCGAGGTAAGGGTTCTCGTGGGCTAAGAGTCGCTCGTTGCATACGCACTTCACAAACACCATCATCACCACCCACAATCTTGTTACAACCTCAATGCCTGTGTCATCAGAACAAATGCATCGATCTCACCTCAAATTTTATCTCAAACACCCCATGAATCGACAACAAAGAGTTGAAGTTGGAGAAAGTTCTACCCATGTCGCTAACATAGGTTTGGTCCTTTTATAAAAATATTATTCTTAGTAGTCGATTATTAATTGCATATATTTATTTTTATAGATCAAGACTCACCTCAACAAACAAGAGAACCAAGAGCACCTGGGAGCATACCTAAACAAAAACATCCCAACAAATTATGCCTCGAGCTTAAAAGTGATACACATTTATGGTATTAAGTAAGTATCATATATGTAATTGTTATTTTCAATCGGAGACACATGTAAATAGTTATCATATGTCTTTGAATTTGTGTAGCTACTTGGAACCGTGAGGTGCTGAGAATGATTTCTAAAGATTTCAAGGGAAACTTTTATGGAAAGAAACCAAGTGGCACAAACTTTATAAAACTATAGTGAACACTTGTACAAATGCTTTCGTGTTATCACATTTATTCAGACTTTCTATTGTTAAGTATCTTTAATCACTAAATATGTATATATAGTAAAATGTTTCGTGTTAACCGAGGATCGTTATATGTATGATTTAACCGAGATCCAAAATGGGCCAAGCATGTTTGGACAAAGAGGGCACAACGTCTCTGCTCGTGCACTTGGAACACTATTAGGCCAAATGTAAGAAAGAGTTTGGCAAGGTGATCCCAACCGATTGGTCGAGTGTTGTCCCGATAGTATTGACCAAGAAGATTGGGAAGATATTTTGAAGTCTTGGATGAAACAAGAGTGGCGTAAACGCTCGAAAGTAGGAGCCGAGAATAGGAAGAAGGTGCCCGGGTTGAAGCGGTACAAGCTCGTATGTGAGACACATGGGAGGTTCTACTAACTTTGGAATACATCATAAGAAAATGGTATGTACATGTTATTTTTTATGGTGGATGGGATGTGTATGTTCTACCTGTTAAGTACCAACATTTGTATGGTTCACTTTTTAAAAAGTGACCCATAACCTTGTTCTTAATCGGGTCCGGTTATGGGTCACTTTTAGAAATTCAAAACTCAACTCGGGTCAAAATGGGTGGTTTGGGTTGTCGGGTTGTGGCGATTTAATTGTCTCACTTTATGGTCTCATTCTCTACTGATTAAATTAACATATGTTCTTGAGCATTAAAGTGCACTAGGCTTAGAAACAAAAAAAATTGCCATTAAATTAACATATGTACATTGGTACATGTAGATTTAGAAACAAAAAAGTGCAGTAGACTTAGAGATAAAAAAAAAATAACATTGTACATGAGCAGTAGGCTTGGTAACTTTTTTTGTTTGTTAATTGGTAACTAAATGACCAGGTATGCAGCTTATGTGTACATCAACACTAACTGTTATATTCGCTATTTTTGTAGAGGGATGAAACAGGGATAGACCCAACGGAAATTCAGCTTTTTGAAAGGGTGCATAAACTAAACAAAGGTAAAGGTGAATGGTGTGATGCAAGGGCAAAAAATGTTCATTCTAAGTATCATGACATAGTCAAAGAAAATAATACATCCAAGTTGAGATAACCGATGAAGGGATTGCGATCGATGTTAATCCACCACTTCGCTCCTCCTCCATTCGATGCACATGCTTGGGTAAATGCGACGGTGATCCACAAAAACTGCTTATGGATTTGGGCTCATCAAGAAGTTTAAACATACACAAGAAGGTAAAACCTTCCAATAAGCAATCTACTTTTCATGCATCGACTTCACCAAAGAATGAAAGCAATAATGAATCAAATCGCTGAATTGAGGAGGAGAATTCTAGTCTTAAAGCTAGTGAATCAAATTCGAATCAAGAGAGAAAATGCTAGTCTTAAAGCTAGCGTTGAGCGATCATGAAGACATTAAACATGCAACAAGTTAACTTGCCACCATCTAACGAGTAATTATTTGAGTCATCTATTTAACCCATTTTTGGTATTCATTACTAAACATTATGGTAGCTTATTATGTATTCTTTTTTTTAATTCCTAACTCTATCTACCTTTATTTGATGGGTTATTTTGGAAAGATTATGGAATAGCCAACTATGTATTGACTTGTATCATTACTTTGTGCAATTGACGTAGAACTTGTGCTAATTGTGGGATTGTTTACATTTACTAGTTGTGGCGTGAACCAAAAAATGATCGGTCGATATTAGCTTAGCAACAATTTATATTGTTGGTAAAATTTATTTTAGCAACAAGTCGAAAGCAATCTAGTGTTGATGCAATTTTTAATATTACCAACCAGGAATAGTTTGTGGGTATTTTATATTTACCAACGACTTGACATGTTTGTGAAATTTAGCAACAACATCGATATTTGTTGGTAATTTATCAACGAATAAAGAATGTGGTTGGTATTTTTAATTTAGCAACAAGCCTTTTTCCCGCAACCTTGGTTTGTTGGTAAAGTCGTTGGTAACACCTTTTACCAACCAGATTCGGGTGTTTACCAACGAATATCGGCCGTTGGTACTGGCATGATTTCTAGTAGTGTGTATGCTTACATGTTTAACATGTCCAGCTAATTTAATTGTGTGTTTGCTTAGATCTATGAAACCTAGTTATTAATTATTGATTGGTTGTCTCTTATCTTAATTGTAATTGGCTTAGGAGTGCTTAAAGCCATCATGTGTTTTTAATGTTTGATTAATCTTTGTTGAACATTAGTTTATAATTACTAGTGTTGTTGTAGGCTAAACATGCAAAGATAACCTTGGTGTTAAGTTTATGAATCCTAGAGATTTCGTAGTCATTAACCTTAAGGTAGCTTCAAAGAGTTAGGGATAAAAGCACAACCTACGACCTTAGAAAACACAACGCGTTAAGAATAAGGACGTGACAATTCAACCACCAATAAAAGATAACTAGGGAGTAATTGTATCTAGGTAGACACATCTTTAATCATCATACGAGTACACTTCAAAAAGACATAGACTACCCTTAGATTAGATCATTAGAATAGTAAAGTAATCAGTAGAAGTACCAACCCCCAATTCCAAACCCCGAGATTTTACCTTTAGTTTCTAAAAAATATAAAAAGATAAAAAAATAATCTTCCTCAACCTCAACCTTAACCTTATCGTAGTAAATTTCTCACTAGCATTCCTATTCCCCTAGAGAACGATATCAATCCCCGAGGCTTACCCTAATACTACACTACAACGATTAGGTTCACTGCCTATGTGATTGAAAAACTTGCTCGAAGAAAAGGAAGTTTCCTTTGATCCCGAACGCGCGTTGTACGCGTATCAACGTCAAAGTTTAATATTCCTAATTCACAAACCCTAATTCACAATGTTTTAAGAGTTTTTCCTTGAAAGTCACAACATGGTTGCCATTCTTGATAAACCCTTACCAGAATCATAAGGATTTGCTCACAATGATTTTCTAAATGCTTGCCCTATCATGTATGCATTATTAGTGAATCATACTACATACCTTTCCTACATTAAGCAATTTTGGGCTACTACTAAGTCCAAAACTATTAATGGGGAAGTACATGTACGGGCTATTGTAGATGCCCAGGAGGTACTTGTCACTGAGTCATCCGTTAGAAGTTCTCTTGAACTAGCAGATGATAATGGTGTCGAGTGTCTCTCAAATTCTGCTATTTTTGATGGTCTTGCAAAAATGGGGTATGAGAAGCCAAACAACTTTTTGAAATTTTACAAAAGGCTATTCGCACCTCAATGGAAATTCTTAGTCCATACCTTCCTACATTGTTTAAGCCCTAAAACAACTGGCTGGAATGAGTTCAGTACTGTTATAGCTTCTGCTATAATATGTCTGGCTCATGGACAACAATCTAACTTTTCTAAAATGATTTTTTAGGGTATGGTTAAGAACTTGGATGAATGAAGTAACTATTTTCTGTATCCAAGATTTGTTCAATTTTTTGTGGATAAACAGCTTTCCAAGAAGAAAATTCATAAAGGAACTTTAGATACTCTCTTTCTAACAAAGAAATTTTTTACATTCATGAAGAAGAAGGGAAAAGATTTTTTAGGAAAGGAGACACCATTATTTCCAAATATGGTGGATCTTGTTCAAAATCAGGATGAAGGTGCAGAAATCCCATCTTCTACCCAACACACATCCACTATTTTACCATCCACATTACCAACTAAAAAGACCTATACCCGTAGGCTCACAAAAAAAGGTGTTATGCTTCCTTAGGCTAGTACTAGTATGGATCCAGATGAGGCTACCCATGAGGAGTTGGGGGGTATTTTATAAAGGGATGCCACTACTGCTGCTAGCTTATATGCATAGCAGGACAGTGGTAACATCAATAAGACCGATTGATACGCTGCATAACGAGCGCTCGGGGTCAAAGGAACTTCCTTTCGTCGAGCAAGTTTTTAACACCCTAGCAAGTGAACCTAATCGTTGTAGTGTAGTATTAGGGTAAGCCTCGAGTATTGATATCGCTCTCAGGGAATAGGAATGCTAGTGAGAAGTTACTACGCTAAGGTTGGGGTTGAGGAAGATTATTTTTATCTTTTATATTTTTAGAAAATTGAAATTACGAATCTCGGGTATTGGATTTAGGGGGTGGTATTCCTACCGATTACTCTACTATTCTAATTATCTAATTAACTAAGCTAAGGGGTAGTCTATGTCTAATTGATGTGTGCTCGTATGATGATTAAAGATGTGTTTACCTAGATGCTATTACTCCCTAGTTATCTCCTATTGATGGTTGAATTGTCACGTCCTTATTCTTAACGCGTTGTGTCTTCTAAGGTCGTAGGGTATGCTTTTTTCCCTATCTCTTTGAGACTACCTTAAGGTTATTGCCTATGAAATCTCTATGATTCATAAACTAACTCTAAGGTTATCTTTGGATGTTTAGCCTGCAACAACTCTAGGTGATTATAAACTAATGTTCACAAAGATTACTCAAGCATTAAAAACACAACGAATGACCTATCGCAATCCTAGGTCAATCACAATTAAGATAAGAGACAACCAATCAATATTCAATACCTAGGTTTCATAGATCTAAGCAAACACACAAGTAAATTAGCCAGACATGGAAAACATGCAAGCATACACACATACATATGAAGACATAATTGAATCAATGAAATAAATTACTTATCTTATTGTAAAATAGGGTATGAGAACCCTAAGATACTGTCCAAGACAGCCAAAATTCGGTTTTAGGTTTTACTCCACAAAACTACCTCTCTAAAAGTCTAAAAATTCGAATTCTAAATATAGAGTTACAACATGCGACAGCGTCACTCTTTAAATGTGACCGCCGGATCGCCGCCATTGTGGTTTCATCTTGACCACGTCAACCTTGCGACGGCCACCTTATGGTTGTGACGCCGCTGGCTTCAATTTTCCGACGACGCCCGATCGAATCTAGGCCGCCCGAGTTGTGACGCCTACTTTAAAACCCGACGCCGCCGGTGTAAAATAGCAATTTCGCCACTGAGTCGTCACAAATTTGTAGCACGTTGCGACGACGTCGCCTTCTAATTCTGACGCAGTCACCTTCAATTCTAGCAACTTTAGTGTCCTGATCTTGACTTGGCCATTTTCTTCATATATTCACGCCTTTTCGTCCGAAAAAGTGTCATTCCAGCAATTTGCCTTCAAGAGACCTAAAAAGTGAAAAGGAACGAAATTAAGCAGTAACGGATATAAGTTAGGGGTCATGAAGCATTAGTTTAGAATAATTCATAACAAGTATAAGCCCCGCAAAAGTAATAACAAGCATGGAAATTACATACTAGCACATCACAAGTGGTGTTTGGATACTCTCATCTCTCGGGTGTATATGAAATATATCAAGTTAGAAATGGAAGATAAACACTCATTAACCGGTCCTAGTACATAGATTACCATAGGCTTGAGACTAGATCAAACCTCCATCGCTTTGGCTTAAGCACCTATGAAAAACTATCCAGTAGGTCTTTTAAAGGGTTGTAATGTTAGGCTTACGGTAGGGAAACGAAGGGTTTGGTAGGATAGGCGATTTAGTGGTGGCAAGTCAAAAATCTTTATGTTACAAGCATGAGAAGAATGGCGTTGCTAAGCCAAGACTCGACACTCTAAACTTTAGATAACTTTGATATAAACAAACATAAATTTAAAGATAGATGTAAGATGGTAGCCCGTATATTTTTTTCATTTTTTTTTAATCAATCTATTTTTTTTTCTTTTCTCTTTTTTCTATTTTTTTTCGACTTTTTTTTTTCATACACTTTTACTCTACCATCCTCTACGATAACATCAAAATAATAGGGATTTATAGGCACATCCCTACACTTGAGTTTTTATTACTCTAGCACTAATTTGACCCAAATTGAAAAGATCAAAACACTTGGAGTACATTATTACGTAAATAAAAGGAATTTAAATTTAACGTTCCTTCCCGTCATTTCATAAAATTTAACTTTTCTCGTGAGTCCCAATCGTCCCAAAACTGTGTACAAAGGATATGACTCGACTTAGCAACTTATGCAAGCAACTAGATAATTGAACTAAGGGTTTAGTATGATAACAATAATGCACTAAAAGTGAGTGCATACAAGGTAGGCTAAGGAGATTTGGGTGTACATTTGGGAGTGGATTGTAAACAATGCTCTTCATTGATATTCCGGAAAATCGAAACATCACGAGAACCGCGAAAAGGATAGGCTCTGAGGGGTTAACTAGGGGTATCGTGTACTAAAGATGAGTACAACGCAAGGGTGTAGGGGAATTACTCAACCGATGTGGAAGAAGTAATTATAATACGGGTATCAAACAAGGGTTATCCTAATGCCTCTTATCATTTAGTTATTCCTAACTACACAAGTGTAGTTTCACTAGCGATCTCGGAATGCATCACAAAACAAGTTATAGAATCTATTATACTACCGGTATACTCTCGAAGCATTAAAGAGGAATGCTTTAATTCCTACGAATCTAAGGGCGATTCTCACATTTTGGGTAAAATTTAAGTGGTAAAGGGTTTTGTGCTAGTCATATAACTTCCTATCCATGAGACGCTTTATTAAGACTAATGGCCCACTCCTACATGTCATGAAAAAATTTAAATTTGGTGCCAAAATTACCCTAACCGATATTTCTCATGGTTTATTACACAATTGGAATTAGACAAGGCAAATAGTCAAGGATAAGCATAGTTTCAAAGTTCCCATTTTAT
Organism: Chrysanthemum lavandulifolium; assembly: GCA_022545495.1. NCBI lineage: Eukaryota > Viridiplantae > Streptophyta > Magnoliopsida > Asterales > Asteraceae > Chrysanthemum > Chrysanthemum lavandulifolium. The sequence goes on from CM040238.1 coordinate 70,120,121, forward strand.
TTTCCCTCCCTACACTTAAACTGAACATTGTCCCCAATGTTCCCCGAAAATATCAAAGTTATGATAATGGAAGGTAATTAAAACGAAAGAAACTAATACTCCCCGATTAGCTCGGTAGGATCCGTGTGAAGTAGTGGTTAAATCCTTCTTCAAGAAGAATGTATGCGTGAAAAGCTCCATCCAATCTTACATATCTTCTTCTTGATAAATAAAACCCGCACACTTGAAGAAAACAAACGAAACCTTCGTAAAATCGTGGTAACACTATATATGACTCTACTAAACTAGGATATAATGCTTGTGGAATGGATGTTTACTGATTTTCCGGAAAATTAAGACCGATAAATTCCAAAAATTTATAAGTAGCACGAAAACGAGAAAAGTAGTAAGTTGTTTCTACTCCTCCCGACGCGTCAAAGTTATCCCGATGTAAACCGGTCTGCGATTTTCGGAAAAATTATGAAAAATTTATATCTTTAGAACTGGGAAACATTTCTACAAAACATCCATTATGACTCGATACAAGCATTTGACTCTAACAACACACATGTATATCTTTTAATAATCGTAATTCTCATGTTCACGTTCTTTTGAAAACGTGTGTAATCCTCCCTACACTTATCCCTTTTGTAAAATACCTTTATATGTAATTAAGATGAGGTTAAAGACAAAATAAAGCATTTTAACAAATTCAAACATGAGAATAAACAATCAATAAAAGATATACGACGCACAAACAAGCAAACAATTAAACATGGGTTGCCTCCCACGAAGCGCTTTTCTTTATTCATGAGACTTGTAGCTAGACTCGAAGTCGTGCCCCTACGTGACTTCATTACCGTCACCTTCTTTAGTTACTAAGCCTTTATCAAAAGTTTATAGACGTTATATGCTTACCGTGGACTCCTTCCCAACGTCGTCTATTATGATAACGGTTTTATTCTTTAGATTAGTTTCTTTCACCGTATAGAGCCCAAACCATCTTGGCTTATTTCTTCCTCTTAATGCTTTTATTCTCGATTTATACAAAAGCACCTTTTCTCCATTCAAGAATTCCTTAGGGTTCTTTTGAGTTTGTGGTATTGAGTTAGGATTATTTCCTAACTTTTTATCGCGTTTCCACAATGTCACATGTAGCCCTTGAACCATGAAGTCTCTAAGCCCTTTTTCCCATTCGTTAATTTTCTTTCTAACCGTATTGTTAGGGACCTGTGGATTCTCATCAGTAATCTTCTCCATTATCTTCAAAGGATATCTTGGAACAATAGGTATCCTAGCGTATCCCTTGCCACTTTTGAGTATCATGATACCCTCGCCGCATTTGATGGTTGCTTTGGCAGTGGCCAGAAAAGGTGTTCCAAGAATGAGTGGCATATTTCTATCTTCCTCAATGTCTATGATCACGAAGTCCACCGGATAGACAATATTGGCCACCTCACTTAAGACATCCTCCGCTATTCCTATGGGTAGACATATGTGTGATTTGCTAAGGAAAGTCTAAGATTGGTCTTGGTTGGCTCTTCCTTAGTCAACTTATTATAGACTGATAGCGGCATTGTGTTTACATCAGATCCTTGATCGGCTAAGGCATTTATATTATCAATGTCACCTATGCTACATGGTATTACGAAGTTCCCGTGGTTTTCGCTTTTTAGTTCTTGGTTTTTAGAACCAAACTCATACATAGGTCCCATAGGCATGGTGTCATACTCTTTTCTCGTTATTTCTCCTTCTAGGGCTTTCCAAAGAACCTCGTTGTACCTAAAGTTGTTCACTTGGTTAACAACAGTTTTTTTATTAATCTCGTGCTTAAGGTAGTATTCAATGGTCTCGGGTTCATCATTGGTTTCAGCCTCCTCTTTTTTCTCATTATCCTTGCTTATCTTAGTCTCATTATTCTCAACTATTTCATCTTCCCCAGGTACAATGGAAATGACGTTAACAAACGAAGTGGGGGGAGCGTGATCATAGCTTCTCACTAGCACCTTCTCGGGAACCTTCGTCTTAGTATCTTTTTATATTTTTTAGAAAATTGAAATTACGAATCTCGGGGTATTGGATTTGGGGGGTGGTATTCCTACCGATTACTCTACTATTCTAATTATCTAATTAACTAAGCTAAGGGGTAGTCTATGTCTAATTGATGTGTGCTCGTATGATGATTAAAGATGTGTTTACCTAGATGCTATTACTCCCTAGTTATCTCCTATTGATGGTTGAATTGTTACGCCCTTATTCTTAACGTTGTGTCTTCTAAGGTCGTAGGTATGCTTTTTCCCTATCTCTTTGAGACTACCTTAAGGTTATTGCCACGAAATCTCTAGGATTCATAAACTAACTCTAAGGTTATCTTTGGATGTTTAGCCTACAACAACTCTAGGTGATTATAAACTAATGTTCACAAAGATTACTCAAGCATTAAAACATAACGAATGACCTATCGCAATCCTAGGTCAATCACAATTAAGATAAGAGACAACCAATCAATATTCAATACCTAGGTTTCATAGATCTAAGCAAACACACAAGTAAATTAGCCGGACATGGAAAACATGCAAGCATACACACATACAATTGAAGACATAATCGAATCAATGAAATAAATTACTTATCTTGTTGTAAAATAGGTATGAGAACCCTAAGATATCGCCCAAGAGACCAAAATTCGGTTTTAGGTTTTACTCCACAAAACTACCTCTCTAAAAGTCCGAAAATTCAATTCTAAATATAGAGTTACAACATGCGCGGCGCCACTCTTTAAATGTGACGCCGGATCGCCGCCATTGTGGTTTCGTCTTGACCACGTCAACCTTGCGACGCGCCACCTTATGGTTGTGACACCGTCGGCCACTTCGACGACGTCGGATCCGAATCAGGCCGCCCGAGTTGTGACGCCTACTCTTTAAAACCCGACGCCGGGTGTAAAATAGCAATTTCGCCATCGAGTCGTCACAAATTTGGAGCACGTTATGCACGACGCCGCCTTCTAATTTCGACGCCGTCACCTTCAATTCCGTGACTTGAGTGTCTTGATCTTGACTTGGCCATTTTCTTCATATATTCACGCCTTTTCGTCCGAATAAGTGTCATTCCAAAGAATTTGCCTTCAAGAGACCTAAAAGTGAAAAGGAACGAAATTAAGCGAGAACGGATATAAAAGTGGTTGATTAAGGACTTAAATGACCCCTAAAAAGTGTACCTTTTAAATCCTTATCACCAATCTAAGGCAACTTCTAACGAATTAAGTTCTCATGGAACTGATTCAGGTAAAGGAAAACTTAGGCGCCAAGAAGCCATGGGGGGCACAGATGCTTGTCATTGGGATGAGGTTGTGACTGATATTCCCATTGATCCACCTCTCAGGGTAGGTAATACAACCCAAAGTGGTGAGGGAAGTTTGCAAATATTAAATGAATTGACGAATATATGTACCAAGTTATCCAAACAGGTTGTTGATCTGCAACAAAAAGCTGCTTCTCAGGGTTCAGATATAAAGTCATTGAAGAGGAGAGTTAGGTACTTGGAAGGTGTCAACATATCAAGAACTCATGCACTTAAGAGGATACATAAGGTGGGAACAACACAAAGGGCGAGTTCTCTTGAAGAACCAAGTTTGGGGGAGGATGCTCCCAAATAGGGGAGGAATGAAAGCACATTTTCAGAGGAGGTTCAGGATAATGAAGGTGATGATATGGGTATTTTTGATGATGATATGGGTGATATGGGTGATGGTGTAGAGGTTGAGAAAGATGACTTTGTGGTGGTTGATAAAATGGGAAAAGAAGTGGTTTTGGAACAGCAGAATCAATCAGTTGAAATCACAAAGACTGTTGAAGAAAGTGCTGCTGCAAAAGCTGTTACTACTGCTGGTACAAATGAAACTGTTGCTGCATTAAATTTTCCTACTGTTGATTCTACTACTGGTGAGAAAGTTACTACTACTGCACAGAATGTTCCTACTACTGCAAAGAAAGATTATGTTGTTGGTAAAGAAGAAGTAGATGATGAGACTAGCTCGGCTAAGGTAATGCTGAATTTGAAGATGTCTAAGCCACCAGTCAGGGGAATTACAATTAGAGAACCTTCTTCTACTCCAGTTAAAGTTTTACAACCATCATCACAAGACAAAGGAAAAAATGTATTTGTACCTGAAGATAAACCTTTGTCCAGGGAAGAACAATTGAAGTTAGATGATCAAGTTGCAAGGGATTTAGCTACTGAATATGAGGAAGATAATCAGAATGTTTTAGAACAAAGAAGAATAGTAGCTGAAAATGATGCAAAGACCTTTGCATTACTGGCTAATTAGGATTTAGAAAGGCCAGAGTGTGATGCCAGTGTGGATCTTGCAAGAAAGCTTCAACAAGAAGAGGTAGATAAGTACACAATTGATGAAAAGGCCATAATGTTGAAAGAGATGATTGATGAAAGGAAGAAGTTCTTTGCACAACAAAGGTTAGCAGCAAAAAGGAATAAACCTCCTACCAGAGCTCAAAGAAGAAGCCATATGTGTACATTCCTCAAGCATATGGACAACAGGAAACAAAGGGTTTTAGTTCATTTTGATAATGGAAAAATTGAGGAGTTGTACAATATTGCAAGGAAAAAGATTGATATGTTTGTACCTATGGCAACATAAGAGGTTGAGGGGAGTTCTAAAAGAAAAGGAGATAAACAGGTTAAGGGGGGTCATAAGAAGCAAAAAGCAGTTAAGTTAAAAGATCAAAAGAAGAAAGAACAAGAGTCATAAGAGCATGTTGACGAGCAGGAAAAAGATAAAATGAAAGAATATACTACTGAACTTGTATAATTTAATGAAGAATAAGTCATTGATGTTGTTCCTCTCAAAACCAAAGATCCAATAGTTGCTTTTGAATTAAGATTACTTAAGGATACAACATATTGGGAAGATTTATCAGATTTCTGCAGATGGTGATGCATTTTGAATCAGAGCTGGTGGAAGTAAAGTAAGATTTATCAGTTTTCTGCAGATGGTGATGCATTTTGATAGAGAAGATATGGTGACTCTTTGGAAGCTGTTAAAGGACAAGTTTGGTCTTACTAGGCCAGAAATAATATATGATAGTGTTATCTGGGGATACTTAAAGGTGATGTTTGAACCACATCATGAAGATGAAGTGTGGAGCAAACTGAAACATAACACTGTTTTGCAATGGAAGCTATTTCAATCAAGTGGAGTTCATGTTTTAGAGTGTCATGGCCTGACTATCTATATGCTTTGAGAGAAAGACTACCCCTTATAGTATCAGAAGGCTATTGTGCATCAGATGTTAAATGGTAATATAAAGCTTCAACTTCAACATAATTTATTCTCTGATGATCAAGCATATCAATTATTGAAGAAAATGGAAAGAATTCTCAAACCAAATAAGCATGATTAATATGTTTGGTAGCATCCTCCTAGTGATTCTTCAAGCTATGGTGAAAACTTGAGGATTTGAGAAGCAAATATCAAGTTTAGGGGAAGATTGTTGGGTTTTGAGATACTACTACTGATACTACTGCTCTTATAAGTTTCAACTGCTCAGGTGAATTCATTGAAGAATGCTCTAAGTTATTACTGCTGCTAATATAATATGAACTACTGCTAGTGTATTTGAACTACTGCTAATGTTTCTGAAGATGATCAAGAAAATACACTAAGTGGTAACTACTGCTAGACTAAGAGTTTCTGCTGCTAGTTCAAAGTTACTGCTGTTGAATATTTAATACTGTCAGAGTTATGGTTTCTACTACTGAAGTATATTTAGTACCGCTGGAGTATTAGAGTCAGTTTGTATTTATAGAATGTCTTATACCTAAAGTTTAGTATTAGATAAAATTAGAAAAGATTCTATAAAGATATACATTGTATAGAAAGTTATTGTAAGCCGACTAGGACTCCTTAATCTATAAAATGAGGTACTAGGGCATTGTGTAGAGTACGATTTGTTTAGAGGCTTCAAGGTTGTAAACCCTCATACTATTAAGAGTATTCGTATTATATCAATAATATTGAAGCGTTTGGGTTGTTATTCTCTGTGTTCTTCTTAATCATTAAGTGTTAGATTCCGCATAATACTTAGTGAATCAAATAGCTTCTTAATCTAAACTATATTCAATCTATATTTACAAGTGTACACTGGGATCAACATGACCTGACGAGTGTACATTCCGTACCTTCAAATTCATTACCAAATATGACCATAAAACTCTCAATTGAACTAAATTTCAACACTAAATACATATATGAAAACAAACACTTCACCTCCCAACTTTATAATATAGACGCAGACCCAAGACAAGAACGAGATTTTATAGTGATGAGATCGCTTAGTGATTAAAAACGTTTATGGGTTATAAACGAAAATAATAAAGTTTGAAGATTTGGGACTAAACATAATGTTTGAAACCTTGGTTCGACCCGATGAGGCCTCGATTATCACCAGATCGATTTCAACGGGTCATCTCTCGTTCTTTTTCGGATGGCTTTTATTGGTTATCCGAACCGGTGGCGACACCGGTTCCCGGTTGAGCCCGTTGGTCCTGTCCGGTTTTCAAAACTATATGTATCATCAACTTGTTAGCTTGTATGGTGTGTTTTATTAATTTGTATAATGGGTATAATAGCATGTACTTTTCATTTTAGGGTATTTTAAAAATAACATTAGTTAGTGTGTTTAATTATTTTATCATGTTGTAGTTTGTTTAAATTGTATATTGTGAAAATTTTATTGTACTTTTTAGTAAGGAGTGTTTTAATTGTTTGTATTTAATTTGATAGATATGATTTTAGTTGGTTGTAAAATATGAATAAATCAGTGTACTTTTAAGTAATTTGATGTTTTAATAAAAGAATTAATTACAGTATACATTTTTCTTACTTTTGACTAATTTTCAACATTTAACAATTTAACAATTCCACTTTTAACTATACAGTTTTTATATGTAGTATAGATAGTTTCGGTACGAGTCCACCTCCTATAACTTTCACTAAACACATTGTCTATATTTAAAGATTATTAATTTGTCTTTAAAATATCTTGCTAACTTTTCGTAAGCATAAACATAAAGAGGTTGAATAAGCGCGGGAAATGGAACTAAAACTAACCATTTACCTCCATTTGTTTTACAAATTAATTTCACCTCTTTTTGTCAAACTATAAATAGTCAAAAGGCGGGAAACCAGCCCTAAATTCATTATTCCCCAAATTTATTCATATCTTAAAACACACATCTCTTACCAAACCCTAAACCCCCAAATTGAACACTAATTCATCTAATCGGATGGGAAATTCACCGAATTCGGAGACGAAACCACGCGTTCGTCGCCGATTGATTCAATCAACACTATTTCCGCATAAATCGCCGGAGAATGTTGTATGTGTAGATGATGAAATTGAACCAATTGATTTGGAGCAGGGAGAAGGTGAGGATGAGTGTGGTGGTGAAGTCAGAGTCAAAGTGCGAAAAGTAAGAAACGAAAGCCGAAACCGCGTGCTTCGAGGAAGGTTTGTGTTCGATTTGAATTGTTTAATTTTATATATTTTTGTCTGTAGAGAGTGTAATTGAGCTGATTTTAGGAGAGTAGAGTGTTGATTAAATTAAGTAGGTGATTCTGGTGAATTATTTACGTGCCTTCCAGAAACCGAATGATATTGCAGTAGGAAGAAGCTGGATATTAGTGTATTATGAACAGTGTTTAATAACAAGAATGAAATAAGAAGCAATGGATACGTCACCACAAAATTAGTGTGGCTATGTTGGACGGTGACTATTGTAGTTATACGTATGCGTATGTTGTAAGTTTTATTGCCTATAGACGCGTTAGTCAGTGAAATTTGATAGAAGATTTGCTAATTTGTTATATATTTCAGCCTATGTTTCGATTAATTACTTATAACCTCCTACGGTCATTGCCCCGGCATAGCTACATATGCTGCTCCTCCCTAAGAAACAGTATAGGTAATGGTTTTTGTTGCAGCTCCTCTTTAAGGGGGGAGCACAAAAGAACTCTCTGCTCATGCTCCTCTACGGAAAAGTACTCTATTTATGAGGCTCAGAGCCTCAGACTAAGACAAGTGTATTACATTAGTATGTGGCAGTGCATGGGTTTTCATGTTCTCTCTGTTTAAAAACAATAATTGTTGCTTATCGGTACCAGGTTGCTGCAAATGGAAATGAGATTGGGGGAAAGGATATTGAAGAAGTTTCTCCTTCTACTACTAGTAAGTCAATGCTGAGCTGCACACAGGCCTCGCCTTTCCTGTGTCCTCTATGTTTTTGTTGCCACATCATGTAAAGTTGATTATGATTATACGGCATCAACGATGTATTTCATTATAAGTTATATTGTTTTGTGCAGAGGTTGATTTTTTTGCGAAAGTTTCTGAGAAACGGCAGCAGCAAAGAAAGAAAAAGGAGCCAATGTCCATCCAATCACCTGAGAAAATTGAACAAATTTGTACACCTTCAGATGTTATTACAAGTACGACGAGTTTTTCCAACATGAATTTTAATAAAACCCTTGTTACTGTGTAGTTGGATTTTAGGTAAATCAGTTATCACGGATGAAAATGTTAGGAAAGCTAGGGAGTACTATGCTGGTCTCTTGGTTTGATTAAAAATATATATCCTCTCTTTTGACCCTTGCTAGCAATCTGTCTGTTTAGAAAATTTTGCGCTGTTGCTAATCCTCAATGGCATGTATTAAATTACTGATTCAACTATTAATATTTTAAGTGATGCTGAATAGCCCATTTCCATAGCTTCATTCTATGGCTCATAAGCTTGAGATCTTTACAATTAGGACATGCTTGTATGTCTGTATAATCTTAAGGATGGGGCCAATGTATATTTGTCATCCACTCGTCAAGTATTTGCTTTCTCATTATATTGGTATAGCAACCTTGTAATAGCTAGTTATTTAAGCTAATTCCCAAACCTTAAGGAATCATAGATCCTTTTTTTTACGTTCTATACAATAAACAGTATTTTAACAATTTTTAAAATTTTAAAATCGTGCACATCTTGTCAAGACATCAATCTGCTCACCATCCTACTAAGCATAAGTTTTCCTTCCCTCGATATATGCCAGTGCCAGCGCAAACGGCATATGTTTAATATTGTTTTGATGTGGCTTTGAAGATTCAAAGAGCCCTCGGAAGCTCAGAAGACGAACTAGCTCTACACCAAAGAAGCGCCAGACTAGTTGCACTCCAGAGAAGCGACAAAGGAATGCAACGCCATCGAGAAATGCCAGTAATGGTGCCCAAAGTGAAAATTCCTCTGATGTAATGCTGGCTAGTCCCCCTAAACCAATACCTGATCTTCGGTTAGAGGCAAAAAAGACTGCAGAGGTTAGTGCTAACTATAGTTCTCTGGCAAATTAGAATAAATGTAGCTTTGTATGTGAATATGCAAATCAACAATTTGTGTTTGAACTGTAAATATCATCCTTGTAATAACAGCCTTTGTAACCTTTATGCTTTATGGCCAGAATCTTTATCAATATTTTTCTTTCTGGACTCTGAATTTTTTTTATCCTTTTCTATCAGGAAAATTCACGTATATTTGCAGGAAAGCAAATACATCCTTTCTTTTCATCTAAGAAATTTGGCAAGAAAAACACTGAGAATACTGGCACAGAGAATAGTTGGTGCCATGTTGAGAGAAAGGGAGGCAACAACGATTTCAGCCCTGTTCACATATTTGAGAAAAAGGAGGCAAGGAACATTGACCTGATCTTAGCTATCTACTCTACCTAATTTATCACTACTTGAATGTCTACTTTTAATATTTAGTTTATTACATCTGATCTACAAAATCACCTTTGCAGGCTGAAACATTCTCTGTTGATTGGAGAAACTGGACATTTTCGGAAAGCATCTCCACAAAGACCAGTCAAGATCTTGAAGATGCTTGCTTGCAACAAAATTTTAAAGGATCAGTCAATTGTTTGGATTTTGATAACTTTCTGGATATCCAAAACATTGAGGTGGTAAGCATTGGTTTGCCTGTTTCGATAGCCAGTAGCTTCCTGTGAATATATTACTCGTACATTGCTTATTAGAGTCAAGTATGAGTATGTCATATAAGTATTACTAAATTGGCAGGGTCATGAAATTGGAAAAACAGGTGATTTCTTCGAGAATTCAGAATTGGATACTCAGTGGCAGGATATGCTGCTTTCAAAAAGGTGAACGTTGTCTTTTATCTTTAAAAAGTTAGATTAAGACAATCTTTGGAAGTTATGAAACAAAATGCTGGCTAATACTTTATTCAGTTATATGTTGTTTGAGTGATCAATCAAACTGTGTACGCTATTATTTTCAAAAAATCTCTTCATGCATAAATTTCAACAATTATGTCTTGATAGTTGTAGCTGAATAATTTTTCTCTTGTGTTATCAGGATGGCATCAATTTATCACGATTGTAGCTATCAGCCTGAGAATTGTTTATGGACAACAAAGTACCAGCCTGAAAAGGCCATTGAGGTTAGATATCTTGAATCAGAATTTCTCTTTACAAATGCAACAAATGATACGTTTATTGATATGCATAGCAATACTCACTTTATTTTGTATTGACTTTGACTTTGCACAAAGATATCTTACTAATTTTTTGTTAGTGCAATTATTAAACTCATTGTGATCTGCAGATATGTGGAAACTGTGAATCTGTTAAGCTTCTTAATGAATGGCTACATTTATGGCAAGAGAAGGGTTCAAGAACCAATAAATGTCCTGCAGATAATGATAACCAGATCATGCAAGACATTGACCTTAACTACTGTCCAAGCGACTCTGGTTCTGATACTGAGGAAGAAACTAATCTCAAGAATGTTCTTTTAGTTACAGGCCCAGTTGGGGTATGTATCTTCTGCCTTTCACTTAATTATCAACAGCCTTCGGTAAATATCTCTTATTTTGTAATTTAAGTTAAAATTGTTCTTATTTTTTTGCAGAGTGGGAAATCTGCAGCCATTTATGCTTGTGCCAAAGAACAGGGGTTTCAAGTTATTGAGGTAACTTAATATTTGACTCTCTTAAATTTTTGTTATTATATAAATCTAGTGAAACTTTGAAAGTTAACATCAATACGCCTTTCTAGGTGAATACATCAGATTGGAGAAATGGTGCACTTGTCAAGCAAAAATTTGGGGAAGCTGTAGAATCACACTGGCTTCAAAGGTTTATTAAAACTATTCTTTGCAAGCTTTTGAAATATTATATCATGCATAATCATTAAACATTAGTTACTTTTTGGAACTTAAGAGTTCATACATTTTTTATTTTACCCATTGTATGACATTTAATTGTTATCCCTATTTATGATAACAAACCCTATAATTCGTGTTACCCCGTTAATCACACCGTGTTTGGCAATTGTTATGATCAGCTCTATGCCCAATCCTGAAAATCCAGATAAGAGTGAACTGAAGTCAACCCCTACCAAACGTAAGGCGGAAGATGTTCAAATGTCTACCGATGATATTGACTTGATACCCTTATCAGATGATGAAGATTCAAAAAATGGTGGTGCATCTGCTTTAAAGCCAGTCAGTTCTCAAAATGGAATTAAAACACTAATTCTTTTTGAGGATGTGGATGCAACTCTATATGAAGATCGTGGTTTTATTGCTACTATACAACAACTTGCAGAGACAGCAAAACGACCAATGATATTGACTAGCAACAGTAAGAGTTTATTAAAGATTTTTCTTCCTATCAAACTTTATTATGCTATCTAATGACTGTTATCTTGAGTTTCCTAATAGGTGATGATCTTGATTTACCAAATAACCTAGATAGGATAGAGGTTTGCTTTAGAATACCATCATCAGAGGAGCTCCTCAACCTTGCATATATGGTAATGGACACATTTTTGTTTCAAGCGAAAATTCCATATTTACCCAATATAAACCTCAAAATGTCATATTTACCCATGAATAATGCATATGGTGCAATGATTTTTATGCATGTTTGGGGATATATGGAATTTTGGTGTTTTTTTTGGGGAAATATGGAATTGCCCCGTTTCAAATTCTACCATGTTGCCATTTTGACTTGTATATTGATGTATACGTATTTTGTTAGGTTTGCGCTGCAGAAAAAGCTAAAATCGAGCCTGTACTGGTAAAGCGATTTATTGACCATTGCCAAGGTGATATTCGTAAAAGCATCATGCTTCTACAGTTTTGGTGCCAGGGTCAATATCAGAAAAAAGGTTAGTCGACAAGATTGTGTAACAGTGTAACTGTATATGATAATCTAGTTTTGTAATAAGTAACAGGTATAGAAATTATGTTTGGAATATACTCAAACTTTTGAGGTGAACGGGTTGGTAGTCTGGATTGTTATTATAATAATATAGTTTGTAATCATAACAACAAATGATTATTTATAATATATAAAAAAAAGAAAGAATAAGAAGTGCTTACAGGCGACACAACCTGACTTGACTGCTGACAAGTGATCCAACCTTCACAATCCCATTTTTCCACTTCTACTGAAACAGTAGTTGCTGACCTTACATTCTCCTGATTGTACAGATAGTGAAGTGCGGAATACATATGCTCCCCTGGTGTTTGATACCAATGCTGGGCATCATGTTCTACCACAGATGATTCCCTGTGGTTACACTTCCAAGCTGTCTGAAATGATTGAGAGCGAGATTATCAAGTCAACTCTGTTGATTGAAAAAGATGCTACCTTGATGGAGATAATCGAGGAAGAAGAGGAAGATGTTAAAGAAACACACGATATTGACGCCAAAAAGGATGAAATGCTACGCATGCACTGCTCTGATCAGGATGGAAATGATTTTGCAGCTCAGTGCAACACCACTAACGAGCTTCCCAGTTGCTCAAACTCTCCAGTTGCATCCACACGAAGAACTCTTCAGAGAAAATATGATGCAGAAATGTCTTCTGATTCAGGACACTGCTGGAATGAAGGATTATTTGATATAAACGAAGATGTAATTGAAGAAGTGCCTGTCGACACAAGAAATGCAAGAAGAAAATACAATGCAGTACTGTCGTCTGATTCAGAAGAAGAGTGCTTAAATGACGGTTTATGTAATAAAAGCGTGGATATAAATGATGGCGAGTTTTTCCATGTGGGAAATGAGCAGCTGGAGGACACTTGTCATCCGTCTGAAGTACCATCTTTTCCAATGTTAATGGTGTATGCAAGTCTGGAGATGTATCTTGTGTTCCGGAATCTTCTTATGTTCCCGACACAGTAATCGAGAATGGAACAATGATGTACTCTACTCTCTGCTCTAGTGGGCATGTTGGTGGTGTAGGAGAGTCTCCTACAAACACTGATTGTGCACCCAGAAATATGGCGGAAGAAGACAAAGTCTCAGAAATGGTTAGAGATTTGGGTTTAGATACCGCACCAGTTCATGGAGAGGAAATTGGAGATTCTCACGTTGAACCCACAGAAGATCCACCTAGAGACTATCAAATGATGGATGAATGTAGCCGAATAGATTTCAGTAGGAAAGCAGAGTTTGTTCACGGGCCTAAAACAGTGGCATCAACAGATATTGTACAAGAAACATGGAAAAGACTTAGAAATTGCAGTAAGGAATTGAGTCAATATGTTTCTATTGAGGAAAAAGACTCGTTGGAAGCCTTAGGGATTTCTTATGGAATGACTAATTTAATCTCTGAAGCAGATTTATTACTTGCTGACTGCCAATCATTAACATGTGTAAGTATATATTTTGCTGTTATTTGATACATTACCATTTGTATGCTGTTTTGAAGGTTTGAGTCTTTTGATCTACAGGATTACATAAAACCTTCAATGTTCTCATCTGAGAAATCACAGTCGTCCAGCTGGCACGATGACCAACTGCAAATTGCATCAAATTTTGCTCAGCATGGCTTCTGTTTATATGCAAAAAAATGTGTATCTGCTGGAATAAATGGTAGAGTGGATTTGGTGTCGGAGATGCTAGCTGCATCAACTAATGCTGCTTCTTTGGGAAAACTAATAAACCAAAACGACAAATTGGTTAAGAGTTTAGGAAATAAAAAGCTGCAAAGTGGAGTCTCCTCGAAAAGGTACTGTTACAGTTACTGAACCTCAATGCTGCAATATGATCATATTTATTTAGAATGCAAGAGTTGGGTAGAAATAGATGGGTAGATCTTCACTTGTGAGGTGGCAATTTCAACCTATCAACCCATAATTGTTTAGTCTAAAGGGAAAAGGGTCAAATGGATAGAAAGTCTTGCAATGTATTTTAAATGCAAAAAACCTAAACATAGTATACAATATCACAGTGAATTAATATCGTTTTTAATCATATTGAGTATTGGCACACTAAGTATTTATAAAAAAAATCTAAAGTTTTGGACAAAAAGTGATTTGAATCTACCTGTTTGACTTGTTACCCAACCCATCCATTTTGCAACCTCTTTTTTTTCTATACTCGAGAACTATGGAATTCAGTTTTTTGTCTTGCTTTCTGGACGCCTCATACGCTGCTACTGACTAATCAACTGTTTTGCATGTATATGCAATCGTTTGGCATGTGAAATTAATTATTTGACGTGTTATGTGGTTCATAGAAAGCGTACATAACATTTACTATTCGATAAGACCGTACATAACCAAAATGGGTCATTTAGGCTAGAATGGCTTTATGCCAAACGCCCCTTTACACGACACATATCACATGACTTGTTCGTAGACTACTAAACGACATGTAAGCGATTATAAACTACTTTAACACTAATATTGGACCTTGAAAGACACATGGGGCATTACAAGTAGAATCAAAGTGCTAGAATGAGCCGCTCGTAACCTATACCCGAGCGTGGCGTTAATCTCCCAAAATGCAATCCTACTCGATATCTACAAGCCCCATCGCCTATCTTCAATTACCTACATGAAACATGAGTGAAAGCAGTGAGTCCTTGTGACTTAGTGAGTAAACGGAATAAATATGAAATGATACTTGCAATTTCTAACATAAACATAATAATCTACAACATGGTTAAATGGCACGACTTATAGTCGATTTCTACTTATACATGACATAAACATAAGCTTGATTACAGAATGTTCTTATTGATAACATGATATCTAAGCGCGTGCATTCTAACTAGGCGATGCTTAATCGTCCTACTATGAGTGAGAACTTCCCTAGCCAGCGAGTACTCTTCCGACGACTTCTATTTATACGTGCTTTTCTTTTCGATATGGGTCGTCCACTTGGGACGTAAGTGCTTTTCAAGCACGGGTCATCCACATAGGATGCTTGGTCATCCACTTAGGATGCTACTATAAAAGCACGTGTCATCCACTTAGGATGCTATTATGGAAGTTCTACATCGTGCATTTCTTAGGCACGCTAAACTTATCAATAATGCTTCTTGAGAGCATACTATTCATGATTTGTTTCGGCTATCTCCAAAACCTTGCACAAGTTCTAACATCATGTTTAATCTATTAACATGAAGCTAATGCACCGTTACTCACCTCTAGGTCTTGATTAGCGTTCCGTAAGCTTCCCACGAGCACCTACTCACATGATAACCATTCTAACGCTATTAGGACATGCTAACACATTTATCTAACATGTATTGAGTCTAAACAACTTAAACATGATCACCTAAGGTGCTATTTCATCATTAAACATACTTTTCAAAAATATAAATTGTGCAGAATTTCCTGGGTTGCTGCTGTATTTTGCATTTTATACCAATTTAACTTCCAAACGAGCCAAAACATAAAGAATATCAATTAAAGTACATTCAGAGAGCTACAACTTTCGTTTAGACCTCATCTTAATCCGACGAACGGTTTGTTCTCAAGACCCTTTCAAGTCTAGCATTTTTAAAAAACCTTGCTGTCCCAAATTTAATTATTACCAATTCGACCCAAAACTCATGATAAGCTATTCTATTATACACCAAACTTATTTTACAGCTTATTTAACATATTAAGATCATTTTTCATCAGGCCCTTAAGCTATCTTGCTAGTTTAGGCACTCAATAATCAACAACAACTAGCATCATGAATCTTTCTATATCATTTACCATAACTTGACCACATGATTCTTATCATAGTATGATCATAGCAATAACACATGTAATTCCAATTTCATCATAGTTTACCATAATCAAAACTAGGGTTTCACAAGTCTTCAATTAAAAATATGCTTATAATTCCACAACATAAATCACAATCCTTAAACTATACAAAAAGGTAAACTAACCTTGGATTGATGATGAGATTCTAACAAAGATTACTTGAGCCTTCTAAGTTAACACCAAAAACTTGCCTCCAATCTTTCCTGTGAACTTTTGATAATGATAATACTAATTATTTTCTTTCCCTCCTAAAAGTCCTGGTAATGCCACGTTCCAACAACACATGTACATATGTGTTTATATTTTGTAATCTCTGAGTTTTCTTCATCTTAAGGAAAGATATTTATGCTTATCTTGTAAGTTTTGAAGTTTGGCAAGGTTAGTCCTTGTTGTTAAGTGTTTTGCACCGATAGTCCTTTTTACTAACCATTATGCATTCTAAGTCCTTTTCTTCATAAAATACTATAATTTGGTACATATGCACTACGACTGACTAATGACCTGTTTTGAATGTATATGCAGCATGTTAGACTCGCCTCTTTGCAATACAGTTCAATCAATAGTTCCTTTACGATCACAATTATCATTGAAAGGCTATGTTTTCCATGAATACCTCTCATCACTCTCCCAAATTTCAAGATCAGAATCTTCACGTTTATCAGAAGCCAATAACAGACCAAGCCAAAGACGGTATAATATATGCACTTGTGCAACAAAACATGTTCAATACTTAAAACTTTTTCATGGGTTTAACTTTTGAGTTGATATTATTCTGCAGAAAGAGGGTTGCTCGAAATTACTTGAGTAATGGCGCATTATCGTTACCAAGTGAAGATATTTCATTGCTGGATCAATATAGTTGCTACCAGAAACATTCATCTGAAAAAACACCGAAAGTTGAGACATACAGATTATATAGCGAAGATCTGGTCTAGTAACATAGCCGGTAAAGGTAGAAACAAAAATAATAATAGATGGCTGCTACATGGTCAGACTGGTGAAATTTATTGATGGACTAATCAGGAAAATAGAAGGTTAAGTTATCACCATTGTTTTGATTTCACATTCTAATTATAATTTGTAATTTAGATGTATGTAATTACATACATTTAGGGGTGGCTAGGAAAGGGCTGGAAACGGTCCTTAGATAAACCTAGTGAGGCCGCAGTCAAAAGGCTCGTCCTCCCCGGGTAACCTGAACAGGGAAAACCACATCCGTTTATGTATGTAATGCGGAGTAACTGCTAAAGATGCAATTCATTGATTATATACCAAAATCCACATGTACTTATCAATTGTCATACTGTAATAATCTCAGTATTCCTCCAGATTAGTTCACAGATAGGCTGTGACCTGTGTTTGAGATTTGGTTTAGAACCATATCATGAAAGGTCTGCGATTTATTTGACCATCTGGTTCAGGACCAAGTCCTGAAAGGTTAGGATCAGTTAGAACCGGGACTCAGGATTTTGATTGATTCTTTTATGTTGATTTTACATCGTTGAATCATGAATAGGCCTTGGTCTTGGATTATCTTGGATTAACTTGGATTAAGTCCCAACTAACTGGCTCATAGCCTCATACACAGTCCGCCTTAAAGAATTAAATCGATTAAGTTACACTTGCCATGTTTGTATTCTAAAATTTTGCATTTGTAAACCTCAGAGGTATAATTTTTTAGTCATGTAAGGTTATAATATTGGATATCAATATTTTAGGTTTTTGTTATTCTAAGTTGTACGTTAGGATTCTGTTTTATATGCTGCAAGCTGTTACTATCTTGGGAGTATATTATAACTGGAACGTGTTCATGAAGAATGCTGTTTATTAGATGGTTATAGGAAAAATGCAAATAACTTATTGGAAGTAGCGAGAAGTTGGCTTGACCTGTAGTTTTAATACAGCCATACAGGTTAGGTTTTATCACTACGAAATATAATTAAAAAATGATTACTAGGCTGTAAAGGAAAAAAGTTGAACATGAAGATCCTCAACTATAGTTGCATTGATCATAAAGACTTTTGCCAAAACAACTAACACACGTCGGGTCTATAAAATCTAGATTTTTGACTTTGGTCGCATCAATCCGTTTATGACGGCAAAGGTGTTAAATCTCGTTCTATATTTTAGTTTTTAGATTTTTACAAGTAAACTAACATTTACGGACAATGTATCCGTTCGTATATAGTACAAATTTGGTAAAACCAGGTCATTCGCACGAGCGATAAATTATGTTGAATAAATGAAAATGACAACATTTTAAATGACAATAAACAGAAATTTGGGGGTGTTTTGATCTGAGAGGTCATCATGATTTTAAGAATTAAAATTGACATAACGAAACAATCAAATAACAAGCAATGAAAAACAGATGGAAATCACTAAGAGAAGAAGGTGTCAACCTAGTTAATCGCTTATATGTATCGATGACTAGATTTACTTGTATAATGTTCTAATGTCTTCCTTTTTAGTAAATCTTGTATGGATTAAGTCTAGTTCGGGTAGCTAGTACCTAACCCGTATGTCTATTAGTAGCCAATTCAACAGGGTGATAATGGTTTACAAAAACAATAGCTAATCTTTAATCTAATAGCCTAGTAACTGTTTTTCATTTGTGAACCCCTAATCACACATACGTGAGACGTCTAATCTTTAAAACTATTTTATAACAAAACTTCGTTAAATTGAGAACATGTTTAGGATTTTAAATCTCTTTCATTGCACGTGATTTGAAACATAAAGTCAGATTTAAGAACATTTGAGGACAAAAGATTATTTACATAAAGGGTTCAATCTTCACCATTCATTTTTATTTGATCTAATGGATGAGATTAATCTCAACAATTTAAAAAACACACTTTCATCATCTTTTTCCAAATATTAATAACTTTCAAACCGTTAATCGTTAAGCGAAAAAAAATATCATTCTGAAGATTTAATTATCTTTCTATAGATATGCGACTTTGATATACTTTCGACAAAAACAATTTTTCGTATTTTCACTTTTTTGAGTTTTTCGTTATTTTACGTTACTGAAATTTGCATTAAAATATCATATATGATTAAACACTAATTTGAATATCACATGTGATATTAGTGTTATATCATATATGATATTAGTTATAAAGATATATGATATGTAATATCACATGTGATATTAGTGTAATATCACATATGATATACATATCATATCACATGTGATATCACATATCATATATGATTTAACACTAATATCATATGTGATATTCAAATTACTTTTAATCATATATGATTTTTCATTAAATTTCAAGAACGTAAAAAGACGAAAAACGTGAAAAAAACGATTTTTTTCTTTTCGAAAGTATATCAAAGTCTTGTCTATAAAAGATATTTAAATCTTTCAGCGACGGTGTAAATATTTTCACTCAACGATTAACGGTTTAAGAGATATTTAAATTATAATTTCTTTTTAGATGGATGGTGGAGATGAGTCCCTTGGTATATAAGAAAAGTTTGATATGTAAAATACTTTCCTCATATGGTTGAAATAATTAATAAACCTTTGTATGAATTTTAAATCTACTCTCGGATATATGTCCTAGTTGTATTCTTTTAAGAGCATTCCCATTACTAACGCCATAATGGCGTTATAAGGCATTTAACGGCGTTGAAGCCGTTATAACCATTAGAGCCGCGGCGTTAACGAGGAAAAAAATGGTCGGCGTTAAATGGGCAACGCCCGTTAGAGGTGTATTTTTAGGGATGTTAAAGTGAAATGTTAAAGTTTAACTTGGGATGTTATTGCTGTGGGTTTTTTTGGGGATGTTAAGGTGAAATGTTAAAGCTGATGTGGCGCTGACGTGAACGGTGTTATTTTATAACTCAAGTCTCTTGGTATATAAGAAAAGTTTGATATGTAAAATACTTTCCTCATATGGTTGAAATAATTAATAAACCTTTGTATGAATTTTAAATCTACTCTCGGATATATGTCCTAGTTGTATTCTTTTAAGAGCATTCCCATTACTAACGCCATAACGGCGTTATAAGGCATTTAACGGCGTTGAAGCCGTTATAACCATTAGAGCCGCGGCGTTAACGAGGAAAAAAATGGTCGGCGTTAAATGGGCAACGCCCGTTAGAGGTGTATTTTTAGGGATGTTAAGGTGAAATGTTAAAGTTTAACTTGGGATGTTATTGCTGTGGGTGTTTTTTGGGGATGTTAAGGTGAAATGTTAAAGCTGATGTGACGCTGACGTGAACGGTGTTATTTTATAACTCAAGTTATTGTTGTGATTGCTCTAATGTAAGAAAAACATATTGTGGCATATCTTTATGTATTGGTTGACAAGTTATCCAAGTTGCTTCTCTAAATCTCTTGTATCTGTCTATCCTTATTCTAACGTCATAATCATAGACAAACTGAGATGCTCGAGTAAACTTCAAGTATTGACATTGTGCTCCATCCCTTTGTGGTCGTACATTTGACTTATATGTGCACAACAAAATAAAGTCATGGCAACTCCTAACCAATCGTTGTAATCTTCAATTAAGGTGGTCATATTTAATTTCTTTTGTTCTATAATGAATATAATGTTTCATTGTTTAGTGATAGTATTTGAACTGTCAATTGTAAAATATATGGGAGTTGATTTGCACTTTCATAGTTTTTATTAAGACACTCAACTGTATAAGCAGTTAAAGCACACTGTAAGTATTGTACAAGTATGTAATGCATGCAATTGAGTGTCCTAATCAAAAGTATGAGTGTGCAAATCAATTCCTAAAATATATTTCTTCAAATGAAGGAAATGCATAGCTAGGTTCGGGTTATGAGAGTCTCGAAATTTAGAAGTAACTATTCAGGTAATAACACAAACGAGGTCGATGATTACAAATGAAAAAAATAAAAATGTGGACAACATCATTGTTGCCAACTTGCCATTCACTTTAATAGTATAGGAAGTGAAACTCACACATGTCTTAAACTTAATAACAACTATAATTTATATCGGGTAATTCTTCAACCACAGCTTTTTATATGTTAACTTATTTAAATTCTACGTATTTCTTATTTTGTTTTATGACTTATCTTTTAATATTCTTTTTAAGTTTTACTTTTTTAACAATATTCGGCCACGGGGTTTCTATGTCTTTGGCATATATAAGATAAACATGGCCTGAATGGTAGCTGGCTACTTTCACGATAATACATGCCGAATTCTTAAAATGTATGTAAAAGCAATCATGCAATATATATTGAAAAAGATAATTAACTTATTTTCAATACAAATCGATGCCGCTTATAAAAATGATTTGTAAAGCTTATTTGTAAACGATGTTTGTTGTGGAGTTTTGTGTAGTTCCCGTTTTTTTCACACCAAAGAACCTTCAAGCTATATAATTAGAGTATGTCCTCCAAAGGAAAGGCACTTTCACTACATATTTAAGCATCAAAATGTTGCTTCAATACAATTCTCAAACGCAAAAACTCAAAGCCAACTTCTAATCAAATCTTTTAAAAGTACCTAAGGTTTCAGAATATCCCTAAAGAAGATTTGTAGATTAAGCTGGTGACAGATAGAACAACCATAAAAACATTGCATAAACATTATTAACGATAACGATAAAACCGCAAGGCTGTTCTTCCTCTTCAGGTACCACTTCATAAAGGAGATTGTTTGTGGTTCAAATGTCCCTTTCATGGAGACCTATGTACTTTTTTCCAACATATATTAGTTTATGGAGTCCCAATTTTAATCCATGGTGTCCTTTGTGCTTGTGCACCAGGTTACATGTCCGGTGACCATCGTTGGGTCACTACGAACTGCAGTAAGGATGAATCAACCAATATCACCTCAAAGTACTTGTATGCAAAGTCCTACATGTAATACAAGTATTCAGAATCCAAACGTAAACCATCCAGAAAATAATCAAAAACTCATTTATGGGTGTTTGGATCTATGTTTTGAAGTGAGTACTGGGTATGAAATTATCAAGACCGTAGGTTCAGTTGCAATTAGAACACATTGCAGAACAGTATATCAATATACTTCAGCTAAGCTATAAAAAAAAAAAAAAAAAAAAAAAAGGTATTATAATTTATAACATCACCAAATGGGCATTCTTTTGAAGAATGAGTGCAAAAATCACTAAGGTTAGTTAAAGACAAGAATATGACTCAACATCTTTCAACATCAATGATATATGAAATACAGTTAATGGTCCAGGTTTTATGTAAAGTTGATGGTTAATAATCTTGTTATACATAATAAATTCAGTACATAAAAAATGTGTATCCAGCAAAGAATAAAGACATACCAATAAAATCAAACTCAACAAATTATTTTGTCATGAAATTACCAAAGGGTTCAAATTTGAAGCCATTGGCATTTCTTCAAAACTATTGATCCTTGTCTGCATCATATTCTTTAAAAATAATATCTTACATGTGTGACTCAGCAGCGTGAACTTGCCACTATTTTCACTCACTAAGTTACTCAGTCGGTAGCAAGAACCTTCTTCTAATATCCCCATATGTAGTTTCAATGCATATAACATCCATTTGATTTATATAAGATTTTTTGGGTAGTTACTGTAAAAATGTCTTTGCAATTACAGTAGCACACTGATCATAGAAAACGACAATAAAAAGAGTTTCAAGTCAGCATGACCCCTTTTAATTAGTACTAACAATTAGCCTTTCTCGACAGGGGCACTTTTAATTACTATTAGAAATCATATATATGATCATCAAAGTAGCAAGGCATAATAAGAAAGCACATGTATAAACAACTAAATAGTATATGATCATCATGTTAGAAAAACAAAGGTATAAAACCTGAAGCATGGTAAACTGCTTTCTGACACCTTGAAATTGAAGCTCGAAGACATTGTCTTGTATAAACAACTAAATAGTTGGTACTCAGGATCCCATAATTTTCTTTTGTTTAATGGGAACAGTTTACCTATTTTATTTGGCTGGAATTCCCAAAGTATATCCTTGTCAAGAGCTGGGACAGATACACCACAGGATTGTACACATCCTGTCATATTCTTGCGATAGTCTTCAAAGGACTCTGAATACATAGAAAAAACAACATTTATTAGCTCCTAAATAAGAAATAAAAAAGACATAGAATAAAGTTGTAACAAAGTGTATTCCAACTATGTATTACAGCATGATGGCGGGCGAGATACACTGGAGTACCGGCTTTGGTATATCACTGCATACACCTGCTATTTAGGTTTGCACAATCAGTCTATGAGTAGTGACATGGAAAGGAACACGGTAGATGCATCAATTTGACACATTACCTTCTTACTTGGGCCTTGAGCCGCCATGAGGTCATAAAACTTGAGCATTAACATTTCTTCCTTGAGCTACAGAGAAGTTAAAGATAATTAATACTTAAGAAGCAAGTGTTCGACATTATAAACTATTATAAAAAATTTCAAACTATTATAGCAATGCTTGTATACAACTATAAACCTAGCAAATAAATGACTTCTCATCCTAATGTCCATATATCACCACACCCAAATAGATACTCATAACAAAACTTCCTTTGAAAAGTAACATACCATTGAATTGCATTGTAATGTGGCAGAAAGACACTTTATTAAGCAAAAATTCAATCATTGCCCAGGTGTATATAAAGAGTTGAATATATGTATTTGGCCATTTTTTCCCTTCCGAATATTAAACTACCATCATATAATATAGACAAAATTAAGTAAATTGCAGAATGAATTAGTATATGATAAAAGATTCAAACAAAAAAAAGCTATAAAATTTACAAAGAGATTGTAGTATCAATTGAAAAACAAATTCGAAATCAAACAAACCTGGCTAAAGATCATAGATTCAATTGTATTTATGAGATTGGTTGTTTTGATGAAGATAAAGATTGGTGGCTATTGATGCTTATGATTAGTGTGTTTATTTATTTTTATCTGCCATTTGTATATGAGATTTGAATTAGTGTGATGTGTTTTTTAGATTAGGAAATGAGTTATGAGTTTCAATTGAATCCGGGTTTTTAGGGCAAAATTGTAGGGGTTGCTGAGAATGAAACGGTTGTGTGAAGTCAAATGGTGTAGAAAATGAGTTGCCATTTAAACATGACATTGTTGTTTTTTTATTTCGAAACATAAATTGTTGATTGCTCTAGTGGTTGAGGCATATATATATGGTTTGATAGACTAATGTTTGATCCTGGCTTGTGACAAAATTTTTATAACTTTTATCGAAAATAGTGATATGTCATCATTTCCACGTCATCATAGATGCTCCGTGTCAGCATTATTATGCTTAGTCAACATTAATGACGTTTCATGTTTAGTCCCATATATATGTACTAGTTATAATACCCGTGCACGCACGAGATTTTGAAAAAAAAAAATTATTATGTATTAATATTTAATATTGTGTCTTTAAAGGTAATTGCATATAATTATGTAGTTATAAGTTTCGTACACGCACGAAATGTACACATAAATCAAATTTATTTTAACATTTTAGTTCAGTATATACACATATAAGAATTTACCTATTAAAATTGTGATATAAGTACAACTAATACTTATGCACGAGTTTTTCATTATACATTAATATCGATTAGAATTTGGTAAAATATTTGTAAAAATTTATGTTAGTTAACTCAAGATTTAATTTTATTTAGCTGACAAATATGTTGATATTGTTATTTAAATTTCACTACTTATATTATGTTGTACACATGATGCAAGTTTAATAACACATAATGAGTTGATAAAGTTAAAGTATACTCTTTAAAGTTTTTTAAAAATATTTTTATATTTATTTTTATATTAAAGTAACCCGTGCTTACAATTTGATAATTATATTCCTGTTTTCAGTAATTTTTAGCCGTATTTAAAATGTAAACTCGTGTCCACATAAGTTAAACTTTTAAAAATGAAATAAATGAGTCCTTATTAAACGTATATAGTAAACACAAATTGATACTTATAATCTTATGCAAATTTATATGTTGTTATTTTAAAACAACATATACATTGTATTTTGTAAGATATAAAGTACAAATGTTATAAAGTATAAAGGGATATTTGTTTTTAATCCAAAGTTATTAAAAAATATGGAGGCTTATAATATTACACTTAACTCTATATAATTTTAAAAATTCAACCAATAAAGTTTTATTGACTACCTCCTATTTTTTTAAGTTTTTGTTTTCACAAATTTGACACCTATATTTTTATGTGTTTTTTTTATCAATCAAATTTATTAAAGTTTTACCGAAATCAATTTAATTTTGACTTTTATTAACCAATCACATCACACGATTTTGCTTACGTGACGAAATCGAGCCCTCCTATTGACCCAATTGTTTTTTCAATAAGAATGGATTGAAAAAATCATTCTGAAATGATGTAATTATTTTATTATATAAAAGATTTATGTTCAATGCAACAACACAAAATAATGATCTGGTCAAAGTCAAAAAGAAACTCCCGATTCTTAACGTTTCTAGAAAGTCGTCTCTCTAAATGACTCACCACATTTTTATTTTTTAAAGTTTGTGAACCAATACGTACGTTACATTCAAAATTAAACCTGATTTTATGGTTTTCTAGTTAATTGAGTTAAATTACTTGGATAATGGCTGGTGTTAAATGACATATGAAATCAGGGTGTTTCTGCCAATCTACACTTTTGTGAAATTGAGTTAAATTACTTGAGGTATAATGTTGCACAATTTATGTGTTACAACAATGATGACTGTAACATGTGTTCAATCCATGTTTGTCTAATCCAGTATATTTATAACTTTTCTCTCATGGTGAGCCTAAAACTATATCATTACATACATGGGGTGCAGTCATGTACATTTATATAGGCGGGGGACCTTTATGCAGGGAGGTCCGGTCTAATGTAAATATTGTAGGTTTTAGAGTAATTTAGTTGAGGTTATAAATAAATCTCGTACAAAATAAATTATTTCAAAATAAATGGTCATTGGGTTGTAGGCAAGTCATAAGAAAGATTATACTATCAAAAGGTTACGGATTTAATTAAATCCAAACCAGCAGGAAAAGAAAACACCGTTGAATGTTTTTCGCTAGAGAATAAGTTATATGCAGGGACGGAGCCAGGAACAAATATGACCGGGTGCATAAATTTTTTTTAACCGTAATATAATAGAGTTTAAGATACTAACTAAATACGACTTAAAACACATTACGATGGACCGGGGTCATTTAAGATGTATTTGAGAAAAATCGATGTTTTTTCTTAAAATTAACACTAATTCGAAAAACTTTAATTTGGTCGGTCATGACCAGACGACCCAGGTCATCCAAATACCACGTCCTTTCTCTCCAAATGACCGGACAACCCGGACGCCCAATGGTCGGCCCCAGGATTTTTTTTTTTTTTAATGACAAAGGTCATATTTTGAAATTGATATGGTCGAACTCTTGTTTTGTATTAATTGTAATTGTCATAGTTAATTATATTGTTTATTTGCAAATACTAGAAGTAAACATCGGTCATATTCTCGCTTGATGTGTGCAAAAATGATGCCACAACCGATGTGGCAACCTTCGCCCACATTCGATCCACCCGATGTGAACATCGGTCAAAGGTGCCAATTTTTGAAGGCCAACCGATGTGCCAACCTCCCACTGCGACAAGCCTTATAGGTGTCACGGAAACCCCGGCTCCGTCCCTGGTTATATGTGCACATGTTAGAAAATTCGCTATGATATTACTCGTACATGCATGCATTCCACAAGAGGAGAAAGGTGCATGTGGATAGTGAAACATAATAGATTGCCAGATTGGTAGGGCAAAAGGACGTGTTGTCACTTGTCTATGTTTGATAAGTTCATGTGCCATAATGAAAAGTCATGTACTCGTGTCTTAATGTGCTACATTAGAAACCATAATCAAATTTTCAACACAATTATATATATGACATGGCATAGGACCATGTTGACCCACCCAACTTAACACAAGCCCGTGGGCATGAAAACCACATACATATAGCTCGGTATTATGTATATATTCACCTTAGTGAAGACAGTGATATCTCATCTGCAAATTAAAATACCTTTTAAATATCTCATTGTTTATTAGGATGATCTTGATTAGTACAAATATATTCGTTCAATATAAGTGTAGACATGCTAAAAACCCATAATTTGCTCGATCATGTCGAAACTTAAAACATAATCGAGTTTGGTTGACTCGACGACGACATTTTTGTTAACTTTTCTAACGATAATATAACAAGTTCACCAAGTGGCTTAAAAGTTAAAACTGTAAAATATGATAGTGAAGGGTTGAAAGCAATAGATTTTATGAAGTTACGGAGCATTTAAGATTTATATTTTGGGTGATGTTTTTATGGTCAAAGCAGTTGGAAATATAATGGTAAACCACTAACTATATAAATTGCCTTCCACTAACTTCACACGGCTGTCAAAGACTCAAAGCAGTTGGAATGGTAAACAACATACTGTCAAAGACTCAAAGACTCCAGCTTACTAACCGTGTGGTACTACTGTCATTAGCGATTTTTTCTACCTAAGAAATATACGGATTGTATTCTAATTATCATTCTTAACCCTAAGTATTTTTTTTTAGTAAAAGGGTAAATTACCCCGATAAAATATTATTAAAAAAAACAATTAAATACAACGGATGATGATGAATCTCACATCTCAGCTCAAAAAGGCAAACAAAAACGCCTTCAGTGCTTTAGACCTAAACCAGCATAAGACATGAGATACCATATTTACGCAAAATAAAACAAACACCTATCTAATTTGACTACGAATATTAATGTCATATGCGGCAGCATACTTCATTTGGACACTAGTCAAACCATAATTATCGAAGGCATCATCATCATAAGGGTTTTGATCATAAGTGCTCTCCTTTCATTTCTCATACAAATTCTTCATATGCCATAAAGCTAGCAATTTCATTAACCAAATTTCCAACCTTAAAAAATGAATTACAATTTTATCATGAGTATATTTAGTAAAACTAAATTAAGTTCTTACAAAATTTAAAGCTTAATTAAAATTGATTCTCTAATAACAATTCTATGGGTTTTGTTTAATACATTAATTGGATTTATAAGTATTTTTTTTGTTAAATATATTTAGCAAAACAAAACTCAAAATAATACGGTAGTTGTGAAATGGTAAATAAGGACAAACAAATTAATTCAAAATATAAATCCACATGGGTATTCATGTGTTAGCATTTACTTTAGTTTAAATCTTTTTTAGAAGTTACTTTCTATTAACTTTTACTCTAATTGCTTATGAGAGTTTGAACTCTTTAATTGCTTATGAGAGTTTGAGCTCATTACATAACTTTTATAAGTTTTTCATCAAGAGGTAACTTACAACTCTTTGAAAAGCTTATTTTATAAACACCTATAATATACTCTCATATATTTCACACCAAACACACTTATAACATTAGGTTTAGTTAAATCAAAGTTTTCAAAAATATTAATAATCGACAATGTTGATCAGCACACACATCTCATTTAAAGACAATATGCAGAGGTCAATATTGAGACTGACTTGTATGTCCGCTCAAGAGAGTTTCATTTTACTTTTAAAAACAAGAGCTTTCTTTCCGAACTAAATATCAAACGTTTAAAGTTAACTGATATTTGGTAAATATTTGTTGAGAGTTTTTAAAGTTTTTGAATGCTACTCTGAAGTAATGAACATATTATTACTTCTTTCGTCCTAATTTAAACGTCGACAAACAAAAATTAGACAATTATGATATTTGTAATTAGGTCAGAAGAGCAAATTTGTCACTAGAAAAGAAAAGACTAAAATACACCGTTGGTCCCTAAACTTGTTCATGTGCATCGCGATGGGACAAAGTTGGGCGTTATCATCGCTGGAGGTCCAAAACTTGTGTTTTATACTCTAGACTAGTCCCTTGACCAGGATTGCCATAGTCAACATGAATTTTCTGGCTTTACTTCGAGGGTATAATAGACCATTCACAATTTTGACCCAACCTTCAACCCGTGGACCAAATGTGATTATGCCTACTAGCCGTTTCTTCCCCGATACTCTAGCATTTAATTTCGCGAACCAATATACCCACCTAACAAAAACTTTACCAATCATAATAACACCATTATCCGAAACACGCTTCATCGAAAATCGAATCCGAATCTAAATCCTCATTTGCAGAACTCAAAAAACCAACCCAACTTCCAACAATAACATATCGATCGATCGTATTAGCAACATGCCATATATAGTGATAAGTAACATTTTGAATCGGTTGCCTTTGTTAGAAGCGGTGAGAACCTCTAGTTTAGCGCGAAACTGAATGTCTAAGTGGACTTTGCTCACCGATGTCATAGTTGATGAGGATTTCTTTTATTATTTAACATATGAGTTTGATGGGAGGCTTGTTAATAGACTCTTAAATCGGCTTATGGGTCCAATAAGAAAGTTTGTATTTTCTGTAGAGCCAAGATCAATGCTTGGAAGAGACAACTTTCATTATGAAGAGATTCGTGATTGGCTCTTGTTTTTGGCTCCGCATGGAGTTGAGGAGCTGATTATTATAAACTGGTATGGTGAACGAGTTACGTTCCCAACCCAACTTTACTCTCGTAGGGAGTTGAAACATCTGGTACTTCATGTTTGTGTTGTGGCTACTTTGAAATATTTTCATGGCTTTCCAAATCACTCGAGCTTAGAATTGATTCATGTCACTTTTCTACCGCAGATGCAGTTTGGGAGTTTATTCTTGGTTGTCCTCACTGAGTCTCTTAAAATGAATCGTCCTACTATAAACGAGATGAGACTATGGGATATTGCAAAAGTTAGGAATTTGAAGAAGTTAGATTTGTCATTCGGTCTTTATAATGTTGTGACGACAATCACAACATCCGATATCTTTCACCTGATAAGACTTCAAAATCTTGAGACCCTTACATTGGATTTTGATGATTGCACGGTAAGAACAATTTGAGTTTTGTGGAGTTTGTTAGACTCCTTGAGATCGTTTTGAGCCTTAGGGTTTAACAATAACATGTACAATACGCAGCGGAATAATAAGAACATTATATGTTATTGACACAAGGTTTTTCCATTATAATAATCACTCCAAGCCCCAAATATTATTTGATCAGAATAATACGGTTACACTAAACTTGTAACAGGGATCAAAGATCCTTGAGGCTAAACTAAACAAACTCTAACCCTAGACGTTTATAGGAACACGTCTAGGTTACACACACACACACACCTTTAGACTACATTATGGAAGACTTAATTATTAAAACCTACATCCCATGTCCTCTTTATATACTAGAGGATTAGGGTTTACAAGATACTACGAAGGACTAAATAATAAATCTTCTTTTGCAAGCAAGTCCTTCCATCTTTTTGTAGATTTCTTCTTTGTCACTTTAAGCCCTTGATGTTTCATTCTTTATTGTTTTGTATCATCAAATCAAGAAACCCAACAATCTTCCCATATTTGATGATGACAAAACAAACACGATTCTTGTACGAACTTCCCTAGACGAAGTAGCAGAAGTTGAGATAATAAATCTCACCATGAATGAAACAATCTTATCTTCCTTTGTCTTCCCCTTAATCCATGCCACGCCACTTCAACATCTCTTCCCCTTTTCGTTATCAACAAATAGGAAATGTAAGCAGTAGAAACTTCCCCTTGAGTGGTGCATGAACATCAAATGATTCTTTAAATATGTAAGCTCCTTGTAATGATCACTTGTGAAGAAAACCAAATATAACTAACTTGATAAAGAAGTAGAATAACCCAAACTTGTGTCTTATGTCTTGTTTATCCACGTGACTCCAAACTTATACTAACACCATATAAGTAGACCGCAATCTCTTGACAAAATCCTCATTTTCAATGAGACAACTACAATGTAACTCCTTTAAGTGATAGTTAACTAGGTCTTCATCCATCCACCCCTTGACCTATGAAAACTAGATTTTGCAAGTCTTCATCAACATCCTTTAAGCACGAACAAGTTATCTCCAAAGTGTAACACCCACTTTGAGATATGATAAGAGCACGAATCTGTGTTACTCAACTACAATATCAAATATGTTATGATCAATCATCTTCGTAATCACCTATTCAATAAATTTCCAAAACGAGCTTTTTAAATCCTTTAAGAACAAAAACCAAACTCCTGTGTGTGAACCAATATCATGTGTGTGTCGCTAAAAATCCATAACAATCATCATGCTCGACTTCCCCTCAAGTCCAAAACCATAAGAGAATCAAAATAGTATAGCAGTGGATACGAATAGAAACTAGCAGTGGTTTCGAGAAAACACTAGCAGTGGTTTCGAGAAACACTAGCAGGTATATAGTACAAATTTACGGACAATGTATCCGTTCGTATATAGTACAAATTTGGTAAAACCAGGTCATTCGCACGAGCGATAAATTATGTTGAATAAATGAAAATGACAACATTTTAAATGACAATAAACAGAAATTTGGGAGTGTTTTTGATTTGAGAGGTCATCATGATTTTAAGAATTAAAATTGACATAACGAAACAATCAAATAACAAGCAATGAAAAACAGATGGAAATCAATAAGAGAAGAAGGTGTCAACCTAGTTAATCGCTTATATGTATCGATGACTAGATTTACTTGTACAATGTTCTAATGTCTTCTTTTTTAGTGAATCTTGTATGGAATCTAGTTCGGGTAGCTAGTACCTAACCCGTATGTCTATTAGTAACCAATTCAACGGGGTGATAATGGTTTACTAATCTACACTTATTAAGTGCTCAACTAACTACTAAAATTTGTTCTCGATGCTAACTAAGCCTGCTTATCATCTAGCCATTTGTTAACTTTATGTTTTAAATTAGCTAATCTTTAACCTAATAGCCTAGTAAGTGTTTATCCAACTAGAGATATTTGTCAATTTGTGAACCCCTAATCACACATACGTGAGACGTCTAATCTTTAAACTATTTTATAACAACACATCGTTAAATTGAGAACATGTTTAGGATTATAAATCTCTTGCATTGCACGTGATTTGAAACATAAGTCCGGTTGAAATAATTAATAAACCTTTGTATGAATTTTAAATCTACTCTCGGATATATGTCCTAGTTGTATTTTTTAAGACTAAAATACACCGTTGGTCCCTAAACTTGTACAGAAGCATCACGTTGGGACAAATCTTGCATTTATCATCGTGGGGAGTCCAAAACTTGGGTTTTTAACGCCAAACTAGTCCCTTGACCACTAATGCCAAAGTCAATGACTGATTTTTGTCATGTAGTAGAGGGTATTTTAGTCCATACACATTTATACTTTTGTTTCTTTACATTTGATTTTGTCTGATTCTTGTATTTTCTTATCTTCTTGTTTCTGATACAAATCACCATGAACACCTGCAAATCACCATGAACACCTACATTCATGTTAAATGGAGATACCGTATTTTGTACTCCGACGATTTCGATGTTGGCAAGTCAAAGTCCAAACATTAAGATTGATCAATTAAACAGTTGCGACATGAACACATAATCATTTTCAACAACAATAGTTCACAATTATGTGTGTTAAGATCTAGCCTTTCCAAGCAATATAGAGCCACCAGAAACAACAAAACTATAAATAAAAGTATGCTAAACTCAGTGACAACATGCACTCAACACAAATGGCCACTGAACGGATCCATAATATTTATGATTTATATCAGGGAACACCAGCAAGAAAGAAAAGAACATATCTAAAACAAATCTACATCTATCGTCTATCAAAGTGTACAGAAGCTTAATTTAATGTACGAGAATGTGAGTTTCTATCCAATGAAACATAATCAAACAGAACAATGACATACACCGGACACTCATTGGGGGTCATCATGAGGATGTGCTTTTTCTCTCTTGCTTTCGATCGTTACCTTTTTCCTAGTATCAAAATCCACTCCCTCCAGATCAAACACAGTTCCTAAATACCCATACAAGATTCTCTCTTTCTCCCCTGTCCTCTTATCCAACTTCACAAAGTTCAGAACTTTTCGTCATCTTTCCACAGTGCGAACGAGGACGTATTGAAGCCCAAGAAGTGCGCCCGTGCTTTTGTTTCTCAAATAAATCTACAAGCCTCATAGCATCTTTTAAACCGGAAGGATCGTAGCAAACTTGACGACAGTTGTTCCATATGCCCTTCTCACCAGATATTGACTTGGACTTTCCAGTGGTGAATCCAAAATCAAGAGAATAATAACCCAAGGTTCGGAAAATTTTTATCACCATTTTCACTATCTTAACTATTTAATGAATCACAAATGCTTTAATGTGAATAGAAAAGAAAATATTAAGATGATGACAACCAATAACAAAAGAGTACACAGAACTTGGACCACGAAAACGTCAAAACAAACTCATTTCACTAAAAATCAGTGATATATGTCAATGCGTTGCTCTTACCAATTCTCAATTACAGCTTATGTTCACTACATAGGTTCAGTCTTACTCTAGAGCGACTATCCAAAACAAACTACTTGACCCTTCGACAATTTAACAATCGACTAACCAGACAGACGTTCGCCCAAACCCCCACCGATAACAAACAAGCAAAGTCCTCTTCCGAAACCTGAGCTACGGTTCTGACATCTACCCCAAGGCTGATTAACCAAGCTAAGATCTGTTCTCAGTGGCGGACCCAAAGGAACCCCATGGATTTTTTCGCAGCGGTGTAAATTTTTGTCAAATGTCACGATTTTTTCGAAACGAACCTCGTCCCTAAATTATATGAACCTGGTCACTTATAAACCTGGGTCTGCGCCAATGTTCTTAATCCCAAAAATCACCATCATCACAAATGGCAACTAGTAGCAGATCACGAAATAACATAAAAAACCAATTACAGTAATTATCAAGAACAACACATAATTTGTTAAACACTTGTACAGGAAGTTAAATACCATGAACTCCACGTGAAAATTCACACAAACAAAGCAAATGGGTCTTTTTATATCTTTGCAACAAAATCAAACTTATAATTATATTAAGATTCATTTGCTAAACATAACAGGAAATGTAACATATGACTAAGGTATGAATGTAAGAGATAATCAACCTTTGGAATGGATTAAGTTGTTGTTGCAGCGTGAGAAAGACTTTGAACAAATGTTTGTTTTTCTGTGTACTCAAGCCAAATTTAATGATTTCATTAGCGCACATACCAGAAAATCGACACAATGGACCTTTCTAGATCAATAGATCTTTGCATATGAGGTTTCGGTTCAGTTTACCCAGGACATCAAGACAAGCACTAAGGTTGAGCAATCTGCATTTACACTTACTGAAATGACTCGGATATTAATGTTATACTGTATAACCAAGCAATAAAATAGCCCTACATTGAACCTTCAGAACTATTTTTCACGAATGTAGGTGTTCATAGTGATTTGCAGGTGTTCATGGTGATTTGTACCAGAAACAAGAAGATAAGAAAATACAAGAATCAAACAAAATCAAATGTAAAGAAACAAAAGTATAAATGTGTATGGACTAAAATACCCTCTACTACATGACAAAAATCAGTCATTGACTTTGGCATTAGTGGTCATGGGACTAGTTTGGCATTAAAAACCCAAATTTTAGACTCTCCGCGATGATAAATGCAAGATTTGTCCCAACATGATGCTTCTGTACAAGTTTAGGGACCAACGATGTATTTTAATCTTTTTTTTAATGTAAGAAAACATATTGTGGCATATCTTTATGTATTGGTTGACAAGTTATCCAAGTTGTTTCTCTTGCATCTATCTATCCTTATTCTCTTCAAAAGGTGAAGATCGGAGGATCACCTTGGTCCCATGCATCCTAAGGATGGCAACCGGACCCTCTCCCAAGGACTCGGCCCCAGGCAATGAGCACTTGTCCCAGTTACTGTATTTATCAGGAGGTGGGCTTTGAACCCTGACCATTTTCTTCAATAAGCCCCTCGCTGACCAGTTAATCTGAGCATTTGCGGTGGGATGATACCAAATGATCTTTAGTGCCATAGAAGAGGTTTAAACCCGGGTCTATTGACCCAAGCCCAAAGCTCTTACCAATGGACTAAAGCATCATTGGTAACACTCTATCCTTATTCTAACGTCATAATCATAGACAAACTGAGATGCTCGAGTAAACTTCAAGTATTGACATTGTGCTCCATCCCTTTTTTGGTCGTACATTTGACTTATGTGCACAACAAAATAAAGTCATTGGCAACTCCTAACCAATCGTTGTAATCTTCAATTAATGTGGTCATATTTAATTTCTTTTGTTCTAAAATGATCTGCACCCTCTCGTGAGGAGGGTATTCAATCATTGGATGTATCATCGGCTTGTACGGTATGCATCGCAGGTTGTACGGTTTAACAAAAACCTCTTAATGTGACAATATATGGAGGGTTTGTATAACATAGCCCAATGTTTCATTGTTTAGGGGGTGGCAATGGGTGCGGTTTGCATTCGGTTTGTGTAGGATCGTAATATTTATTGTGTTGATGATTCGGGTGATCTTGGATGATCAAAATACATGTTTGCCATAGTTAGAGAGTTAGTAGAGAGAGAGAGGGTGTTCTTGCTAGAGGTTTACACAAATGAAAGATTAGATTAAAATGAGAAGAAGCACCACCCCTTCCATGGATGGAAGGGGTATTTATAGTTACATGAAATACGACCTCCTATCGGCCTGTGGATCAGGGATACAGTGGGTAAAGACCCGTCCTTCCTCCACGGTGTTGCACTAAACTATTTTACGCTACTGACTAACTAATTAACTACATAATAACGTAAATAACGACAAGTCTACGAGCTAACTTATGCTAGATAATATTTAGGGTGACCGACTCTTCACCATGGAATTTTCTAATTCCTAACAATCTCCCCCTAAGGGAGGTCACCCCATGTTTTACATTTTGAATCCTAGCATTCTTTTCTTGACTTCGTTCTTGAGCTCGTAGACTTTAATTCTTCAACATCCGCATCTTTGTGCTTTAGCGATGATTCTTCAAAGTCCGATTACATTGTACTTTCGGTGGAGGTCTTTGAACTGATCCACATCATTGATGATCTTCGAGCTTCATTGAGATCATCGACCACGATGAAATCTCGGATCACCCTTTATTGTGTTGCCATCATGTGAAGTTGTGACTTTCGGACCGACATGCTCACACTTTTGAATCATGACATCTTTCCATCGTAGTAGCGGAAGCCTCATCGGTTCATGATATTTGCGCAGAATGAAGCATAAGCATAGTATGAAATATCGAGCCGGGTTATGTAGATATGCACCAGTCATGATTTCTTCAATTAAGTGTGGATGTTGTGAGCATGCGGCTTTGGATTGACTCCTCACCTCGATCACCGCAACCGTCCAAATGTACCGCAAACAACGGCTAGCAATAAAACACACGAAAGTGTCTTTGATCACTTTCGTTGAATTGAGGTACACGCCCACGGTTCCCAGATTGATCGATACAAGTACCGCACTGTGATCGGTAGGATTCCTAAGAATCTCCTCGACAGGTTTCGCGGTTGTTCTAGTCGTTCTCAAACCGAACGTCTCAAAGAAGACAACACGGAGTGAGTGAACCAAATAATTGATATTCATTGATTGATGAAAATGATATGAAAACAATCGCGTATTGATTTAAGAAAGAGTTTTGCAATACGACGAAGGTTTTATGAGAAAGATCAATTTTTCAAACAAAATACTTTTGTATTGAGAATGAGTACACATTCGACGTCTTAGCGAAAAGAAGAGATTCGCACATCGAACGGTTTTCTAAAAGTATTTTTCAATCGAGATACTTTTGAATTTGAAATGAATACACATTCGACGTGCTAGAGAAAAGAAGGTTTGCACATCGAACGGTTTTTCCAAAAGTATTCGTCAATTCCATTCATGGACCAAGGTTGATTCACGAGTGAACCGCCCCATCGTTTGTCCAGTTGTCACAAGCTTGATCTTACGAGAAGATCTCACATGTCACCCACCAAGAGCTTGTTTGATGTTGGCTCTAGAAGGATTTCCATCTTCATCGTGAATATTTTCATATCACTCGGATGTTCTGGCAATACCACAAGGATAATGCGTAGGACTCTTAATATATTCTTACTTTCCACATTATGTGAAACAACAAGTCTTCAAGAATTTAGTGTCCTAATGAGATATTGTGGATGATCTCTTGGCTCTAGACTTAATAGTGCTCATTTGGTTCTGTCTTGGGAGACTAGGAGAGGGTCTCCTTCTTCAATATCAACAATCTCTAAGAGAAAGTCGATAGATAATGTCGGTTCCCGTGAGAATGAAACAAGTCCTTTTGAGAGGAACTTGAGTAGCAGGAAGTTCTAGTGCGGTGCATCACCGGGTCCATGATGTCTTGTCTTCAATACAGCGTTACCTTAGTAACCACCAAGAGTATATGAATTGAACCCGGTTTCGCCCTAAGGTTGAATTGATGGAGGGCTATTTCTTTTCACCCTTTTCTCATTCATTTCTTTTTCATTCTTCAACCCCTTCATGCTTACCGAGACTTCATTACTAGAACCTTGTTGGGTTTATTCCAAGACTAGCTCGCTCTCGATCCGCACTCTTCCCATTTCTCATTTTTCTCCTTTTTTCAATATACCTAAGGACTCTACACTATCTAGTGGATTGTCCTCGGTAGATCCCTCCTCTCAAGGGATCGTGGAACGAATACCTAACCTAACCATCCTTATAACACCATGCATAAAATAAATTGGTGGGTCTTTTGGTATTGTTCTTTCCTTCTCGAAACCAATTGAAAAATCATTTGGAAAACAATCAAGGTACTTGTGATACGAGATCAAAGCATTTTGTACCCTAATAGTTTTGATCATTTTAGAAAACCTCCCTCAACATGTGCGTATGATTTAGAAATTGTTTAGCACAAGGAGGCAAGAGGACTTTGAAATATTTTCTTTGATCACAATTTTCATACGAAAAAGCCATTTGAATTTCATGGTAAAATTCTCCCCCTCAATATGTGCGTATGAAATTTGAAATCATTTTATCACATAGAGGCAAGAGTTCTTTTGAAGCATATTTACGATCACACAAGCCATTAAGAAACCAAAAAACTCAATCAAGGTACTTTATAAATCACTTTAAAAAGCTTTCGTACCTCGACAGTTTATTTGCTCCCCTCAATATGTGCTTCAAGATTCGAAAGCGTTTAGCACATATGAGTGAGCAACGGCACAATTAAATCAAACGATCACCGTTATCAAATTTCATTATAAAATCACAAATTCTCCCCGATCAAAATATCAAACCCTTTGAGATTTTGGATCCCAAGTGATTTAATTAGGTTTAGAAAACATAGGAGAAAATGTGGCGTGTTTAAATACTCATCTTGTTTTTGGATAAATGCTCCTCCTCAACATGTGCATTGTATATTTGAAATCGTTTGGCACATGGAGGCGTGGAGTGCCTATAAAGGACTAAACCAATTCCGTTAAAAGCAGATATGAGATTTAAATCACGATCTCTCACCCGATCAAAATTTCAAACCTTTGAGATTTGTGATCCCAATTGATTTAAATCATTTAAAAGAGTTTGGGGAAAGACGTGGCAAGATTTAATTTTTGAAAATGACAGATAAGGACCAATTTAAGACATTAAAGATTGTTAGTGTCGGTATGATAGTTTTAAGAGATCTTTAGTAAAATAAAACAATTTCACAATCAAACAAGAACAGAAAAATTTCATTTTGAAAGACCTTGATTCTAAAGAAAAAATCATACCATGCATAACATTAAATCTTTAGATCACCACTTATATTGTACAAAGCGGAACTTTTGTGAAGAAATATCGCTTGAAAATATTTTATTTTAAATCACTCTCCCTCAATCCATGACCGTAGTCGATAATTGAGTGACTCAAGTTTTGATTAAATGAAGTCCGGTGATTTTCAAAATTTAGTCCAATATATTTTCAAAACAACATTTTCCATTTTCAAAACAATTTAATTCGGTTTACTCAAAAATTGTTTAAAATGGTATCCTCGCACAAAGATACGTTAGGTGGTTGAGAAGCTTCGTTGTTGTTCTTTGTAGGGTTTGGAAGAAAAACCGTCTGGCGATGCGATGAGACTTCTTCTTCACGTTGCATTTTGAATGCCAACCGAGGTCAAATTAAGCTCCGTTTCTTCAATCACTTAGAAGAAAACCATCTGCTGATGCAGTGAGACCTCTTACATTGCATTTATGCCAACTCTCCATAGAAGTCCAATTAAGCTCCGTTTCTTCATTTGTCAACCCAAGAAATAGTTACCCTTTCCTTTCGGCATCCAATCATCATCATTAGTGGGATCCGGATCGGGAACATTCTTATATCCATGATATATGCATACGTTAGTGAACACATACACATATATATGGTGGTCGACATCACCCATAACAGCAATCGACTAATTAAAGTCAATTCAACATAACAATCAGATCATATATAGCATGGGAATTATGTGTTCATCAAACTTTAATCATCTAAACCTAACAATCATATCCTAGAAACCTAGTCCTTCAACATAGGCAATTATATTTTTCGGATAAACACGAGGATAATTAAGAAAGTCCGTTAGATAATATAAATTTGAAAAATATTCTTCCCTCAATCAATGACTCTTTTTCTTGAAAAGTTTTAAAAGTCTTGAAGTCATCGATTGAGTTTTGCGATTAATACGAAAACTCGATTCGATTGATTTTCAAGCAACTCATTTACCACCATTTTAGGAAAACAACAAATATTTTTCTCGAAGAATTTTAGACGAAAACATTTGTAGGAAGAGCAGATCCTTCGACATACTTTCTCAAATAGTTTTAGGATAAGTGCACGAAATATTTTTGAAAATTTGTATAGCGTAAAGACTTTCCTTTCTTTGAAAACGGGTTGCTATTGGAAATAATAGCAAGCCATGGTTTAGCGGGTTACAATCAAGTAATCAGAAGCCATTATTTGAAGCCGAGGTTACGATCTGAAATAATCGAAGCCATTATTTGAAGCTTGAGTTACTGATCAAATAATCTGAAGCCATATTTTGTGACATGTTTAGAAAGAAATATTTACACCTCCTCGCTCGAACTTCATCTAAAGTCCGTGCCATTATTGAATGACATTTCTAAGACCGCAGATGTTATCGATACGTAAGACATGTCTTTAGAAAACATATTTTGGTATTTTGAAATTTTCGATTT
Source organism: Chrysanthemum lavandulifolium (assembly GCA_022545495.1). Lineage (NCBI taxonomy): Eukaryota > Viridiplantae > Streptophyta > Magnoliopsida > Asterales > Asteraceae > Chrysanthemum > Chrysanthemum lavandulifolium. The sequence goes on from CM040238.1 coordinate 70,160,498, forward strand.
TTATGGATTTTGAAGGTTTTATATTTTTCTATTTTCTTTTGTTGGTTTTATATTTTGTATTTTGTTTTGTTGGTTTTATATTTTTGTATTTGATTTTTAAAAATATATACAAAGATTTAATAGATGATATAGTTAAAGAGGATGATGATACAGTACCGAGATAAGGATATCGAGCAAAGACGTCAGAGAAGATAGAAGTCATCAACTCTTAAACATTCACCACCAAAGCTTCCAGGCTCTTGAATCGAAGAAAGAAATTGAACCATCCGAAGTGAGACTTCGCTTCCCCAAACCGAAAATCCTTTAATGAAAGCAGATTCAAGCTCTATTTCAAGCTTGTTTTAGCCAGTGCACATAGAAGCACACCATTATCATAAATCCACCGCTCCTTTCAAGAATAATCACCGTGATTCTTCGCTCGAGGTTATATCATCAACAAGAACAAAGAACGTATCATCCCACGATAAATAATCTTCTCAAATTTCTTTTCCCATCAAGTCCAAGCGATCCATTCCAAAAGGTGTCAAGAGAACACTTCCCCACGTAGTTGAATTGATGCGGTACCTCTTTGTATAATGCTCAAGAACTCTCCCAAATACACATCATGAGGGAATGAAAACACCTTCCCATGTTCACATTTTCTTCCCGGATGATCGTGTATAAGCTCAAGAACCCGAAGTACACCAATACCCAAGAGCTCTCCAGAATACACATCATGAGGGGAATGAAAACACCTCCTCATGTTCACATTTTCTTCCCGATGATCGTGTATGAAGCTCAAGTATTCAAGTATACCAATACCCAAGGAAGGAAAAACGATAACATTGAAGAAGCAAGCCAAGTCATCGATTATCTCTCGGATGACAATCTGCGGATGTCAACTCCGAATAAGTGATTATATCTCTCGAATCACCGATTAAGCCCTCAAGTGAAACGGTGAGCATCCCCAATGTACACAATCTCTCTCCCCGATCATTGCGATACCATTGAAATCACACACACTAGTGTACCTCTTTATCTTCGTAAACTTTCTAACATCACTTCCCCACGTAGATGAAATACTAACAATAAACGCCTTGATGAGTAAAACCTTGAGTTTCTCTGCGGTCATGACATTTGTTTTCCCGGATATCTTCAATCACTTAGAAGAATTAAGTTCATCAAGTTTACTCGTCATGAGTCAAACCTTGAGTTTCTCTCATGTAATAACATTTGTCTTCCCGGATATCTTCAATTACTTAGAAGTATTAAGTTCATCAAGTTTACTCGCGTTTAGGTGCTTATCTCCTTACTCCTTCTTTGGTTTTGACACTTGGAATCAACAACTCTTTGTAAGTCCGTGTACTAGAAATATTTTGAGAAGAACATCATTAGCTCGGATGTATCTGTGAGAGTCAACTTCTTGAAGAATAACGTGAGCGGTGTCTAATTAGGGATTAAATTTGGCATTTCAAACTCCCCAATTAGTGCTCTCCCTAAACCGACAATCTTTTAATAAATGCTCGTAATAAGAAGAAGTCTTTTGATAATCAAATTCAACCCGTCTTTTAGTCTTCTAACATACGAGAGAAAATGTAGAATCATTGTAGACTCGACCTTCTTCAAGATTGTCCGGTTGGGGAATAGAAAGTCAACATCTTCAACTCACCAAAACAAGAACATCAACAAAAAGCATCCCAATCAACTTACATCTTGCACATCCCCTTAACTAGAATCCTCCCAATCAAACAAGAACAAAAAGATGTTCATCAAGGAAATCAAGAATCAGCCGCAACGAACACACGAAATGGTAACACCAAGCAAACAATCACATCAAACAAGAACGGAAGGTTGTTCGAATCATCATGTTGATGTGCACGTGAAGCATTAACCAAAGCACTTTGTCAATAACCTCATATCGCCTTGTGAAGATGTCAACTAACGGCTCTTAAGAAGAAACTCCATGTGAAGATTACCCGACAAGAAGAAGCTCGGTTCTTACATGAGTTTAGAGCCGTATGACCATTTAAATTCTCAAATAATAATCAACCATGCAGTAATTTCACACTTCTTCTCCCCTCAAGAATTGCATACGGAGTTGCCATTCTTGATTAAATAAGTGAAAATCATCCAATGTTCTATTCACACTTCTCTCCCAAAATAAGCACATGATGTCGCCATCTTCATTATAATCGAGCAAGTGGAATGAGAAAAACAATCGGTGGTAGCCCGGTTCACTTGATGACCAAGCGCATGGAAAAGTATGAAGCATGTTGATGAGAATGGCCATAATAAGAAGATTTCTTCTTCGTAAGATAAAGCGCACCGACAGTACACTTTTCTTTTCTTTAGAGAACGAGGCATGAACTGCTGTATTCATACGTCATAATCTCTCTCTTTTCAACTCTCTTGGCAAAACATGTAATCAACCCCATTATCATTCTGTAGGCTCTTTGTCGTGAAAACTGATGGAGATAACCCAATATGATGAATTTGACCTTGAAGTAAACTAACCCGAACTCGTGACTTAAACTTGCACATATGAAACAAAGAGCGGTGTCGAGACTTCATGCCCATTTGAATCTCTAAGTACTCTATACTCTTCAACCAACCAACCATCAAGTATAAGACGTACATCACCTCTTGAAAATCCACAATTAAATGTGACACTGAGCACTACAACGTAACTCCTTAAAGTGATAGTTATTTTGTGGCAAAAGAGCCCAATTTCCCTCATGGTAAAAAGAAAAAGACTCCCAAGAATAACTAGATTTCCAAGTCTTCGCTTTTAATAATAAGCTTGAACAAGGATCATGAAGAATCTTCATCCAACCATCCCCGATACCTTCAGATACTAAGTACACTCTCCCGTGATAATTCACTTCAACCTCAAAGAAATAATAGTGAATTAACTCCGTTGTCACATCTTCTGAACTGCTCAAATCTAGCCTTCTTTGACATTTAAACGAACTTTGATAATGGTTTCATCCCGACCATGGTTAAATGCACATAACCCCGTAAAACCATGTAATAACCAAACTGCCATGACAAATATCCAAACACACATCCAATTCATGAAGTACACTCTTTTATCCCTTCTTTGAAACAGAAAACGTAGCACCAACATCAAAAGAGATCTCAAAATACACTTTCCTTTCTCCAAGATGGTTCCATCATTACGGGATTTTACAACTCTATAGTTTAAACCGAGAAATAGTTTCTTCATGGATTTTACAAAACCAAGAGTAAACCGTAAGAAAGATTCGAAATGCACTTTACTTTTACCGGGATGTTTCCATTGTCACGGATTTCACAAGTCTATGATTTAAACGAGAAATAGTTCTTTCAAGGGATTTTACAAAATCAAGACAAAACCGTAAACAATGTTAGCATGAATTTGTAATGACCACTTTGGTTTCGGTAAATATCTGTTTTAGGAGAACATGCAGCGGTTCATCAACGGTCCATAATCCAACATCAACAACATCATCAACCAGTCAATACATACATTGGTAAACACATCATTCATGCATTTTGCCGGCAATTGTAGTGACCACTTGAAGAAGTAAACCCGATATACCAAACTTGATCATGAAGTAGAATTCCCCAGATATGTTACTTAAACTTGTACTCATCCTAGTGAAAAAGAAACGGTGTACCCAATGTACAAAACCTCTTGAAATTCTCGACTGAGTGAGACACCGAAGTGATAGTTACGTTGTGGGTAAAGCGAGAAAGAGTCACAACCGTAATTAAATAGCCAAGTCTTTATCACCCTCTATAAATGCCCAAACAAGTCATCTTCGCGGAAGGGTAGAAAGAAAGAAGACGAAATAAGTAAACGAGCCCGGAAAATCTCACTCAAACCCAAATAAGAGATACCGTACAAACATCCCCGTAGTCAACTTTGTTCGATAACCAGTTCAAGCCGTGACGAAAAATCCTACGTGGAGATGTATAAACCAAAGTATCAAACCCCATAACATGATAAATCTCATTGTCATAGCCAATCTCACTAGTCAGATTTGTAGCCCAGTCCATATTTCTCATACAATAACATATACTAGTCCATTCTTGATTCATTTAATGCCCATGAAAGCAAATCACTAAATCCAATTCAACGCTTAATGCATTGTGAGATTAACTTAATCAATGAACTTAACCAGATATTAAACTTAACCAAGGCTCATCATCAAATCTCATAACACAACGAGTCTCAAAGATCAAGCATTAAAGCATTAGAGGACCCATGACATCAAAGACCCAAGTCCAAATCTAACTCAATTAATGACACATGATCCATGTCAACATTTATCAATAAACGCTCAAGCCCGGTCCAAGAATTATCAGACCAAAACTATCATTAGACCAAAGAAACCCTTTATCCAATTTTAACATCTCGAATGCAAAGTTGTCTACATATAGTTCATGCGTTTGTCGTACCAGGTCTAAAATCCCATTTGTCAATATCTCCAAATAACTTAGGTACTCAATCCCATTCGTAAATAAATCATACCAACCCAATCCAAAAAAGTTTCGGCCCATACACTAATTAATCCAGTCAAATGCAAAAGTGATGCTCGAACTAATTAATAACCACGATTCCGTCCAACGACATGAATACAATTTGATCACAAAGTCCAAGTCAATTCCCAAGAAATCACTCGGTATAATAAAGATCATTAGTAATGTGATCAACCAAAATACCATGAGTTTGATTGAAATGCACATTATCAACAATATACCTCAATTTGATTGAAAATACCATCCGCTTGCTAAACCAACATACACGACCAACGGACCAAGTGACCAATACCAATTAATCGAAAAACACGTTGCCACAGATTGGAAGCCCAACCAAGAACAATGTCGTCCAAAAAGTGGAGGCCCAACCAAATTGATCAGCCAACTCCGGTCCATTGAACAAAATTAAGGCCCAAGAAAAATGAGTATCCGGTAATAAGTAGTATCTCATCTCAACCCTAAAAATTAGGGTATAAAATATACTCATCTCCCTTTAGCCCTAATACTACTTCACAAAAAATTCGCCCCCACCTTTTCTCTGACTTAATCTCACGCAGTAATCACAATCTTATTCAAATCTTTTCACTCACGCAGCCAACAACAGATTTGCCAAATCACCATCTCAATCCCATCAATATTGAATCCAAATGTGACTTCCATTGAATCTGATTATCTTACATATGATAAACTTAGTGACCTTGCCACAGGGATGGCTGCGAGTTTTGAAACGGCTACACACGCACCAAAAGTACACGGGTAGGTAATATCTTTGTGAGATTAATTATGTTTTGATTGTTTAACATATGAAACGAACTAAGGATTTGATTTAACAAGGTTGTTAAAATCATTTCTTAAGCGGACATAATCAAACACACAAGATCGATGATGATTATCCGAGATCTTTACATTAGGACGAACCAAGGAAAAAGGGTCTAACATCCATGTTAGTATCTTTGACCTTCGGGTTCGGATATTTACATGAAGTGAAAGCTTCGGCGGGATCGATGATGAGTTAAAGTTTGTGAACATGGATCTACAATGTCACGCTTAAATATTGTTATACTCAAACTTTGATCGAGATCTTGATTACTTATCATTTATGTTTATTGAGTCATGATAGATTTGAAGTAGAAGATAATTTGGGATATGTTGATGGTGGAATATGTGTGTCGAATCTGTGAAAATATTGTGGATGATGATGTTTAGATAAATGGTATTTGATATTTGGTATTGTATCATGGTAGTGGTTAAGTCTCGGTCATCTTCTTCATCCTTTTCATCAAGTTGTATCATCGAGGGTCATTGCCACAAGTCGCTAGCCCAAGTCCCCAAGTCGCTAGCAGAGTAGTGTCAAGTCGCTAGCACTCATGACAGTCGCTACGACTTGTAAATACAAGTCGCTAGGCAGATTGATGTAACTCGCTACACCAAGTCGCTATATAAGGTACAATGAACACGGACACTAAGACAAGTCGCTAACTTGATAAACAAGTCGCTAGTATGATTTTATACATTTTCGATGAGTTTTCCGACTACTTTTCCGGCAAGATTCATAATAACTTAGAAAAATGACAAAAGCGCATCTTTAAACCCATTTTGACCACGATAACAACCATTGACCACAAAACATTCAAGGATATAGAAAGAAACAAACAATGATGATAAAACAATAATTTTGGACAAAGCAAGTTGACAAATGACAGTTTGTACACAAGTAAAGACCGGGACTAATAACATTTAACTAAAACCGGATACACAATTTGTTAAACTCATTGTACCAAAATAATATGCCGAAAAGTTATTCGGACCATCAAAAACATACAAAACCGCTTTAAACATGAACCAAAACCACATTAAATCAACAAAACACAATAACTCGGCTGGTACCAATTGTAGGATCGTAATACTTATTGTGTTGATGATTCGGTGGTCTTGGATGATCAAAATACATGTTTGCCATAGTTAGAGAGTTAGTAGAGAGAGGGTGTTCTTGCTAGAGGTTTACACAAATGAAAGATTAGATTAAAATGAGAAGAGCACCACCCTTCCATGGATGGAAGGGTATTTATAGTTACATGAAATACGACCTCCCATCGGCCTGTGGATCGGGGATACGGTGGGTAAAGACCCGTCCTTCCTCCACGGTGTTGCACTAAACTATTTTACGCCATCGACTAACTAATTAACTACATAATAACGTAAATAACGACAAGTCTACGAGCTAACGTATGCTAGATAATATTTAGCGTGACCGACTCTTCACCATGGAATTTTCTAATTCCTAGCGGTTTGGGGTGATGCTTAGGCGGCAACACCGCCGCTTCTGATCATGACATGGAACGACATGGAAGGGATCGGCATGGTTTGCCGATTTGGCATGAAGAGTGTGTGATAAAACTAGCCGTTGAAAAAAAATCTCTTTATAAATATACACTTTAATCACCATTTTCAAATCACATTTTATTCATTTCTTCTACTTCCAACTTTCATTCTTTTAAAAAAGATGGATGCAAAGAAATCGAAAGGTGTTTCAACCTCATCCAAAGGTCGTGGACGAAGCTCTCGATCACAACCCGTTCGTCCGCAAGTTCAATCACAACCCCCTCCCTACTATCCCCAAATGAGTCCTCAACCCGTTCACTATTATCCCCAACATCCACCGGTGAATCCACCATCACATCAACGCTAATATTATCCCCAACATCCACCGATGAATCCAAGCCAATACATGATGTCAACGACAAGTGATTTCGACCCGTTCAATGACTACCGTGAAGGTCCTTCGCGGTGTGAACCAAGTGTCGAACGAGAACTACCGCTATATGATTACGAGGATGATGAAATTGATTATGTTCCCGAAACGCAACAACAAAATCCAATCGGTATTACTTTTTTTTTTTTTTTTTGGTTTTTATATATGTATTTGTTATAATTTATTTGCTACACTTGTTATAATATTATTTGCTTTACTTGTTATAATTTTATTTGTTATAATATTATTTGTTATACTATGTATTAGGCCAAAATGATGAAGATGTTCAAGAAGTTCAAGAAAACTACAATGTCCAAAAAAGGAAACAATAGACTAAAGCGGAAAAAAAATTTGAACGTCGTTCGAAGAGGTGGCTTTGGCAAAAGCGTGGGTTCATATCTCCACATGTCCAAAAGTCGGGAATGAACAAAGTAGAGATAGTTTTTGGAAAAGAATTCTAGAGCATTTCAAGGAAAACGTGAAAGATACTACTCGAAGTCATCATAGCTTGAACACCAAGTGGCAAAATATGAATGCCGCCATGAGTATCTTTAACGGGCTATTCATCCAACAAGTAATTTTTAAACTCTATATACTTGTATTAATTTATATGCTTGTATTAATTTATATACTTGTATTAATTGTAGAAACGTCTTCGTGAGAATGGGTGTAGCGATTTTGACATCATGAAAAATGCCTTATCTGATTATGATAAGAAAACAAAGGGCAAGACTTTTAGTCATATTGAAGCATGGGAGGTTGTTAGGCTAGAAGACAAATGGTTTGTGTGGGTCAAGCATTTTCGACTAATTCTGACAAACGAATAAAGTCGTCGAAATCTAGCTACTACGAGACGGGAAGCAATGACAATGTTGAGACTGTTATTCCGGATCTGAATGACGACACAACTCCTACACGGAAAAGAATAGGCAAGAAGACCGATACCGAGTCGTCGATAAAGGTAGTGTTGCTGCGAGCTTCGACACCTACACTGCAAGGAAAACACAACTGTTGGAGACGGTGGTGGAGAAAAAACTTGCAAAGGATGAACTGGCCGAAAAGTTGTTGGCGACAAAAATTCGTAGTGTTGAAGAAAAGGCTTTGTTTCGGGCGATGAAGTTCTATAACCAATCGCACGATCACATAACCGATCCGTCAATGCTAGAGTTCACTATTACCAAAAAACGTGAGCTCGCGAAAAAATATGGATGGAGTTGCAATTTTTAGATATGTATTCTCGATGATTAGTATTTTTTTTTAAGTTTTATGTAATTTTTTTTATTATTAATGAAATATTATGTTTTTATTAAATTGTTAAATATAATTATAAATATAAAAAATAAAAAAATAAAATTAGGTGATACGTGAGATCGTGGTTGTACTAAAAAATATAGTGAGTAGAGGCGTGAATGAGGTGGAATGATATTATTGGTGGGTGCAGGCGTGGGATCACGTTGGCTACCACCCTTAGTGCTAGTATTTGAACTGTCAATTGTAAAATATACGGAGGTGATTCACTTGACTCACATTTTTTATTGGGACACTCAATCAGTATAAGAAGTTAAAGACATCAGTAAACATGTGACAAGTATGTAATGCACACAATCGGTGTCTCGATAAAAATATAAGTGTCTATAAATCAATTTCAAAATATATTTCTTCAAACGAAGGAAATGCATAGCTAGGTTCGGGTTATGTGAGTCATGAAATTTACAAGAAACTATTCAGGTAATAACACAAACGGGGTCAATGATTACAAATGAAAAAAATAAAATGTGGACAAAATCATTGTTGCCAACTTGCCATTCACTTTAATACTATAGGAAGTGAAACTCACACATGTCTTAAACTTAAAATACAACTATAATTTTGATCGGGTAATTCTTCAACCATACTTTTTATCTGTTAACTTATTTAAATTCTACGTATTTCTTATTTTGTTTTATGAGTTATCTTTAATATTCTTTTTAAGGTGTTACTTTTTAACAATATATTCGGCCACGGGGTTTCTATGTGTTTGGAATATATAAGATGTTCCATGCAACAACACAAAATAGTGATCTGGTCAGAGTCAAAAGAAACTCCCTGATGCTTAACGTTTCTAGAAAGTCGTCTCTCTAAATAGCTCACCACATTTTATTTATTTTTTCTTTTTTTATTTAGTTAGAGAACCAATACGTACGTTACATTCAAAATTAAATGTGATCTTATGGTTTTCTAGTTAACTGAGGTAAATTACTTGAGGTATAATGTCGCACAATTATGTGTTACAACAATGATGACTGTAACATGTGTCCAATTTCAAGATGATTTTACATCACCGATATTATTTAAGTGTAATTGATTGACTTGGTTGACTAATATGTAATTGTGATAAATGTTCAACGTGTCGGGGTTGATTTGATGCATTACTTGTATGACGTTATTATGATTATCGTTCGGTGACTCGAACGACGAGTCCAGGGCATCGCCGCTTTGGTCGAGCCAACCGTCATATTTTGGTTTTGCCCTTAAAATTTAATAACTTTGGTGGTTATTATAATCATATGTGATTACAACCAACCGTCATATTTTGGTCATATGTATGTGTTATCATCGGTTCGGTTTTCATAACATACAAAACATATTCTCGATTCTAAAATCTGAGTTTTATCCGATTTAAGATTTCGGTAGAACCACCAAATACTTCAATCTGAAAGTGTTTAAACGACTCTCAAATTACTGTGATCCAATTTTCTAACACAATCCATGTTTGTCTAATCGAGTATATATTTATAACTTTTCTCTCATGGCGAACCTAAAACTATAGCATGACATACATGTAGTCATGTACGTCCATTTATGTCTTTTGTAGACAAGCCAGAAAGATTATTATACTATCAAAAGTCCAAACCAGCAGGAAAAGAAAACACCGTGAATGTTTTTCGCTACAGAATATAAGTTACTTGTGCACATGTTAGAAAATTCGCTATGATATTACTCGTACATGCATGCATTCCACAAGAGGATAAAGGTGTGGATGCGAAACATAATAGATTGCCAGATTGGTAGGGCAAAAGGACGTGTTGTCACTTGTCTATGTTTGATAAGTTCATGTGCCATAATGAAAAGTCATGTACTCGTGTCTTAATAATGTGCTACATTAGAAACCATAATCAAATTTTCAACACAATTATATGACATGACATGCAAATATCATGCCTTAGTAAAACATAGTATAAGACTAGATATTCAAATGAAAAACATGTTGACCCACCCAACTTAACATCAGCCCGTGGGCATGAAAATTAAACCACATATAGCTCGGTATTCTGTATATATTCGACTTAGTGAAGACAGTGATATCTCATCTGCAAATTAAAATACCTTTTAAATATCTCATTGTTTATTGGGATGATCTTGATTAGTACAAATATATCTCGTAAAAAAATTGTTATTCGTTCAATATAAGTGTAGACATGTCTAAAAACCCATAATTTGCTCGATCATGTCGAAACTTAGAACTTAATCAACTTGGTTGACTCGACAACGTTATTGTTAAATTTTCTAACGATAATTTAACAAGTTCACTAAGGGTTCTGGCAACCGTAGTCGGCGTCGCTGGCGTGAATCATCTTGATCGGTATCACCATCGCCACCAAATTGGCATGGATCGGTGTGGCGTCAAATGGTCTTAAATCGATTATCATTACCGATTCTACATGGATCTGTGGGCCAAATATATCCATTCGTTAATTAAGCGGGGTTATTATTGGTGGGTGATAGATGAGGTATGGGTTAAGCGTGGTTGACACTAAAATCTATTGTTAGGTATGAGATTGGTATGAGATGAGATGGAAGGATATTATTGGTGGGTGATTAGGCGTGAAAAAACTTGTTAGGCGTGGTTCTTGCCACCAAAGTAACTTAAAAGTTAAAACTATAAAATATGAGAGTGAAGGGTTGAAAGCAATAGATTTTATAAAGTTACGGACATTTAAGATTGAGAAATGATCATAGAACTAACGTTTCGACAAAAGTGGACGCAAAAACACACATCGAATCACGGCGATCGCAGACGAGGGACGCTTATTTTACAACCCGTCAAGATCTTGCCAAGATTTTTGTGCTCACTTTAAGCCAAGTTTTTAAGATATGATCGTTGTCTTTAAGATTTATATTTTGGGTGATGTTTTTATGGTCAAAGCAGTTGGAAATAATGGTAAACCACTAACTATATTAATCGTCTTCCACTAACTTCACATGGCTGTCAAAAGACTCAAAGCAGTTGGAATGGTAAACAACATACTCTCATAGACCAAGACTCCAGCTTACTAAACCGTGTGGTACTACTGTCAATTTTTCTACCTAAGAAATATCTGGATTGTATTTTAATTATCATTCTTAACCATGAGTATATTTTTTTGAGGATTTAGTATATCATATCATTACTTATATTTACATATTTCTCAAACGAGTTTTTATACGTGATATCTGGCGTGTTAAGACTGTTTGAGGAGATATGTAAATATGAGCACAGATGTGATATAGAATGACCATATTTTTGAGTAAAGGGTAAATTACCCTCCGATAAAATATTATTACTAAAAAAAGCAGTTAAGACAACAAATGAAGGTAAATTACACATCTCACTCAAAAGGTAAATAAAAGCGCTTCAATCTTAAGACTAAACCAAGCGTAAGACATGACATACCATACTTATGCAAAATAAAACAAACACTTGTCTAATTTGACTACGAATATTAATGTCATATGCGTGAGCATACTTCATTTGGGCACTAGACAAACCATAATCATCAAAGGCATCATCATCACAAGGGTGTTGATCATATGTGCTCTTTTTTCATTTCTCTCATACAAATTCTTCATGCCCGCTTCACTATCACTTTTAGGACCGTCATATGCCATAAAGCTAGCGGTTTCATTAAGGGGTGGCAGTCATGCCACCAGACCTAATCCATACCTAATCACCCACCAATAATATTCTTCCATATCATCTCATACCTAACCATACTTTTTAGTGTAACCACGCCTAACCCACACCCACCAATAATATTCTTCCATAACCCTAGTTGATGCTTGTCCCTCTCCCACACCAAATCGGTGTCTTTACCGATTCCATTCTTCACCACACCACATCGATTTGGTGGCATTGGTATTACCGATCGGAGTCAAGCAAACCGAAGCCACCCCGAACCCATTGCGGATCCCCTTAACCAAATTTCCAACCTTAAAAATGAATTACCAATCTTTTTTTCATTTTTACCATGAGTATATTTGGTAAACTAAATTAAGTTATTACAAAATTTAAAGCTTAATTAAAATTGATTCGCTAATAACAATTCTATGAGTTTTGTTTAATACATTAATTGGATTTATACGTATTCTTTTTGTTAAATATATTTAGCAAAACAAAACTCAAAATAATACGGTAGTTGTCAAATGGTAAATAAGGACAAACAAATTAATTCAAAATATAAATCCACATGGGTATTCATGTGTTAGCATTTTCTTTAGTTTAAATCTTTTTTAGAAGTTACTTTCTATTAACTTTTACTGTAATTGCTTATGAGAGTTTGAACTTTTTAATTGCTTATGAGAGTTTGAGCTCATTACATAACCTTTATAAGTTTTTCATCAAGAGGTAACTTATAACTCTTTGAAAAGCTTATTTTATAAACACCTACAATATACTCTCATATATTTCACACCAAACACACTTATAACATTAAGTTTAGTTAAATCAAAGTTTTCAAAAATATTAATAATCGGCAATGTTGATTAGCACACATATCTCGTTTAAAGATAATATGCGGCCAATATTCGACCGACTTATATGTCTGCAAGAGAGTTTCATTTTACTTTTAAAACAAGATCTTTTTTTCCGAACTAAATATCAAACGTTTAAAGTTAACTGACATTTGGTAAATATTTGTTGAGGGCTTTGAAAGTTTTTGAATGCTACTCTGCAGTAATTAACATGTTATTACTTCTTCCGTCCTAATTTAAACGTCGACAAACAGAAATTAGACAATTATGATATTTGTAATTAGGTCAGAAGAGCAAATTTGTCACTCAAACATATCAGAAAAGAAAATTTGGCACTTTTTTAAAAGACTCTTATTTGCCACTAAATTACATTAAATGGGTAAATTTGTCATTCAAAATATACAATAGGTTGAATTTACCATCAATAATTGTACTTAACAAAAACCGTAACTTTTGTTTAAGAACTATGACACTTAGGTGGTGTTTTAAATATATATATATATATATATATATATATATATATATATATATATATATATATATATATATATATATATATATATATATATATATATATATAGGGAAGGTTATTTTCGAGCCAAGAAAGGTCGAGAGCTCATGGAACCAAAGATCAACCAATCGATTTTTTGGATATTTAATTTTATTATTTAATTCAAAAGGGCATAATAGTAAAAGTACATTTTTATTTTCTTTTGATTTTTTTAATAAAAAACGCTTTTTAGTTCCTAAATTTAAGGATTTTTTTTTTTTTTTTTTTTTGGAAAAATATTTTTTTCATGATTTCAAAAAGTAAGATGATATGTGTTTTTCTCATATAAGTCAAGGTGCACATGTGTGTTTTTTAAGTATATGTTTTTCTTCGAATGTAGTGTTCAATTCTTAAACCACTTAAATTTTGAATAGTTTTTTCAACATTTATGTTTTTAAAAGTATGATGCGTATGTGTTTGACTTAAGAAGATAATTGCATATGTTTTAGCATACAATTCTTTAATATTCAAAACTAAAATTCAATAACATAAACATTATACATATGTCTAAAAATGCAAGTACAATATATCGATTATATATGTGTGCACTAATAATAATTAGCGCAATAAGAGAATCTCGTGATCTTTGTGTGCACATGTAATTTCTGTGTGCACATGTATTTTCTTCGACATGTATCTTTGTGTGCACATGTAATTTCAGTCTGCACATGTATTTTCTTCATAATAAGAGAATCTCGTGATCTTTGTGTGCACAAGTTTGCTTGACTTTTTCTGCAATATATAAGAAAGACATAAGATACAATTCTTACTTTTATTGTTTGCTTAATTTTCCGCAAGTCTTACCTTTTACGCAATATTCGACAAGTTTGCTTAATTTATCTTGTGTGCACATGTATTTTCGGTGTGCACGGTATTTTGTAGTAGTCACCTGTTAAACATAAGAATTAACAAAACACATAAGAATAATCATTTTCCTACATCAAATGATGCAAATGAATTTAATCATAACAATTAGTGTCACATATATGCATAATCTAGCAAAACACATATGGACACCTACTAATAAGCTATTCTTGGTAAATAAACTAGCGTAACATATATGCACAATTACCTTAAGCTATTCTTTTTAAATACCGACTATCATATAACCCAAAACACATATATATACTACATTGAGGTTAAACTTGAAAATGTACAAAACACGATGCACTTTGAATACACGTAAACCGGCATACACCTTTGTAAAAACACATTCATTTTCAATAAATTTAAACTCCAAAACTATAAAAACATATATGCACTTTAACCGTTATATCAAACTACGCAAATATCCTTCTAAGAAAAGTGGCGAGTAACACATTCATTTACAAGATCTAATACTAGATTAGACATGTGACCAACTCAAACCACAACGTAATGTTTTCTTTTAGATAATTGATAAGCAAACAAAGAAAATATTAAATAAAATAATCATTATGATTGGGTCGCTTAATGACAACACAAAAGCAACCCAAACACACTTGTTGGTGCGATTTTAGCAAACCAAACGCACCTTTGGTGCGATTTTTCAACAACCAAGCGCACCTTTTGGTGTGATTTTCAACAACCAAACGCACCTTTTGGTGCGATTTTCAAGAACCAAACGCACCTTTTGGTGCGATTTTCAACAACAAACGCACCTTTTGGTGCAGATTTTCAAGAACCAAACGCACCTTTTGGTGCAGATTTTAAAGAACCAAACGCACCTCTATAAAATTTGAAAATGCGACCTTTAGGGTCAGAATGAAAGCAGTCGAGACGCACCATTTAGTGGGGTGAATACAAAGCCTTTAACCCAAATCAATCACTTTTTCATATGTTTGAAAACGATCAACTTTTAACACCAACCAATTCAATTTCCACTCACTTAAGATCGATTTTTATTTCTTAACCTACTATTTATATTTTAAATCATATCATATTAGATTAAATTTGAATCCGTAAACCAAAACACAAAATTAAAACCCATTTTCAAAAGAAAAGTTAGATGATTGAAACAAGAATTAAAGAGATCAAAACATAGATAACAAATAAAATTCAAAACCATTTAATTCATATCGAAGTAAAAAAAAATCGATCGAAGTCAAAAAAATAGCGATCTAGAACCTCAAAAAAAACGAACCTTAAATCGTGATACGTTTGATACAACGATTGTTGATGTAGACGCTAGAACAAGACCATGGAGACGGATAGAAAGGGTGGCGGTTTTTTTTGCGGAGAGTGGTGGTTAGATCTAGAGGAAAGGGATAGAAACGTATGAATGTGGGATGAGTGGTTAATGATAGATAATTATGGTATGAGATGCTATTTTATGGAGAATGAAAATACCTAATTTGCCTTGATTTAAATTTTTCTTTCAAATTAAGTTATAGATATTTTCAATACGCCACCTTGCATTGACATGGTATACATCATGCATTATTAGGAGTACAATGGTGGTTCTCGTGATTCTCGACCTTTCTTGGTTACGAAAATAACCCTACACTATATATATATACTACATTATAAAGATTTGGACTTCCTATAAAAAGTCTTAAAATTTTAAGACCAAAAACATTACTATAAAGGGAAAAATAGAAAATTAATGTAAAATCTAAAAATTTAAGTCTCATTAAATCATATGTAATTGCCTCCAATAATGATACATTTTAATGAAATTATTTATAATAAAAGTTCATTAAACTTATAACCACTAATTTAATGCTAAAATTTGAAAAATAAAAGTGTTAACCATTTACACTATTAATAATTTAAATGTTCTACTTTTAAAACATATCTCTACTAATTTATAATATTTGAGACACGCTAAATAAAGAAGTTAAAATGAAAAACATTTTCGCCATTAAAATTAGTCAATGGACCACACCGCATTCATGTGGCATTCTCTATATATATATATATATATATATATATATATATATATATATTTAAATGATCTCTTAATCGACTCATTTAAACATGTTCGAACATTTGGTTCATTAAACGCGTTTGTTTTTCTCGCTCGAGACGGTGAGGAAGATCAAACCTCTACCCAACAAGATGTGAAGGGATGTCTTACTACCTCTCAGATTTAACTTTTTCTATCGTTACTTTTTTTATTTATTTATTTATTATTATTATTATTATTATTATTATTATTCAGGTTGCAAAAATCGCGAATCGGTAGTCGGGCGGTCGACCATCTTGTAGCTTGTAATCGGTCTAGGCGGGATTAATCGGTGATTAATCGGATTGCCATTTTTAGAAAATTTTTGGTATTTCCGCCAAGTTTTGTGTATTTTTGGCGAGTTTTATGTATTTTTGGCAAGAATTTTTCTAAAAAAAACTTGTAATAAACTAAAACGGTTATTATAAGTGATCAAAATAAGTTCTGGTGAGTTTTAGTGACTTCGGCAAGATTTGTGGGTTTTGGAAGTTTGACCATCATTGTGCACCGTTGATCACCGTTGACCACGGTTGACCTATTTTTTACCCAGTTACATAATCGGCAAGGTTGGTGACCAGAAGGCCAAGCGGCGATTAATCGGCCTTAGACATTTTTTGCAACAATATTATTATTATTATTATTATTATTATTATTATATTTTGAATATAAATTCTCGACGCTTCTTTTAGTATTAATAATACATTTAAAAAGAACTACGTAGTTTTTTTTTTGCTAAATAAAATATGGTAAAGATGATAATATAATGTTAACAGAATGCTCAAACATAAAAGTTTTTCAAATAATAATAATAATAATAATAATAATAATAATAGTTTATGAAATCAAATTGTGACGTGCATATTTTGAGTTTGAACTTTGAGTTTAGTTTTATTTGAAAATATTTGTAATTGTTAAATGAACAATATTGAGTATACTAGAAAATATTTTACTTTTTGCAATTTTTATCATTGTAAATTAATTAATAATGATAGTTTACAAAATAGTGAAGATATTTAACAACATGGGTGTAAAATATAGCAACAATATATGACTATTTTATTTGAGATCAATTGTGACATGATGTCCTTGAGTGTTTTGTTTTATATTTTATTTTCATATTGTTAGGGCGTGTTAGTTTCAGGCCTTAATTGTTCTATTTAGTGTTTATAAACATTTAGGTATCGTAAGAATGAAACTCATTTATACTTATATCATTTAGACGTTTTTTATACGAAAAAAAAAATCATTATTATTTTATTTCATACATTTACGCATCGGATTTAGAATTAAATGTGCGAAACAGATTCAAATTTATGACTTCTTAATTACCAAAGAGCATTTTATTTCAAGACAATATAATAAAGTGTACACGGAGTACTTAAAATTATTAGAAAATACAAAAAAATATATACATAAAAATTAAAGGTTGACATTGACACAATGTGCGAGTTACCAAGTTTGACCTTGACATAATGCATGTCTTAGTTACCAATTTATTTTCTCATTGAATAGAAGTTCACATCAACGACTTGCTTCAATTTATAATAAAAATGATGCCCTTATTTAAAGGCAAGACGTAGTCGAAGAATGAATTTCCTAGCTCACTCTACGTGTATTATAGTCGTAGAATACTATACAAATTTCAGTATATACATAAACTCCCTTAACTTGTCCAAAATTAACAAATATTCAACAAAAGTATATCCTTTTACTCGTTAACGGGGTTTCATCTAACAACGTCTTAATTGTTAGGTGATTTTGATACCGTTAGGTTTAAGATCGGTTGAAAATCTTCTTAGTCAACTTTACCTGTTGTGAGAAATTGTGTTTGCCAACGAAAAACCGTTTAATATTTAGTTTTTGAGATTATATGCATGTTAAATACTTGAATTTTATTTTAAACATATATAAGAAACACTAATTGAAAGTTTATAACATTAAATGTCGTATGTTTTTTTTACACTTTATAGTTGTAAATTACGAGGTTGTGAGCCTCGCGTTTTGCGGCAGGATGTTTGAATAAAAAATTATTGGCAGATCACAAGGGACTAACTCTGTAACGAATCAATAACATCAAGGACTATTTTTGTAAATTATTTTAATTTTTGTACAAAAATTATCCTTACGTTAGCCTTTCGTTGCAAAGTTAGTGATTAAGGACTGACTTTGCAATGGACGTATAACAAGAAGGACCACTTACGTAAAATATGTGCTGGAATTTATTTATAAAGTATTAAAGATGACGGTCGTTACTTAACGACCGTTAATTATTGTTCATTTCACCCTATCGAGCCTGTCTTTAGCAAAAACAAACTTGGTCAATAACAATCCTCATAAATGTACTTAAGTAATATTTTGTTTTTATAAAACAAAATATTGTACATCGTACCTGCAACTACAACTAACAGCTAAAATTATAAGGTGTGTTTAGTGAGAGTTTTTTAAAAGTTATAAAAGCTTGCACTTTTAAAATTATCTAACTTATATCTTGATTTGGCAACAAATTTTTACAAAAGCTTTTGAATCTTATAAGCTCTATTCTACAAGTTACTTGAATTAGATTTTGAAAAAGTGTAAAAGCTTTTGAAATGATTGATTATAGAAAAAATTATATGTTTGGTCCATGTGGTTTGCTCATATTACAAGTTTAGTCCCTAAGTCGTTTTAATTACACCGTAGATACCTATTTTTGAAACCTTGCACTCATTTAGTCCCTATTTTGGATGGGCGTTAGTGCAGTCCGTTAAGTGTTTTTGTCGTTAGTCCTTCGTTAATAAATTTTGCAACCGTTAGTCCTTATTTTTAAAATATAGTTTTCCCGCTTAGTCCCTCCGTTAATAATAGTTATCGCTTGGGTTTTACGTTTTGTCCGTTGTTCGTTTTATCCGCTTTTCCCATTTTCGTCCGTTTTACGTTTTATCCGTTTTACGTTACCTTGGCTTTTTAACGTTTTGTCTTTTTATCCGTTTTCGTTCGTTGTTTATTCGCCGCCAGCTTTTACGTTTTGTCCGTTTTTATTCCGCCGCCCGTTGTTTTTTACGCCGCCTTTTACGTTTCGTCCACTTTTACGTTTTTACGCTTTTATACGTAAAGGGCGAAACCGATAAACAACGAACGAAACGAATAAAAGGTAAAACAACGGCTAAAACGAAAAAAGGACAAAACGTAAAAATCGAAACGGATAAAACGTAAAAACGGCAAAACGAATAAACAACGAACGAAACAGATAAAAACAGATAAAACGTAAAAATGCGAAACGTAAGAAAACGGACGAAACGGACAAAAACGTAACGAAACGTAAAAAATGGGCGAAACGGATAAAAAGACAAAACGTAAAACAACGGCGGAAAAAATGACAAAAGCGTAAAAAGCGGCGAAACGAATAAACAACGAACGAAAACGGATAAAACAGATAAAACGTAAAAATCGGTGCGAAACGTAAAAACGGACTAAAACGGATAAAACGTAAAATATCGGTCGAAAACGGATAAAAACGGACAAAAGCGTAAAAACGGACGAAAACATATAAAAGCAGATTTAAAAGGGATAAAACGTAAAAACGGACGAAAAAAGAAAGAAAAAAGGGGAAACGGATTAAACGAACGAAAACGGATAAAAGACAAAAACGTAAAAAGCGGGCGATAACTATTATTAACGGAGGACTAACGGGAAAAATATATTTAAAAAATAAGGACTAACGATTGCAAAATTTTTAACGAAGGACTAACAAAAGAAAACACTTAACGGACTGCACTAACGCCCATCCAAAATAGGGACTAAATGAGTGCGATGTTTCAAAAATAGTATCTCCTGGTGTAATTAAAACGACTTAGGGACTAAACTTGAAATATGAAGAAACCATGGGACCAAACGTGTAATTTTTTCTTGATTATATTAAGGCTACTCCCATCAATGAGTGTGAGAGGGGTGTGTGACACCCTTTTCACGCGTGAGCTTTACTGGAACGGGGTTGGGTGTTGCGTTAGCCAAGCCAAAAACATAGACGAACGGTAAGGCTCTCACCAAATAGAATTTCATGCATAGTGGATCCCTATTAGTGTTTTTATTATTTATTATTTGGTGTGAGTGATGCAAGATTTAGTTGAAAGATGTTTGTATAAAAGTTTAAGACTTTAATAAAAGGTGAGAGAGTGGCTATTAAGAATGAAAATTGAAAGAGAGTGAAAGTAGAGAGAAAATAATCTAACGTTGAGATGGAAGATGAAGTTGTGTGACTGTTAACACAACAAATATTTTTGTTTGCATATCTTTTTTTGTCATTTGATATATATCATATTCAACTTCAACTACTATCTAAAGCATGTTTGAAACTAAAACTTAAGGTTCAGCTTGAACTTGTACAAGCTTTAGCTCCTATAAACTACGGTTGTCTATGTTTAAGTGTTTACGAGGACTTATAAGTCTTAAACTTTTAAAATAAGTTTAGTTTGTCACATGTTTACGAAAGCTTTTATAAGCTATAAGTTTTCATAAGCTCAAGCCAACTTGAAAGAGCTTTTAAAAATGAGTAAGGCTTATTTACTTAATTATCCTTCAAAATATAATAAACTAGTATGCAAAACTTAAAATATATGACAATTTAAATTTTGTGTATTGTTATAAGTTTTACGATAAAAAGTTTCAATTATAACTACTTCGTCAAACAATTTTCTCTAACTCGACTCGTAAGTATAGGTGGAGTCGTTTAATTCAAGTCGATTTCAAGTAGTTTACGAATCGATCTCGAATCACTCGTTCGGCTCCACTCATTTAGTTTTTGACAAAACAAATATCTTATGGGTGAATAATGTAATATTTGTTTCGTAAATCATGGTCTTAATCACTTCATCAAGTACAATCACCTTAAAAAACATTCACCCACCACACCAAAACACATTTCATTTCCCCTTCTCCCTGAAACCAATCCAAATGACGTCATCACTGCGCTCATCCTTCTCACTACGCAAACTCACCACCTCTCGATCCAAATCACAAAACCAACAAGTTTTCAACAGCGATGACGTCATCAAAAGAGGAGATGAGGGTGAAAAAGATGATGAAGGTAGGTGGAGTAATATGTTACCGGAGTTGATAGGGGAGATAATAAAAAGAGTTGAGGAAAGTGAGGACACGTGGCCTGTGAGGAGGAATGTTGTTGTGTGTGGATGTGTGTGTAAGAAATGGAGAGATGTTGTGAAGATGATGGTTAAGCCGCCTGGGTTTAATGGTGGCAGGATCACTTTTCCTTCTTGTCTTAAACAGGTCTGATTTTATCAAATTTTGTTTTTTTTGAGGATCTTTGTGTTTTTGTTGTAATTGTTGTTAGTTGAATGTGTTTTTGTAATTATGTTCAACCTACGAGTTTATGCGTTTTCGTCTTATGTTTTATAAGCCCTTTTTCTGGATTATTTTGAAGCTTATGAGCTTTTATAAGTTTATTATGTCATAGTAAGTTTATATAGATGGATAAGTTTCAAAATAAGCCAAAAGAAGGGATTATAAAACATAACCCTAAGACGCATTCTAACCCCAAAAATAAGCTTTAAAATATGAAAGTAAGTACTTAGAAGCTGCTTAGAAATAGTGTTTAGATTTGCTTACAAGAACAACAACAACAACATACCTGATCCCGCCGGGGCGGGGTATCGGGGAGGTAGAATGTAGACAGATCCTACCCCTACCCAGGATAAACCCGAAGGTAGGGAGATTGCTTCCAGGATTGCTTAATTTGTTAAAAATGCAATAATAGTCATGAAAAATTATATTTTGTTTGAAAAGTGCTATCATAATCTCATATACAGTTGTATAAAGTTTTTGGTTAGATATAACGATACAAGAAAGTAAATTTTGTTTTGTCTAAAATAAACACACATTTATATCTTCCTACCTGCTTAATCACAGACTGCTTACTTAATCTTAAACTAAGGTGATAAGCTGAAGCAGTTTGGATAAGACAAGCAGAAAAGCAGAAAAAATAAGCAATCCCGGACACCCCCCTTATAAATGCTTTCAGGTGGAATAATACAGTTTAGTAAGTATAGCTATATGAAAGAGTTGAGAGTTATTTAGTAAGTTTTAGATGATCAAGCGCTGGAAGTTTTTGAATAGGAGGATGTTTGATGTTTCTTAGTGTTGTAGATGCATCATTAAGTGTTGCAATTGGTTGTTCAATAAGTTTTTTTGGTTTTATGTTGCAGCCTGGTCCATGGATACTCCACTTCAGTGCCTGATAAAGCGAAACAAGAAGAATTCAATGTTTTACCTTTATCTTGGTGTTAGCGCATGTGAGTACAAATCTTACTCAATTGGTAATTGATATGTGTCGAATATGTGGTGCATGTATACTTTGGTAGTTGAGTCAAGTAATCAAAATGGAAGTCTGCTTGTTTCATTTTGCTTCCATTTGTGTGACAATTATGTAGAGATACAAGATTGCCACATAGAAGTTTCTTTATTTAGCGAGTTTGTTGGCAATAAAGTATAGCTCACTTCATACGGAAACAAAAATTTAAGACAGTAATCGCTTGTCAACTAAGAAATCTGTTAATGCACCACGTGTTATGAAC
Source organism: Chrysanthemum lavandulifolium (assembly GCA_022545495.1). NCBI lineage: Eukaryota > Viridiplantae > Streptophyta > Magnoliopsida > Asterales > Asteraceae > Chrysanthemum > Chrysanthemum lavandulifolium. Next base: position 70,183,564 of record CM040238.1, read on the forward strand.
TTATGAAGGAGGAATAAGATCCCTTTTCACTAGTTTCTGGTTACGATAAAGACAAAATAAGATGATGTAGAGGAGAGACAGGAAAACACGTGTCTGTAGAGTTCCTTTCAGAACTGATTTTGACACTTCCAAATAAAGATGCCAAATTGATAAAGGACTGAAAAAGTTAACTAGTGAAACTGGGACACTAGCCATCTGGATAGTTGTTCGTTTAGTATATATAACACATAAGCAGCTATACGCATGTGTGTACATGTAATTATGCATGTCAATTTATATCGTAAGCACAAACTTGACATCAACTTTACAGGAATAACACCAGTGATTCTTCTCTTACTGTTCCGATGTATACAATGAGGATAAACCGTAGGCCGAAAGTAGTAGTGTTAGTGACTTGTGATACCAGGAGAATATTGAATTAGCATATGTACCGTCATACTTGGCATTAACTCACTTTATGGCCCTTGGCTAGTTTCCTTTTTGTACACCATTGTTTTACCACAAAGTACTACTAATTGTGGTTGATCTTTATACTTTCTTCGTGGTTGATCTTTATACTTTCTTCTTTTCAGATTGGTTTGTGTTTTTTTGAGGAAATTAGTTAAATTTCTTGATGCCCACTTGACTATAGATGATGAACTACTAAAATGAGCCAGATTCAGGGTTATTTTTTAATCTGATATGGGATCGATGTAGAATTGAAGGACTAAATTAAACAACATTTACTGAATGACATAAAAAAGTTTTGCAATAGTTAGCTTGATGGTATGTGAGGCGTTCACGCTTACAAAGGCAATCAAGCAAATATACAATTCTCTGCATCCCATATTGTTATTTGGATTTTAATGTCTGTGCATTAATGTTCCTTGTTTGGAATATATTATTCAGTTTATGAACTATTGAATAATATAATTTATTTAATATAAACTGGATCACCAAACGTAGGATTCAATATGTATAGTTGGAGCCTTTGAGGTATTAGAGTTGTTTTGCTCATCCCACAAAGGAAATATGTGCTTTCTTATTTGGGCTTCTATGTCAGTGATCAATGATTTTGTGTGAAAAATACTCGTCACTATGTTTGAAATATCAACGGTGGTGATATCTTTAGCAGTTCTCTAATAATATCACTGCTATCAAGGTGTTTATAACTTTGCATATTTTTTTCGCAGCATTTACAGAGAAAGGGAAGTTTCTATTGGCTGCGTGAGACATAGACATGGTGCTCATACAGAATACACAATATCACTTGATCCAAACGATTTATCTCAAGGAAGCAATGCATATGTTGGTAAACTGAGGTACGGCTGTTAGGAGAGATGGTGTTTATATATCTTCAGTTTCTGTTTCTTTCTCCATGTGCTACTAGCAAATATAGTCGGTGTTCTGTATTTGTGGGTGGTACTTCCATTTGTAAGATATTATCATTTAACTCGCTTCTTAACATAAATTGGCAGCTCGGATTTTTTGGGAACCAAATTCACAATCTACGACAGCCAGCCTCCACACAACGGTCCAAAACACTCGAGCAGCAGGGCTGGACGACGTTTCACAAGCAAACAAATTAGCCCACAAGTGCCCATGAGGCAATTTCAAATAGGTGAAGTATCCTACAAATTCAACCTCTTAAAATCTCGAGGTCCAAGAAGAATGGTATCTTCATTGAGGTCCCCTATATTAGACGAACCTCAAGCAGAACCCAAGTTAACGAAATCAAAATCTATTGTTGCTGGTCAGACAATATTAAGAAACAAAGCCCCAAGGTGGCATGAACATTTGCAGTGCTGGTGTTTGAATTTTCATGGCGGGTGACGGTTGCATCTGTCAAGAATTTTCAATTAGTTGCGATAATGGACCCAAGTCAGCCAGGAGGGAAAGGTGATGGTGAAACGGTTCTGCTTCAGTTTGGAAAGGTTGGTGATGATGCATTCACTATGGATTATAGGCAGCCGTTGTCGGCTTTTCAGGCATTTGCCATTTGTTTGACTAGCTTTGGAACAAAGCTTGCCTGTGAATAGTAGCTCATGGCAGTCATTGTCATAACGTGGGTGTGTGTGTGAGCGCGCGTGTGTTGTAGCCGTGTATTGTTTTTGTGCTTATTTAGTATTTAGAAACTTGTTTGCAAGATTCCCCAAGTTGTGTTATATGTAATGTACATAGGCCTAAACATGAGAACTCTAATGTTATTGAGACTGTTTTCTTCTTGGTGTGTAAGTCTTGGTTAACAAAATGTTTTTTTTTCTTTTCTTTTCTTTTCTATGCATTTTAGCTTTGAGGTTACACATCGGTTTCGCTCCCACTTGGCCAGTCCGATTGAAGATGTAAAATTGTAACTTATCAAAGTTGTCTGCAAATTATGTGCTGGGATTGACAAAACCCTTGCAGAATGAGTAATTGTTCTGTTTTCATGACCACAAGCTTAACGAAGCTCTGAAAACAGTGTAAACAAAATGTTCTCTAGAGTCCAATTTATACATGATACCATTTTTGATCGTTTCCGCATATCATTCCCTAATCTCATTCAATAATAGTGTGGAGGAAACGTGTAACTCACAAGGCCAGGACATATAATTATCTTGAAATAGAAGGCAACCACCAGTCCAAGTGACTAATTACATCTTTATCTCGTAAACACCCTTTGAAAAAAAACTGAGCATTTACAAGTTTACTACCATGACCTCGAGAGAAAGATACATGCTGCAATTACAGGCAAGTACCATACAAACGGAAGACAGAAAAACATGCATGTGACACAGCAACACATTATAGAAACATTTCTTATGCACAATCCAACATCAAACGCATGAAAATAGAACAGGTCACAGCCATAGACATAATAAGCATTTATAATAGACATATCATAGCATCTCAGACTTCTTAATACTGAATCTTAGAAGACAATAACAAAGGAGATTAGAAGCATGTTTATAGAAGAAGTGGTCAAACCAAACCAAGCGAAACAAAAGTTTTTGTGCAACCCCACTCCTTTTTTCTTTTTTTTTAGTCCTCCATTGACGACAACACTGCAAAAGACGGGAACTCGCTACAGCTGCCACATGTCATTGTTCTATTTCTTACCACGTAACTTCACACCAAGGGCCCTTTCCAGTTTAGTGATGATCTGTTGGTTTGGTATGGCCTTTCCAGATTCGTACTCCTGAATGATCTGAGGCTTCTCATTAATCATCTGCATATGTTTTTAAAAAAGCATTAGATTCTACAGTTTATAAGCATAAATCAAACGAAAAGAGTATGATAAGCGATGCTAACCTGAGCAAGTTGAGCTTGTGTGAGCTTCTTATCAGTACGCCCCTGCATGATAGCTTTCTTCAATTCACTTGGTACCTTCTCATCTGATCATAAAATTTAATAAACGCTTTCAGCCAAAAGAAAATCTTTCCATGAATGAAGTTCAAAAAGTAAATTAAAATTTATTAAGGTATTTATGTTGGTATGGCATTTCGTTGCAGTAAAAAAATTGTGTATTGAACCAGTGGCAACATATTCCGTCACAAGCTTATAACTGATATACTAAACCTTTGAATACAGCTAGAATGAAAAACAGACACATCGAGCCAATGAAAATTCCTCAAACACGATATCTATACATAACTAGAAAAAAAAAGACGAGCATCAGGGATGTGATGTGAATAAACCCAGAGAACAATTACAGACCAAGTAATGCCAATGGAGCAAACTGATGAGATGATGATAATCAGCAACATGATACAAACACAAGTTTCTTTTATACATCTTTTTTATATTTTAAAAGATCTAGTATATTCCTAGTCGACCAACAAATGTAAATGAGGGATAGAAAGTAAAAGGAAGGTATTAAGATGACTCACGGGTGAGATTTTCAGTCTCTTCATCAAGCTTTCGAGTGTTTAGAGTAGTGCTGCTAGAGGCGGCCTTGTTTGAACCAGCAGCAGCTGCAAAAGAAAACAAAACCCAAATTATAAGCTATCCATAAATTGAAACGAAACTAGTCAAACTTCTGAGCATACAAATCTCTAATAAAGATAGAAAGGCCATTCATGTCAAAAGACACAAATCAACTCTTCCCAATAGAGAAGCTAAGAAAAAGGCATTAGCACAAAGACCAGCATGTAAGAAATTTTCACAATTTCGTTCTGAATAAGATATGTACTGTATATAATCAAACACGAATAAACTGACCCACGACAAACAAGTATTCTCCGATTACATAACTCACCATAAAGAAGCTAAAACATAGATTAAATCAAAAGAGCAGATGAATAAACACTTGGAACATGTAGAATGATGGATGAACACTTAAAACATGTAGAATGATGGATGAACACTTAAAACATGTAGATTATCATCAACACCTATAACCAGAATATAAGAATAAAGGATTTGAAACAATACGTGAAAACAAAAACATAAGCTCCAAATTTAGCTCAAAGACAAGTCCTAAATATATACAAACTAAACATGTAAACATACAATATCCGACTAATCATATCAGACTCCACATATACCAATCCATCAAGGAACATCCAACACTACTACATTTGTCTAATCCTGTAAACCAGTAAAAAACAAAAACAATACCAAAGTATCATTGTCCATCAAGGAATATCTTCCCGTTTCCGCAACACAAATGAAACATCTCATATAAGCAGATTATCAAAACTAGAACAGATAATATACACACATTTATGTAATAAGACTTATCTAACTAATTAACAACTCAAGCTTAAAACCATAGCTCAGACACTCGATACACAGATAACTTCTAAACAAACACAAATTTAACATGTAACCATACATATTTTCCATTTTCTATATAACCCGATACCGAGAACTCATTAAACACGAGCTTCACAAAATTTAGGGGTTGTTTGTTCAAGCTTACTATTAAGCTTATGAAATCATTTGACCCGGCTTATATTTCATATGCTTATTTTCTCCAGCTTAATTTTTATATTTAAGTCATAACAAGCTCATAAGTCAAAAAAATAAGCCAAACAAACACCCCCTTACTATCTAAACAAAGAAAAACTAAACACACATCCCAAAACCCTAACCCTAAAACAAAAAGCACGCGCGCGTGTTTAAATCATCATAAATTATCAAAAACCTAATAAACAAACAAATTAAAAACTGACAACACAGACAAAAAACAACCCCACGCGCGCGCGTGAGTGATTTAAAAACACGCACCCTTGCGAACAGTTTCGATCTCAGCACCGGCACGACGGGCGGCGTTAACAGCTTTCTCGTCTTTACGAGCGGCGGAGGTTGGAGCTTTTTTACGGATCACCACAGGCTCCCAGTCTTGCGCGATATGTCCTGACATTTTTTTTGATGATTTGTGAGTGAATTTGATGAAAATGGATGAGTACGAATATTATGAGATAGATAAAACTGTTTGTGTGTGTCTTTGTGTGTTTATATAGAAAAAAAGGGGAAAATGGGGTGAGTGGGAGTGTTTGGGTTTCGGGTTTGTGATATTCTCGTTCTTGGTGGACACGTAAGTAATAATATCTTCATGGGGTGTTTGGTATTGTGAATAAGGATAGATTTATAAACACCCAATTACAAAGAGAATTGATCTTCATATATATTTTTGATGACGTGCATTCTGATTTATTCATTCACGGTTTGACTGCATAATATTGTAATGCGTCATCACAAAAATAATACGTGATGTCACCTCCCAATTACAAGTGATACCATCATCTTTATTTGTTATTTTTATGTTGTTTATATTATAAAATTATGAAATAAAAAGTGGAGAAAAAATATAAAATTTAATAAGTCAAAAGTATTAAACTGACAAAAATACAAAATAAAAACTAATTAAAACTGTGTTTTACTATAAACAAAATGTCAAAAAAGATGAAAGGTATATTTTTTTATACTCATTGGTAGGCCAAAAGAATAACACAACCCTTGTGAGTATAAGGTACTTTCGCAAAAGGTTTAGGACACCGATGGCATGAGTGATGATTATATGTATTTCATACATTTATCAGACTGGATACTTGACCTAAACTATAAAATAACACTAAAACGTACATTTAATTTAAATTTTCAAGTTTGTATTCACGTAATGTTTATAAAGTTGTTACCTGATGAACAAAATTTATGGGGTAAATCAAGCTCACTAAAGTTGATGAGGGTTCGTCTTATAATATTGATTTAATGGAGATTCAATGAGTTGAACCTAGGGCTGAGCATCGGTCCAAAACCGACCCGACCCGACAAAACCGAAAACGGAAATTCATAAAACACCTAAACCGAAACCGAACCGACGGGCCGTCGGGTCGGTTCGGTTTTGTGTCGGGTCGTCAGTTCAGTTTAGGTGTATTTAGGTATATTTTTGTCGGTTTTGGGCCGACCCGACCCGACCCAAAACCGAAAACATGTAAAACATGAAACCAAAACCGAACCGAACCTTTGATGCTCAGCCCTAGTTGAACCTGCTAAGAAAGTGCACCATTAGTCTCACCGTGGGAGGGCACTCCAACGATCAACTTCGAGCGTAAGAATGAGTATTCGTTTATGGAGAGATAATCGAAAGTGAGAGCAGTGAGAGAGTTAATGTGTGTGTTGGAACATGGCCTTCAATGACCAAATGCATTGTATTTATAGGTGTGGTTCTTTGGCGTTATCTCCGGATCACGGGTGGTGATCCGCTCTATTACCTGGTGGATAATAGCATGTTTTTATCGGGGAAAAGGACGGGAGTTATCGATATCTGAGCTCCCGTGTCCTTTTGGTTGACTTTTGCTGTCCTCGGGATCCGTGTTGGTGCGTGTTCCCCAAGTTGTATTCTTTTATGGGAAAGTTTGGTCAACACTCCTTTTACTTGAAGGATTCCTCACTGTTTGGGTGGGTCGCGATTAGTGACTTGGATTCCACTCAACCTACAGGTCCGGAGGACGAGTGTTGGTTGAATGGGATCGTCGTAACCCGTCGGTGATTTTTTTTACAAGTCCTAGCGGGACTTGAACCCACAACTATTGGTTGGGAGCTTTCACACAACCAGGGTACCATTAAGAAAAAGCCATTTGATCAGGAAGATATTTATTTATTCCGCTCATTCTTTTTGAAGGCGTGTATCTCATTGGTCGCTTTTTTGTATTCCTCCACGGTGAGTTTGGAGCCGGATCGACCAACTGTCGTTGTCATATACTTGGCTAGCTGCGACTATTGAATATCCGCGAGTGGCGTATTATACGTGATCATTACCTGTGTTTATAAAGAAGATAGTGCCATTATTTTACATACAAACTACATAAAAATGCACGGTAATTGTTTTAAGTATAATAAAGAAAGAAATTAGGTACGTTGTGTATAATTAAATGGTATAAAAGCCTCTTGGTTGGCTATTCGTATGTTTTTTGAGCTATTGAGGAATTGTAACAACTTTTCGCAAATGAAAGGAAATACTTTGGATAACTTTGTTCTAAAAAACATTAATATACTATGTTATAAAAATAATAATAATAATAAATAAAAAAATTTCCATTTCAACCAAAAAAAATAAAAATAAATAAATAGGGTAAAAGTTTTGAAAACAAAATCCCCACTTTCACCCATTTACTTTCACTTTCTTTTGCTTTCCACCTTTTTACTCAACTTGAGAATAAATAGCGATAAGTTAAGTTGTAGTTGTAACTATGTAGTGTAAAGCAAGTATACGACCTTAAACGCTAAATGCTTCTTCCATTAGCTGTTCATTATAAATGTGTATAATAAAATCCAAAAGCTAAAAACTTACTGTCAAACAAGCATACAATCAAAGAAGCTAAAGGATAAACGCTCCTAAACGTTCGAAAACACTCATTGTCAAACATAACCTATTGAATAACATGTTTGTCTACTATAAAGAGCGTATGGGTCTTAAGTTCGATTCGCCATGCATGAACAATCGTATGGTCACGCCAACCTTCCGAAAAGGAGGGTTTACGGGTTTGAATACGTGGCGGTGAGTTGAAAACCCCGTGAATTAGTCGGCAAAAAAGTCAGAAATGGTTAAAAAAAAAAGGAAAAAGAAAAAGCATGTAAGGATATTGCCTCATGATAAAAGTGTTTGACTGCTTTTGTAATTGAGATACTTTGAGGTTGTTTTCATGGACTTGATCAACCAAATGTTGAACATCATACTTAAAATTTCAAGAATAGAAAGAGTAAATTATATCTTTTTCCAACATCATACATTAAGATTTTCATATTTTTTTTCTTAACCAGTCAACATCCTATTTTTATGGTTCCCTATCGCCTATTGTTATGGGCAGCTATCAAAACTTTGTGTTCAACCCGTTAAAATCCGTTACTTTTCCTTTTTGCTTCTTTTATTTGTCGAAATTATAGAAACTGGTTAGGATTATACATTGTGTTTGTGTAATGGCTAACAATAAGAAAGAAGAGCAGTTGGCATCAATAGATGCTCAATTGAGGCTTTTAGCTCCGGCCAAAGTTTCGGAGGATGATAAACTTATCGAATATGATGCTTTGCTTTTGGACAAATTTCTTGATATTCTTCAGGATTTACATGGGGAGGGTCTTAGAAAAATTGTATGTTTCTAATACCCCGTACGTGTAATTTGGCTATCCTAGCGTCATAAAATAAAATTGTGGAGTTTCATACTTTGAATTGTACAAATTTATTCATTGAACTCGATGAAAATGACACATTACAGGTGTTGCGTTTTCATGTCTGTGTGGTTAGCAAAAAAATTGATGGAAAATGGAGTTAGTGATTAGATTGGTAAGGATCAAAATATAACGACCAATGTGAAACACGCTTGCTAGTTATGGATTGTTTGGTTGAATGGGGCACTTGCGTGTTTCACTAACTTGTTAGCTTGTCAATATTTCACATAGCTTGATATGACTTTCGGGTACTTTGGCTAGTACTTATGGACCGGTGAAGTTGGCGTAGGATGGAAGCACAAAAAGTGAAACACATACACTTTTAGAGGAAAAGAATATTATGTCACAGAATGCTTTTCTGGTCTTTAGATCAGATGATGCTGTTTTTACATGGTCTGCAAAATAATTCAATACTAAAACAGTGACATTCACCACCTACGAAGAAAAATCTAAATTTAACACGACTTGCATTAAAAATGTAATACTGTAAAATGAAAATAAAATAAAAATAAATGGATACCATGTCAATTAAGCCCCAATAATGGAATGTGGTTACAACAAAATGGCCAAATTGCTAACTGTTGTTTCTATATGTCTGTGGTCTAGTCGTGTTCTGGTAACAATTCTCACAGACAAAAAAGCATGCTCATTTGAAGTTTGTGTGTTTTCACCAATGTGCATGTAGGTTCAAGAATGCAATGAGCTTTCTGCCGAGTATGAAGGAAAGCACGACCCCAAAAAGCTTGATGAACTTGGAAATTTACTAACATGTCTAGATGCCGGGATTCCATTGTCATTGCAAAAGCTTTTAGTAACATGCTTAACTTAGCGAATTTAGCTGAAGAGGTTCAAACTGCTAATCGTCAAGGATTAAAGCCAAAACTGGTGATTTTGCTGACGAGGCTTTGGCAGCAACTGAATCTGATATCGAAGAAACTCTTGAGACTTGTGAATAAGCTTAAGAAGTCACCTCAAGAGGTTTTGATGCATTGAAGAATCAAACGGTTGATTTGGTATTCACTGCTCATCCTACTCAAGCTGTTCGGAGATCTTTGCTTCAAAAGCATGGAAGGTGAGTGGACCAGTTCTTCGATAAGTCTTACTTGTATCTGATGTAAGCAACTTAAGTAATCAGATAATGATGTAAGGTATTTTTTAGGTAATCTACTGGTAACTAGTCAAAATAATGACATGGAAGTTGACAATGATATCTGGCCATGTTTTGTGAAGTGGGACCTTACTAGTTACTTTGAATAACTTTTTAAAAACTTGATAGCTTTTTTAAAGTTTTCATCATAGAATAGTCGGAAAAATATTAGACCTGGTTCTTATCGCTAAGTCAACTTGCACATTTTCTTACTTTTAAGTTTTTGTGCTTGTTAGGATTCGGGAATATTTGGCTCAGTTATATGTCAAAGACATTAATCCTGATGATAAGCAGGAACTTGATGAGGCTTTGCAGCGGGAAGTAAGTACTAATCGTTCATTCATTGACTTTGAACATCGTATATGTATTCACTTAATCGGTAATACTTATAAAGTCTTTTACATTGCTAATTACCAGTTAGTTTTCTGTATATTATACTTACTGTAAGTTTCTATGCAGACATTAGTTCTTTAAAATGACATTTATGGTCCAAGTAAGACAATGTTTGACTATTAGTCAAATGTTCTTTTCAATTTTTGTAGATTCACGCTGCTTTCCGCACGGATGAGATCCGAAGAACCCCTCCAACCCCACAAGACGAAATGAGGGCTGGAATGAGCTACTTTTATGAAACCATTTGGAAAGGTGTTCCTAAGTTTTTGCGTCGTGTTGACACAGCCCTTAAGAACATTGGGATAAATGAACGTGTTCCATACAATGCACCTATTATACAATTCTCGTCATGGATGGGTGGTGATCGTGATGGTATGTTTTCTGTTACATGCATAAGATTAAATGCATCGGGCAATAAGGAAAAAAAGGATTATGCTTAATGAGACCTATAAAGTACAGTGATGAATAACTATGAGCTAATCATGTATGAATCAAAAATACACTTTGTGTCACTTTCAACCCGTTCAATCTATCTGAACCGTTTACTTATTAATGATACTTTATTTATTTATTTTTTTACTGAAATGTAGGTAATCCTAGAGTAACTCCTGAGGTCACAAGGGACGTCTGCTTACTTGCCAGAATGATGGCCGCAAACATGTACTTTTCACAGATTGAGGATCTAATGTTTGAGGTGTGCATATACTTAAGACCAAAGTTTAAGTACTCTCTTTGAGTGCTTTTATTTACTTTGGCTTTATTTTTGCTAGTTATCCATGTGGAGATCTAGTGATGAACTTCGTCTTCGAGCAGAAGAAATCTATAGATCAGCAAGAAAAGATGTAAAACACTACCAAGGTGATGATCAATAATAACAACGTTTTTTTTACTACTGTTAAGTACCATTTGAGGTGTGAATGTTGGCTTTTTTCTTCAGAATTTTGGAAACAAGTTCCTCCCACTGAACCGTATCGAGTTGTTCTTGGTGATGTCAGAGACAAGCTATATAATACACGTGAACGTGCTCGTCATCTATTAGCCCACGGATTTTCAGAAACACCAGAAGAGTCTTCTTATACCCATGTTGAACAGGTTTAGTAGATAAATTAGGACAATGTGTATGAAGGCCACCCAAAAATTTAACTTTTTTTCACAAGCAAGCAAATTTTCCAAATTTTGCATTCCTTGGATTAGATTCTAAGATTTTGAAATCTTTGCAGTTCTTGGAACCTCTTGAGCTATGCTACCAATCACTACGTATGTGTGGGGACCACGTGATTGCTGACGGAACACTTCTTGATTTCCTGAGACAAGTATCCACATTCGGGCTGTCACTTGTGAGACTTGACATACGTCAAGAATCTGAGCGCCACACAGATGTCCTCAATGCCATAACACAGCATCTAGAAATTGGTTCATATCGTGAATGGTCAGAAGACAAACGTCAAGAATGGCTTCTTGAAGAACTAAGAGGGAAACGTCCACTTTTTGGTCCCGATCTCCCACAAACTGAGGAAATTGCAGATGTTTTAGATACGTTTCACGTATTAGCAGAACTTCCATCTGATTGTTTTGGCGCTTACATAATCTCTATGGCTACATCGCCTTCTGATGTGCTGGCAGTTGAGCTTCTTCAGAGGGAATGTCGTGTAACAAAACCGTTAAGAGTGGTCCCACTTTTTGAAAAACTTGCTGATCTTGAAGCAGCCCCAGCAGCCATGACTCGTCTTTTCTCAATCGATTGGTACAAAAATAGGATCGCTGGTAAGCAAGAAGTCATGATTGGATATTCTGATTCAGGAAAAGACGCGGGGAGACTCTCGGCTGCATGGCAGCTTTACAAGGCACAAGAAAACCTTGTAAATGTTTCAAAAAATTTTGGGGTTAAACTTACTATGTTTCATGGACGTGGTGGGACGGTGGGGAGAGGAGGTGGACCTACCCATCTTGCTATACTGTCCCAACCGCCTGAAACTGTTCATGGGTCACTTAGAGTTACGATTCAAGGTGAGGTTATTGAACAGTCTTTTGGTGAGGAACATTTGTGTTTCAGAACACTTCAGAGGTTTTGTGCAGCTACACTTGAACATGGGATGCATTCTCCTATTTCGCCTAAACCTGAGTGGCGTCAACTTATGGATGACCTTGCAACTTTTTCAACTGAAGAGTATCGTTCAATTGTTTTCCAGGAACCTCGGTTTGTTGAGTATTTCCGATGTGTAAGTATCATCATCTTAAAATAAGTCTCACCTAGTTTATTTTTGACTGTGTAATCCTTCTATAGATTGGTATATAAATGCTTCTTGGCTCTTCTATTGTATCTTTACAGGCAACACCTGAAACGGAGTATGGGAGGATGAACATTGGGAGCCGCCCATCCAAAAGGAAGCCAAGCGGAGGCATAGAATCGCTTAGAGCTATTCCGTGGATCTTTGCTTGGACTCAAACACGGTTTCATCTCCCCGTCTGGCTCGGTTTCGGAGGTGCATTCAAGAAAGTCATAGAAAAAGATGCCACAAGTCTTTTGATGCTACAGGACATGTACAAAACATGGCCTTTCTTCAGGGTCACTATCGACTTAGTCGAAATGGTGTTTGCCAAAGGAGACCCTGGCATCGCTGCTTTAAACGACAAGCTACTCGTTTCTAACGATTTGTTAAAATTTGGTGAATCCTTACGTGCAAACTACGTTGACACTAGAAATCTTCTTCTCCAGGTATGAATAACTCTTTAGGCAAGTGAGTTCAAATTGTTACATTACTTTACCCCGTTAAAAGCTTCACGATTTATTTATTGTGTGTTTGGCTTCATAGATTGCTGGACATAAGGACCTTCTTGAAGGTGATCCCTACTTGAAACAAAGGCTCAGACTGCGTGATTCATACATCACGACCTTAAATGTATGCCAAGCTTACACCCTGAAACGAATTCGTGATCCAAACTATCATGTGACATTAAGGCCTCATATCTCCAAAAATGGCCCTGAGCCAAGTAAACCGGCTGATGAATTTATTAAGCTGAACCCAACAAGTGAATATGCACCCGGTTTGGAGGACACACTTATCTTGACCATGAAGGGCATTGCTGCTGGAATGCAGAACACCGGTTGATTATCTGCCTTTTATTGCCACATCTTACATAAATTTTCATATTTAGGAATCCTTTATGATGTCTAAATGGCATTGTCCCCGGCTATAGATAGGTTGTGATCGATACTCTTAGAGTTATTGCGCTGTGATATGTGTATGATAGTAAATCACATTATAAACCGTTGATGGTTATATAAAATTCAATAGGTTAAAATCCATTTCCCGCCAAATTGAAATAAAAGGCCCAGATGAATTGTAGTGATCCAATGGCCAAAAACAGATGTGGGATTTGCTGAGACATGAGAGAGAAACAATTTGGACTATAAAAAGAGGAGGAAGGATGCAAGCAAAGGAGTTAGCTAGTTTTCTTAATTTTTTTCTTAATGTCGTTTTTTTTATAAATGTTGTAGTTTAACTTAAATGTTGTAATTTCAGTGTCTTAGTATCAAATTTATGTTAAAGTTTCATTGTAATGCGTTTGTGAACATCAATCCAAGTTTTATTTAAGTTCCAAATTTAAAGGGTACTGTGGAAAATTTTCATTTCAAATTCTGATCCCCAAGTTTCATATAGTTTATTTCTCAGCTCCATTCAGCTTATTTAAGCTTATCTTAGCTTTTTGCAAGCTTAAAAGTTATTTTCAAGCAAAATTGTCTCTTGGTCAACGAAAGTCAAAGGAGGAGGAAAACAGTGCTAAGGATGATGCAGAGGTGGATTTGGGTTTAAATAGGTTAGATTAGGTTAGTATTGGGTTCTGGTTTTGGCCTGCTTAAGCTGGAAACAGTGGTTAGTTATATTTCACTTTTCATTTTTCAAGCAAAGTTGCATATCAGTCTTGTGTATGTATCTGTGCTCATTAAAGGTTTAAACATGTTCAATTAGTTATATTTAAGTCAGTTTGAATAATTGTGAGTATCTGCTATAGCCAGATCAGTAGGTAGTTTTGTTGAGTTTGTATTTCAGTTTTGAAAGGGGTGTTTGGAATTAATGCATGATCTGTTTTCAAGTCTTGTTCAGTGTTTAACTTCTGTGAGTTCATGTTTGTTAAGCTTGTTCATACTCAGTTAAGTCAATACTTGTGCCTGCAAAGTTCATTAGTCAACATATTCATCAATTCCATCTCACTGTTTCACTGTTGTGATTTTGAGAATCAAACCACTTATTTTGTGTTCAAATTCAAATTACATTGCTTGCTTTATGTTCATTACACCTTAACAGTTCATAATCAGTTCATAAATCATGATCAAAATCCACAAAAGTCAACCTTTCATGTTTTTATCAAAAGTCAAATGGTGCAAATCTCAGTTTTGGGCCAAAAAGGATGAATTTTCACAAGCTCATTTCTGAGCCATTTTCAATAAAACTTGTGGTTTCAAAGAGTCAACCTGGTCTATTTTCTTATGTCCAATTTCTTACATTTTTGTGAATTTTGTTTAAGCTTCAAATTTGTTGTTCAAACTGGGCATAAATGCCCTGTGCAGGGGACTGTTGCCTGCACAGGTTTATGCAGGTTTTGAAAGGTCTGCACAGGTTTCATTTTGGCTCACCTAGGTCTGTAATTTAGTTTACAAGGTCTCACCTAGGTCTAGTGTAAGTTCTTAGTTTTGGTTTCTAGTTTCTAGCTTATTTGATTGCTTATCCTTGAGCTCAAAGTAGACCACCAGAACTGCTGTTTTAGCTCAAAATCTCATATCATCAATCTGTGTTAGCTTGCATTTCAGAGGTTATGGTTTGATGATTTTTGTTCCATTATAGTTCTTTTAGCTTATTGTAGCTTCCATTTCAGTTTGGAACTTTCTGGTGTGCTTTTGGCTTATCCAAGTGCTTATTTATAAGCACTTGGCACATCAGTTTCTTATTCCTCCTCATAACCCCATGTTTTTCCATTTTTCTTAGCTTCCCTATAATGTTTTAGACTTTTCCTGAAATTTTTAGATTTTTCCAAGCTTGTTTGCTATTTTTCTTATTTTAAATTAGTCTTTTTAGCACTTTTTAATTAGCTTTAAATACAAATAATTAAGAAAAGCTTCAAAAAAATAATTTTTCATTTTTCTTAAGTTAAGATAAATATAAAAAGTAAAAAAAGTAATTTTCCAGATTTTTCATAGTTTATTTTGTAATTTTAATAATTTAATTAGTTTTTAATAGTTTAAAATTCCTAGAAAATAGAAAAATAATCAGAAAATTACAAAAATAGTTTTGAAAATTCTATTTTGATATTTTAGACTTTTCCATTTCATAATTTTATTTTTCTAGCTTTATTTCCTAATTTCTTGTATTTTAGGTTATTATTAATTAGTTAAAAATAGTTTTTAATTAATAATAATTAATTAATTAGTTATAAAAATAATTTTCTTTTTCTAAAAAGTTTCTTTTATCATTAGGATTGTAAAAATGTATTTTTCATATTTTTAGGATTTATCTTGTGTAATTTTCACGTTTTTATTTGTACGTTTACGTAGATTTTATTTTAAACGTAAGTTTTTAGTTTCAAGTTTTAAACGTTCATCATTTTAAAAATAGTGATAGCGTTTATTTAATATTTTTAATCTTTTTAATTTCCTTTAATTTTCATTTTAGCCCTTGTAGTTTATGTCCTTTTTCCGTAGTTATAATAATTCCAAATCCTTTTCCCGTTCAAATCTCGCGATCACTAAACGTTTGATAATCCATTGCATAGCTCGCTGGGACATAACGACCCGGGGAAACACTATACTCCCCTGATCTTCATTGATTTCGTTCCTGAGCCGTTTTAAGCTTGTTACGGTCTGCCATTCACAAGTGGCGGGCTTGTGTGATAAAGCTTGACTGTTCTGGAGCGCAACACCATTGATGGTTCCTTTATATATGAAAAATCTAAGGTGTCATCAAAAGTTCTTGTTAAGCTTATAACATGGAATACCGGCGCTTATTAAAATATCTCTAACTTCAGTTCTATGTATAATCTTCAAAAGGTTCTAGGATTATTTTATGGCATACCACATTTTCTTTTGTTGTAAACTTGTAATTTATGGTATTTAGTTTAACATCTATTAGTACAAAAAGTGTGACGGGTTTAAATATGTGTATAGAACGTGTGTTTGGATCGGGCCAACAAGTACCGATGGATTGAATCTGCATTAAACCAAGTGATAGATTGGATCTATGCACAAATGAAAGCAAACCCAGTGTATACGTGAAAGGCGGACCCCATGATTAATTTCCAGGCGTGAGTAGTATGCATTCTTGTCATAGAATAAGCGTGCTGTGTTATGGCGTGAGAAAGTTTTTCTTATGAGAGGATTAGAGCTCCTTTATAAGCGAGGCTAATGCTAAGTTTCCTATCATTTTTCTTATGAAAGGTTAGTGGTCAAGTGGGAACCTTGTCGGGAAAGGTTCTGCAAGAACGTGAAGACACGAGAATGCCTTCGCGGCCATGGGTTTGGTCCGCTCGTATTCTGCGTGTGGTTTGAGTCCGGGCCGTAGCCAATTTTGTTATTGGGCTTCTTCGCGATATGGACTTGTGGTTGTTTTGTTGTTGGGCTGGGCTCGAATGCGTATAGCACAAGTGAGCCTAATAGGCTCTTTGAGTAGGTGCTATCGTCATCAAGTCCCCAATATAGTTTATTCATTGCGCGCGGTTCGTTTGTCGTGCGGTGAATTTTACTAGACTTAAGGTAACCGAACGTTTTTTCTTTTCGCGCCTTTCAAGTGTTTCTCTCGCTTTCTTTCTTGGTAGGTGGAACGTGTGATGTGAACATTTACGGCTTTTCATCTTCTAGCCGATTTGACCGAGTGGCCCACCGTCGTCTTTGTCATCATTATCTTTTACTTTTGATCCTATCCGCTTAAGCGGATTGTCGCCAACACGTGTAATCATCTTATGTTATCTTAGGTGAATATACCGCTAGTATAAATACTTTTCCGGTTTTACCATTTCACTTCTTCTTCGTTGTTTTCGCCATTGTCACAATTTCTTCATTTTCTTGTTTTATGTACTTTGTGTTGCTTCACTTTCCTTCTTAAAAAGGTCCCGTCCACCACGGGTTAGATCTTGACTTTTATTCTTTTGTCATGGGTACTATTACGGATATTAAATGTCATATTACCCGAGAAGCCTTTGAAACCTTTTGCGGTAGGTTTCATATTCCTCCCGAAGTTCATCCAGAGCTTCCTTCACCCAAACAGACTATGCATGAACGCCCTAAGAATAAGATTGGTTACATGCACTAGGTTTTTTGATTTTGCAAACTTCCACCTTCCGCTATCGGTTTTCCTTGTGGATCTTCATAGATACTATCATATTAACATTACTCGACTTTCGAGTTGTAGGTGCGGCTAAGGTTTCTCATTATGAAATCTTGTGCCGTGTTCATGGTATTTCTCCAACTGCTGGATTATTTCATTGCTTTAATTCAAAAATAAAGGGTGGATGTCCTTTAGTAAGCGTGATGGCGCTTAGTCTGTTATACTAAACCCCACGAATCTTTAAAGAGTTGGAATGATCATTTTACGGGTTGATGATTTCGTTTGTCATACTACTGTTTCCATGGCACACCAATAGAAATCTTTTTAAGGATCGTTCCTCATGATGAATTTAATGAACAAGCTACCAATGGGCTGAATCTGTACTAAACCAAGTGATAGATTGAATCCTTGCACAAGTGAAAGCAAACCGTTAGCCTTACCGTAGGGACGGACCTCATGATTAAGCTTCGGCGTGAGAGTAAGTATGCATTCTTGTCAGAGAATAAAAGTGTGTGTATTATTATGTGAGAGAAAGTTGTACCTTATGAGAGGATTAGAGCTCCTTTTATAGGCGAGGCTAATGCTAGGGTTTCCTAACGTTTCGCTTATAAAAGTTAGTGGCCGAAGTGGGACCCTTGTCGGGCAAGGTTCCGTAATAATCGTGGATACGGACACAGAACACCTTTCGCGGCCATGGGTGTGGTCCGCTAGGTATTCTGCATGCGTCTTTGAGTCTGGACCGTAGCCAATTTTTTATCGGGCTTACCGGCGATCCGGTACTTGTGGTTGTTTTGTTGTTGGGCCTGGGCCTAAAATGCGTATAGCACGAGCTGAGCCCAGTAAACTTGTTGTACGTGCTATACGCCATCAGCATCAATGATATTATGTTTGTAAAAGTGACAATGATCTTTTGTTGTTATTTACTGTCCATAGTTTAACACCGATGTCACTTTAATTGTAATCTTCATTAGGATGTCACTAAATAAGTAAACAATCAAAATGTATCATACGGTATGTCTTTCAATATGTTACCGGTTACCACATGCTTCGTAGTTATTTTTACTTATAAAAAGCTCCTTAGTAATCAAGGCCGTCTCGTGGATTTTAGGTGCCCTGTTCAGTAAAAAGAATTAGGCCCCTTAAACACAAATACTTTAAATACTAGTATAAATTTCTTAAAATTGATAAAGTTGAAACCCATGTCTCTAAACTCCTCAAAAAATGAAATTAACCCTTCAACTTCTTTAATAGCAACATCTATAAGCATATCATGAGATTAAATAATTCATGCTTTCAACTAGAATATTTGGGGCTTACTCTTCAAAACCTATGAATGCTAGCAAATATATATTTAATCCTTAGATCTTATTATCCCAACAATTAAAATTAATTGCTTCTAAAACAATTAATAAACATTCGTATGCTAATAATATACTCTTAAATTATTTGACCCTTCGGTTCGATATTCATAAGCAGAAGCAAATCTATGACTATTATCTAGGGGTGGAAACGAGCCAAGCAGCTCGTAAAAGGCTCGGGATCGGATCGGTAAAAAGCTCGAACGAGCCGAGCTTAAACGAGCTCGAGCCCGAGCTCGAGCCTAATTTTGGGCTCATTTAATAATCGAGCTCAAGCCTGAGCTCTGTACAAAAAGCTCTAGTAGGCTCGCGAGCCTAAACGAGCCCTAGAAATATGTACGTATAAACGAGCTTAAAAGTAGTAAACGAGCTCGAGCCTTATGTAATTAACGATCCGAGCTCCAATTGAACTTTATTTTCTTTAACACATCATAAAATTAGTCCAGCCCGAGTCGAGCTCGAGCCTGTAAAAATTTTCACGAGCCGAGCTCGAGCTCAAAATATAAGGCTCGAAACGAGCTCGAGCCCGAGCTCGAGCCTTATATATATAAACGAAGCTCGAGCTCTGGCGAGCTCGAGCTCGGCTCGACTCGTTTCCACCCCTACTATTATTTATGTATCCAAAAAGTAAAAGCCTATTCTTGCACTTAACTTGTAAAGAAAATAAAAAGCATAAAATAATTAATTGAAAAAAAGTTACCTGCAGTCACAAAGATGATTTGGGATTTTGGGAGATCGATGCTTGTCAGTTTGTGAATTCCAATGAATATTAAACGAATAAAGGGCTTTTTATTTATAGCAATTGTATGTTAAATTTGACTTCAACTTGAATTGGGAATTGGGCCTATATCTAGTATGACTAGACAGAATTTTGGTGCCTCTACAAAATATCGGGCCCTGTGCAAGTGCACATATGGCACACCCCAATATCCGGGCGTGTTAGTAATTATTGAAGCAGTTATACATCCATACTTCAAGAAGTATATTCTTGAATATCATGCCTGTAATTATACATCAATAGTGCCTTAACGTACCACTAGTTTTAGATTCCCGTGCACGCACGGGGGTTGGGGATAAATTTTTGTTAGATTAGTTGATCCTTATGAGCATTAGGTCTCTCATGTCTTATTAACATTGGCTTTGATAGCTGTGGGTTGCTGATTAACAAGAAAAATGGTCTTTAGTGACGAAAATTCAGTGACGACTTCTTTTTGGCTCACTGTTTAGCCAATATAGTGACAATATAATTTGTTGTCACTGATTTTTGGTCATCGGTTAATATTTAGTGTCGAAACTGATGGTTGGTCACTAGTTAGTCAATAAAATACCATCTCGGTACTCTGGTATAGGGGTGAGCATCGGGTCAAACCCGGACCAGACTGAATGTGTTCGGTCCGGTCCGGTTTGAGAAGGCAAAATGGTCGGTTGTAGTGACGAGATTTTTCATCACTGATTTGTAAATTTAGTGACCAAAGTGTATGGTCATTGATTTTGCAATTAAAACTCTTAAATATAAGTTAAGGGAGCCAAAAGAGAATATCATCTAGAGGTGAGATCAATCACAAACAAGTAAAATAAAAAGAACAAATAATCAAATCTTAGCCTTTCATTTTAATTTCATCCAACGGTAGAGATAAAATAAAAAATAACAAAGGAATGGCAAAATAGTCAATCTAACTCATTTAATAAAGAAACCCACTTTCCACCCTTTTTTTAAAAACAACATATCTTGCAAACGGTAAATCTTCAAGCTACAAAAAATACACCATCGCGACGAGAAAAAAATCATCTTTCTATAGATATGCACTTTTATATAGTTTCGACGAATTTTTTTTTCAAAATTTCCGTCCAGACAAATCACACGTGATCCGTAAAAAACATCACATGTGATTTATTATTTAAAACAAAATCACATGTGATCCACCGAAGAATCACATGTGATCCACCAAAAGAATCACATTTGATCCACCAAAAAATCACATTAAAAAAAATCACATGTGATCCACCAAAAGAATCACATGTGATCCACACAAAAAAACACATTAAAAAAGAATCACATGTGATCTACTAAAAGAATCACATGTGATCCACCAAAAAATCACGTGTGATTTGTGGTTAAAAAAATACTGTTTATGTCAGAGAAAAAACAATAATTAGCTTAAGTTAACAAATGTATACACAACTGTTTGCAACGAGTGCCATTCTTTTAGATTTATTGGCTACATTTACTAAAAGTTTAAAAAGCTTTATATACCTTATAAAAAATATATATATAAGTTAGAAAGATAGAAAAACACACTTTCCAAGCCATTTTGTCACGACCCTTATCCAAATACATTAAAAGCAGCCTTTCAACATTTACATAAAAAGAACAATTACATAGCAGTGATTTAAACAAGAAACAACATGATGGTACATCACAAGGCATCATCTTTTGTTTCAGTATAATGGAGTGTATATGGAACATAAAAAACAACCCTCATTTCGTTTCATTTCACAACAAAAACCAACCTGCTTTGATTTTCCATCAACGAGAACATTAGAAGAAGCTATCTGAGGTGTACTTTCTTTTATAATCTCTATGGTTCTTGTTTCATTGACATAAGCGACAAGTAATTTACCTGTTAAGATGTGCATCTGTTCCAGAAACCATGTTAAGATGTGCATCTGTTCGGGGTTGTATGCTACAAGTAATTTACCTGCCGTACAACTACCAAGAACGAGGCATCTTTAGATCAACTGATCCATCAGATCCAACAGTGATGATGATGATCGTAATTCGAGCACGTCCGGTCGCGGCGGTGATTCCGATGATGAAGGCGGTGGAGAAGTGCAGAGCTTGTTTAAAGGCTCCGATCAATGGGTTGTTTGTGAGTGTAAATGGACCAATCTAACCCTTTATAGAAATTAAATGGGATGGATAGAAAAGATCCAACCGTTAGATTAAACTCAGATCAATGGCCAGGATGCGCTGGTAGAGAGAATTTCAAAGAAATGAAATGAAGCAGATAATAGAATCTCAGAGAATAGAAATCAGTAGAGAATTTTGTTCAATTCTAATGTTTGGTAACAACAGAGACTTGACCCGAGAAATGAAAAAAAAAATTATTTAAATTATTTAAAAAAATATATCTTTTTTTTAAATTTATGTACTTTCTTTAAAAAAATTATTTTTTAAAAAGATTAATTTCATATATCACCCTACTTTCATGATTAATTTCATATATACCCAAAGTGCAAGTATTGAATGCATAATGTACAATGTTTTTAATGCATGTTTGGGTATATATGAAATTTTCATTTAAAAGGAGGGGAGATATGAAATTGCCCATTTTTTAAAATGCATTTATTTAAAAAAAAACTTGTTTTTTTTTAAATATTTTTAAAAATGTATTTATTTAAAAAAAAACAAAACTTATTTAAAAAAATAATATTTAAAAAAAAAATTAATTTTTTTTAAAATTATTTTTTAAAAATGTATTTAGAAAAAACTTATTTTTTTTAAAAAAAATATTTAAAAAAAAAAATTATTTTTTAATAATGTATTTAAAACAAAACACATTATTTAACAAAATTATAGTTGAAAAAAATGTGTCTACAAATAACTCGTAAGCGTAGTTTATTTTGCAACATAAATGTGGAGAAATGGAATTCCACTCAAAAAGTCGAGAAAATGGAGAAATAAAATAACATGTAGTTGAATTCCCTAGAGACTTTTAAATCTCCGTGTCCTTATTTCTCACCATCACCAAACAATGGAAATTTATTCATTTCCATTTCTTTGTCCTCAATTCTCTATACCAAACATGCCCTAAGTATCATCCAATAAAGTTTTTCACATGAGAAAGAAAAAAAGACGCGGATCCAACCCAACCCGCATCTCTCTGTTTCACCATCATCGAACAATATTATTTGGCCACTTCTCTCTACCTCACCTTCATCAAAAACACTCTTAGGGGGTGTTTGGGATTGCTTATTGAAAATAGATTATTCGTTTTGAAAGTGGATAATCGAGGATAATCAAATTGTTGTAAAACGTGGTTTTAAAATATAGTGTTTGGATTTGATTATGTTGTTTGATATCGCAATAATCAGATAATCATTTTTTTTAGTGTTTGGCAAATCTGATTATGAATAACTTAAGTTGGAAAATTACCAAAATGGACATCATCCTTATATATTGTTGAATTACGTAAACCTAACAGTAATATTTAAGGCATGCCAAAGTTTTTGTATTAAAAAGTTTCGAATAATACATTAATACATGTATCACAATTGTAAACTTTAATTCGTCAATGGGCTTTCAATAGGCTTTCAATATAAGAAATATATGTATTGCCTTGGGCTTAATGGGAGTGTTTGCAAGTAAAGTAGGGTTATATCTACATGTCTTTACATAGCAGTTATAGTCACAGCCACAACCACCCATCCACAGTTTCTTCCTTCATCACGTACAGCAGCCAAAAAACAAATATAGATGATGAAAATGGATGATTAGAGCAACCAACAGTTGAAACCAACAGCCAATAAGATACAATTTAAAGGTAAAGTGAAGGTAAATAGTAATTTCAACAGAAAAAGCAAAACCACGTTTGCAAGCAGTAGCTCCACACATGCTATGTTGGAAAATTTTAGTGAAAGAAATGAGTTTTCACTAGCTTTGGACATAGATTACTATAAGTAAATATAGTTTTATGGTTAAAGTCTTATATGGTACGTTGTCCGTCATGAGAGCTTCGTAACAAGACTTTATATGTCCAAAACGGAGTTAGTGTGAATGGGATATCGAGTCTCAAAGTAGGGTATTTGAATGAAGCTTAAGGAAAATAAATGGGTTCATGTTTATCCCCATTGATGGGTAAATAATCATATCGCAATGAGTGAAAGTTTGACCCATTTTAATTCCTTTTGTTGCCAATTATTGAGAACCATAATAGAAGAACTGGGTTACGTGTTTCTTTTAAACTCAGAACAGCCCATTAAATGGGATTTAACAGGTTAAATGTGAATTGATTTACCTGTTATGTTTTTTGCTGTATATATTCAAGAATTATCAGCCATTCTAAGACCTACAACTTCACAGCTTCTCTTCATAATAGCATACTCACAATGATTCACGAAAGTCTTCAGGCAATTTGTCAATTCGCAAGATTCTGCCTCCCGTCACAGTACTGGAAACAACCGTGTTGTTGTACACGGAATTGTTTTAAGGAATCGGTTCAACACGAGCCTCGGTTACTTGTGCTTCATTCGGCTTTCTTTGGTTATCGCTCCTCGTAAAACTTGTGTGATTCTTACTTTTAATTGGTTGCAAATCATAGTTTCTATTCTTCTTATTATAGTTATTTTGAATTTATAAACGGTATTACTTTCTCCTACAATCTTAAAACAATTCCGTACAAGTTTATAAGGAATAAAACGATTTGGATTCAAACCAGTTTCAATTTGGATCTATTCTTAAAAACGTGTATCTGATCATGTTTGTTACAATCCAGTTCTGTTTGATTTAGTTCTGTGAAATACATATCATTAATCTAGTTTTATCACTTATTTTTGGCACTTGCTGCTGTCCAAACAGCCCTAAACTATTTTTTCATTAAGGTTTAACTGCAATTTTCTTGCTGTCCAAACAGCCCCTCAAAACGTTTGTTCAAACAGCTCCAAACTTGTTTTTTAACTTTTTTCCTGCACCTACTTGCTGTCCAAACAGCCCCTAAAAAGGTCCATCCAAACAGCCCCTAAAACAGAATTTTTGAATTTTTTTTCTACACTTATTTGGTATCCAAACAACCCTTTTAAAAGAGTGTGTCCAAACAGCCCCAAACCAGAAGTTTAGAATGGTTTTTCTGCAACTTTTACGTGTTCAAACAGCTTCTGAAACTTAATTTCTGCACTTTTTTAATAGTTGAATTTTTTGCACATAGTTATATACCGTTTACACTTTCTCACATCGCTTTATTCTTTATTTTGCAAGTGTATGCCGGAACTTTTGCACATTATAGCAATTTGTTTACTACGTTAAAAGCTAATTATATAGCTATAATGTAACTTTGTTTGCTATCATATTGGTGCAAATAATTCCTTGTACATTGATAAGTTGGAGTGTGTTTCCGATAACTTACTTGTGCAAGATTAATCACTTTGTGTACAACCTCGAGTTACAACCTAGTGTCAAATTTTCCGTGTGAAAGTTTCGTAATGGTTCATGATTTCTGTAATGATTTCGTATAAACCAAGGTGTTCAAACACAAACGAGTGGTGGATTGACACGAAAAGTGCACCGTCATGTATGCTTAAACAAGAGTCTCTTTAGTTCGCTTAAAGAGGTTAACAATGGTGGAAAAATTTCATGGGAAATTCCATCACCACGACATTAAAGGTGAGGGTGATGTGATTTTGAAATGGACATCCGAAAAGAGTTAAAACTCAAAAACGTTTTGTATGCTCCGGAGATTCGAAGAATCTTGTGTCCGGTGGTTGCTCAACAAGTATGGGTTTTGCCTTGCATTCGAAAGTGTAACACATTTGAATTAACCAAGAATAAAATGGTTGTAGGTACGGCCACGCCGTGATGGAATGTTCAAATTGGATTTAATTGTTAAGGAAAACAATCTTTCTAAAATGAACACTAATTCAACTTGTGTAGTCGAGACTCGAATGCGTGGTATGGCCGATTGGTCATGTCAATTATAATTCCATCCGACGACTAATGAAATTAAATTGTATACCTACATTCCATATTGACTCAAATCACAAGTGCGAAACTTGTGTTGAAGCGTAAAATGACAAGATCGCCTTTTCATTCGTTGAAAGAAACACCGACCCTCTTGATCTAATTCACACGTATGTGTGTGATTTAAAATCGGTGCCAACAAGAGGAGATAATAAGTACTTCATTACTTTCATTGATGATAGTACGAAATATTGCTATGTGTATTTACTTAAAAGTAAAGATGAAGCAATAGATAAGTTCATTCTATATAAGAATGAAGTTGAGAATCAACTAAATAAAAAGATCATAGTAGTAAGGAGTGATAGGGAGTGAATATGTATCTCCATTTGTTGAATTTTGTTCACAACATGGAATTAGACATGAGTTCACCGCACCCTATTCACCTCAAGCAGTAATGGGATTGCCGAAAGAAAAATCGTACCTTGAAAGAAATGGCAATGCCATGTTAATAAGTTCCGTTTAAATCGTAACACGCTGGGGAAGCCATTTTATCGGCTACTTATCTTTGAATAAGATACTCGTAAGGAAAAGAAGAGACCCCTATGAGCTATGGATGGACGAAACCATCTTATAAATACTACGAGTGTGGGGTGCCTAGCTAAAGTGGCAATTCCCGCACCTAAAGCTCAAAAGATAGGACCCAAACCGTTGATTGTGTATTCACTGGGTATGCTCATATTAGCGCTTATCGATTCCTTGTGCACGAGTCAAAAAATCCCGAGATACACAAGAATACGATAATGGAATCAAGGAATGCTTCATTCTTTGAAACCGTGTTCCCTTGTTTGACCAAGGAGAATGAAAAGTCATCTAGACGAAATGACGTAGTTGTCCACGAAAAGAGACAGCGGAATGATAACATCGTTCACGATGAGAGACAACATCAATCTGAGGAAGAAGATGTTGAACCTAGAAGAAGCAAAAGGCCAAGAATCGAGAAATCGTTTGGACCCGATTATGTTTTTTTATGGTAGAAAGTGAACCAAACTCTACCGAGAAGCTGTTACGCCTCGTAGGGCCTCAATCGAAAGAAGCCATTAAGAGTGAGATAGATTCTATTTTGCATAACCATACATTGAGCTTGTAGATCTACCTCCGGTTTGCAAAACATTAGGCTATCGATGGATCTTCAAGAAGAAGATGAAAGCTAATGGCACCATAGATAAGTAAAGCAAGATTGGTGATCAAAGGTTATGCATAACCAGAAGGTCCGACTACTTTGACACTTATTCGCCCGTAACGCCAATAACATCCATAAGGATGGTACTTGCTATCGCAACCATAAGAAACTGAAGTTCATCAAATGGATGTAAAACCGCTTAAATGGAGATTTAGATGAAGAGATTTACATGGAACAACCCGAGGGATTCATTGCCCCGGACAAGAGGAAAAGTATGTAAACTTGTCAAGTCACCGTATGGATGAAACAAGCTCCAAGCAGTGGCATCAAAAGTTTGACCACGCCATGATCGAATGTGGATTCAAAATTAATGAATGTGACAAGTGTGTTCACGTAAAAGACACAAACAATGGATATGTCATCTTATGTCTATATGTAGACGATATGCTAATCGCTGGAAGCAACGATAAGATGATACGATCTACTAAAGACATGTTGAAATCAAGGTTTGACATGAAAGACATGGGTTTGGCGATGTGATACTTGGAATCAAAATCATACGAACCCAAAATGGACTTATGTTGAGTCAAACACACGTTGTGGATAAAATTTTGAGAAATATAATCCAGATGACTCCAACATTGCGAGGACTCCTATTGATACGACTCAAACATCTATCTAAAAACAGAGGTCAAGGAGTTAACCGTGTGGGATACTCAAGCATTATTGGTAGTTTGATGTATCTAATGAATTGTACGAGACCGACTTAGCATACGCGTGAGTAGGCTAAGTAGTATACGAACAACCCAAAGTTACAAACACCGGAAAGTATAACAAGGGTTCTGGGGTACATAAGGTACACTCGAGAAGATGGATTGCATTATACAAGATATCCCGTCATATCGAAGGATACAAAGGATGCAAACCGGATATCCGATATAAAAGACTCTAGATCAACAAGTGGATATGTATTTACACTGAGTGGAGCCGTATCATGGAAATCTTCCAAATGCATCGTTATTACCGTATCCACAATGGAGTCGAATTTATCGCTTTAGATAAATGCGCCAAGAGGTAATGGTTACGCCAATTTGTAGAGGACATACCAGGTGGCCTAAGCCGTAACGCCATATGTATACATTGTGATAGTCAATCGGCGATCGCGAGCTCATAGCATAATGTATAACGGTAAGTCAAGACATATTAGACGAGACAATATTATACGACAACTACTTTCACAGAGTTATCACTATTGATTATGTGAAATCAAAGGATAACATAGCGGATCCGCTACGAAAGGCTTAAGTAGAGAGTTAGTTAACAAGTCGTCAAAAGGAATGGGACTAAAGTCCGTAAATGAATGAGTTTATACGAAGGAAAACCTAACCCACCGACCGGAGATCCCAAGATCCGGGTTCAATAGGACAACCTACTTGTATAAACTGGGGAGTCACCGTGGGGGTTAACCTCCCAAAACACACGAGGTGTTAATAAACATCCCGGTCCATTCTCGTTACATTCAAGGATATACGAGGTTGCTTCAGAGCTTTTAATGATTTATCAAAATCACCTATGAGAGAAGTTGGTCGCTTCAAAGGGAAATGAAGCGCATTTCAAGAGCTCTTGCAGAACTGTGCTAGTGTTCATGACCATAACGAACACGACTACGAGGAGTCGACAAGGTCGGGAAGAGTCTTGTGTGAACATATATTGTCGCTCACACAAATAGCGATCGCTCAAAGACATCGCTGTTTCACCGGCAGCTAGGAGGCTAAGTATATGTCACAAGGAAGGTTCAAAGGGTAACACCTACCTATCCTATGCAAGACTCAACCGAAGTTTTTCTCTAATTATGTGAGTTTCCATTCAATATCCATTCATGTGGGGATTGTTGGAAAATTTTAGTGAAAGAAATGAGTTTTCACTAGCTTTGGACATAGATTACTATAAATAAATATAGTTTTATGGTTAAAGTCTTATATGGTACGTTGTCTCGTCATGAGAGCTTCAGAACAAGACTTTATATGTCCAAAACGGAGTTAGTGTGAATGGGATATCGAGTCTCAAAGTAGGTATTTGAATGAAGCTTAAGGAAAATAAATGGGTTCATGTTTATCCCCATTGATGGGTAAATAATCATATCAAGAATGAGTGAAAGTTTGACCCATTTTAATTCCTTTGTTGCCAATTATTGAGAACCATAACAAGAACTGGGTTATGTGTTTCTTTTAAACTCAGAATTAACCCATTAAATGGGATTTAACAGTTAAATGTGAATTGATTTACTGTTATGTTTTTGTCAGATATATTCAAGAATTATCAACCATTCTAAGACCTACAACTTCACAAATTTCTCTTCATAATAGCATACTACAATAATTCACTTAAAAGTCTTGTGTAATTTGTCAATTCGCAAGAAGACTCTCGCCTCCAACAGACTGGGAAACAACCGTGTTGTTGTACACGGAATTGTTTTATGGAATCGTGTTCAACACGAGCCTCGGTTACTTGTGCTTCATTCGCTTTCTTTGGTTATCGTCTCGTAAAACTTCGTGTGATTCTTACTTTTAATTTGGTTGCACTATCATAGTTTCTATTCTTCTTATTATAGTTATTTTGAATTCCTTATAAACGGTATTACTTTCTCCTACATATAATATATGAAAGGTGATAGAAAATATATCTTTATTTGACTTACCACTGTGATGAGGTATCATATAAGTCTGGTAATGCTACATTAACAGAAGTTTGCAATATTGTTGAGCAGTTTAACCACCATGTGCTCTTTCAAGCTTTTCGAGTCTAACCATGCTTCAAAGCTCATTCCAATAACATCCTCACCCACTTAAGTAATCCTAGTGTTACAAAGACATAGAAACACCGTTAGAGAGGACCCCGGGCTGAGCTTAGGGGTACCCCTCGGATGATCAAGTTAGTATTGATAATATCATAATATAGCTAAATATGCATTATAGTACTCAGATGCATATGATGATAAGAAAGCTTGTATATTCTTAATGAGAGTGTTTAGTTATAGGTTAGAAGATTAAGATGAAGATGTGTGTTTGAGGTGATTATGTGGTACATATTTATAGAACAAATATCATAGTAAACACTTTGAGTTAAGGAGAATGTATATGTAAGTTGGTTCTCCCACTTACCTTTGCTTGTAAAGTTGGGTGTGTGAATGGTTGATGAGGTAATATTTACTAATTTCATTCCAACCATTATAGTTCATTTAAGACATCTTCATTCCATTCCAACCTTACTAGTTCATTGCAAGTGGTTGTTTATTGGTGCTTGAACCGCTTTTGTATCATAAAATAAAGGTAATAACAGGAAGCACCCAAAGTGCTTATAACATAAAATATAGGTAATACCATGAGTGTTGGTGTGTCAAATTATTGACAAAAAAACACTTGACAGGAAAACAAACATCCAACAAAGCAAAAATTCTACAAGGTAGTATTGCGATGATCGCGTAGCATATGTATCTCGATGCAACTATTGAGAGACCGTAACATGTTTCGGAAATATGGATGTTCTTTGCTCAAAATAGTGGGCTAGTCGGATTAGTGAAAGTTACTTAATATTTTGGTCTAACTCTTCACGTGCAGACCATCACTATAATCACAACTACACAAACGTATCTAACTCAATATGTTTAAGCGATCAAAATATCTTGAACTTCAATTTTGGGTTAATAACTTGTATTAGCGCTTTGTAAATAAACCATTTTTAACGTGGCCTATTGGTAAGGTGATAAGGATTTAAAACATACGTTTTTAGGGGTCTTTAAGCCCTAAATCGTTATATTTTATATCCGTTACTGCTTAAAATTGTTCCTTTTCACATTTTAGGTCATTTGGAAGCAAAATACTGGAATGAAGCATATTTGAATGAAAAAGAGCGAAAACATGAAGAAAATGGCAAAGTTAAGAAAACAAGGCAAATTCAGAAGCCCGGACGGCGTCCCAATATCAAAGGCGACGTCGTCGCTTACAACGGTGTCCAAACTTTCTCAAGCGATGACTTAGGTCATTTTTTGGTCCTAACAAGTGACAGCGTCACGCCTATTTTCATCAGGCCATCACTCTATCTTTCTACACCCGACGACCAAGGTTTTCCCAAGACGACGTCCTGTACAACCGAGACGGCGTCACTGTTTTCTACCCGACGACATCCAAGTGATGACTTGGTAAAGACGAAACCCTAATAACGGCGATCAGACGACGTCACCATCAAAAGGCGACGCCGTCGCAGTTGTAAAATCTATATATAGACCTCGAATATTCTGCATTATGTGTGTATTATTTGGAGAGCAAACCCTGGTTCATTTTTGGTCCGACTTGGACAGTACTTTAGGGTTCTAAACCCTCTTTTACACTTTAAGATAAATTTGTTTATCCAATCTATCACCATGTTTAATCTATGTTTGATTGTTTACTTGTGTTCTTGTTTATCTATCATGCGTAACTAAATTAAATAGTGTTTTCTTAGATCCAATGAAACCTAGTTATTGATTATTGTTAGGTTGTCTCTTGTTCTAATTGGTTGTCACGCTAGAATAATGAAAACTGGCTTCTTCTTTCATTATTGCGAGCTTGAACATCCTAAATAACGATTATAAGCCTTAGAGTGCACTTTAGGGCCCCATTGTGTTTATTGCGTGAGTTGTAGCTTAAGGATAATAGGGTATTCGGGGGAGATACCTCGGTACTTGGCGATCTCGGGTGTTCTAGAGGAGACTTACAACTCATAGAATTGGGGAATTAGGCACCGCCCTATGACTAAAAAATGGAATACAACACATCAATTAGGCAAGGATGTGACAATTCAACTGAGCAATAAAAGATAACTAGGGAGTAAGAAGTAAACACGTTTTTAATTATCATAAGAACACTATCCTACAATCCATAGCTTTTACTTTTATCATTTAGGTTAATTAGTTTTAATTAGTTTGTTAAGTAGTTTAATTGGTAAATTACCAAACCCCCACTCTTCAAACCCCTAGATTTTACTTGCTTTCAT
This sequence comes from Chrysanthemum lavandulifolium, assembly GCA_022545495.1. Taxonomy (NCBI): domain Eukaryota; kingdom Viridiplantae; phylum Streptophyta; class Magnoliopsida; order Asterales; family Asteraceae; genus Chrysanthemum; species Chrysanthemum lavandulifolium. The sequence goes on from CM040238.1 coordinate 70,215,293, forward strand.
AAAAAATATATATAAAAAGACTAAAAAGAATCACCCTCACCTTTACCTTTTCGTCATACATCTCGACTAGCATCTCTATTCCCCTAGAGAACGATCAACCCCCTGGGCTTACCCATACTACACTGTAACGATTAGGTACAATGCCTAGTGGGTTGTAAAACTTACTCTTTAGAAAGTAAAATTTTTGACCCCGAATCACGCATCAAGTTTTTGGCGCCGCTGATGGGGAATAGAATAGCTAGTTCATCTTCTGTCTCGATTAGGTTCACTCGCTTGATTCATATCAAGTGAGCTTTTTTCTTTTTGTATTAGCTTTCTTGTAGTCTATCCCCTTTCTTCGTGTCTTTGTTTGTAACCTCGTCACTTTTCATCATGGAAGGTGATAATCCACCCATCTACAATGATCCACCACAACATCCACTACCACCACCAAATCCACTACACGTTTCGCTCACTCCGAGCCAACCGCTTGACATAAACTCTTTTAACTTACTTCGCAACCAAATCTCTAGTGAAATCGATGAGCTTAGAGAATTACATGGGTTACTTGATAATGCACTTGTGAATGCACTTGAGGAAGCAACTAATGCACCGGATATCGATTATATGATTAGTGATGATCTGAATGATGAATTAAGAAAAGATGACATTGACGTCACTGAGATAATAGAATAGAGTGAGGGTGAGGAAATTGATTAATATTTAACCTTTATCCCACTAAGGAAGAGATAGCATACCACAATTACATAATTGACAACCCTAGGCCACCCTTTGTTAGAATCGATCCTAAAGTTAAGAGAGGTAGTCCTTGGAACATTAAGATCCCATGTATGATTAGATATAGATATGTCGAGCATGCTTACATATATGTAGATTCTCCGATCAACGTGATGTCCTCGGTTGTTGACAACAACATAATGAACACACAACTTAAAACTATGAGAGACCCTAAGTATCCCGGTGGAATTTGCAATTTTGTTGGAAGGGTCAAGGATGTACACATCTTTGTTGGAAACTTTACATACTTAGTAGATTTTATGATCCTAAAAGATGTAGGGTGAGTCATCGATTATAACTTATCCCATGTCGTGTTAGGATAACAGGTTTGTTGAAGGGTCTAAGCTAAGTTATAACCAACTTGAAGGAACGGTTAGATTGTCGGAAGGGAGCGATGAAATTCCATATAGGATATATTGGAAAGTAAGGACATGGTTCTCTATCCTATTTTGAAAGGGATAACATTAAAGCCTTTGAGAAAAAGAGCGAGGCGGATATGGAAAAAGGCATGGAATATATATGGAAGAAAAGAAGCCTTTACTATAAGGATTGCTTGACCTTAGGACCTAGGTATAGGGTCGATGAGGACTTTGTCAACATGATGAGGTATGCCATGATGAGGAAAAATGAAGTCACGTAGTAGTATGACTTCTAGTCTAGCTACAAGACTCATAAATAAAGAAAAGCGCTTCTTGGGAGGCAACCCATGTTTATTTGTTTGCATGTTTGTTTTTCATTTTTTTATTTATGTGTTTTATATCTTTTTCATTATTGATTAATTCTCATGCTAGTGAAAATGTTTTATTTTGATTTTAACTTCGTCTTAATTACATATAAAGGCATTTTACAAAAAAGATAAGTGTAGGGAAGTGATGCAGGTTTTACTGACCAGGTTTTAATATTTATAAGTGTCTCGTTTACCTATGGTCCACCCTATGCACTAACGGGCTGTGTACCCGGTCGTGTGTAGTGTAGTAATCGGTAAAATCGAGGTCGCCCCAAGAGATATGTGAGCGGATTCTAATTAAGTCTAAGTGTCACTGGTTTTAATTGGTTTAAGGTTTGAAATGATTAATTAACTAATAAAACAAGAAATCAAGAAAGCAAATAAAGGCAAAGTTTGTGATCAATAGGGGTAAAGTGTGCTAACCTAGGTACTCATCCTATCATGTTATGTTCACGTCTAACTACTTCCAATTGATTCAAGTGGGGTTTTAGGTCGCTAGGACAACATTTGGTCAGTTCGTCCTAACCTATAGGCAAAGGCTTCCACCGGAGATCAAGCTACTACCCTTGAAAGTCTAGTTGTTTTTAGTCCCCTAAGTCAAGTTATTAAGTTCCGCTACATGCAAGATTCGTAACAATGAGTGCCCGGGCGCTAGCATCTTAGACACTCATCCCTAACTTCTTAAGTTCATCCAAACGGCATGTGATCATTTGGTCAGTTCACACAAGCGAAGAAGGGTCGTCAGTTGGTCAATTCTTACCCTTCCCGCTCAGTCTACCTACTTAGGGTCAGTTGGTCAATTCTCCTAAGCAACTAGACACTACCGCCATTCAAAACTACCAAAACAAGGGTGGCTACCACAAAATATGCATGCATACACTAGAAACAATTATACGGAAGCAATGTAAACGAAAACATAACAATTAAGGAACCATAACTAGGCTAGCACCAAAGGTGCTTAGCCGATCATATTAAGAGAAGCAATCAATTCAGTGTTTAACATATTGAAATACATGAATCGAAAGTAAAAAGAAAAGATAATCGATAATGCTTATGTTAGATTACCATAATATGAACACTGAAGTGTATAGATGTATGATAGAATAATAGATGAGAAGAGCAGGATACATTCAATCACACGAAATAATAAGAGAAAATATAATGTGTATCATAAAAGAACCAACACCTCTCGAATGAGAGGTTACAATGTATTTATAGGCAAAGTGAACTGGGCGTCCCTTGCCTTGGCCTTTTGAGCCTTTGCATGAGCTCATGAGCTTTCTACATAAGCCTAACATTAATTACTATACATAAAAGCCAGAATTCGCAACCTATTACAATGAAATATTAACAACACTTGATGATACTAGTTACAAGTGATTCCAACAATCTCCCCAAAATGTTAGTGATGATGTAATAGGGATTGCTTGGCGTCTTCTAGCATTCTTCTTTCTTGTGAGTAGAGATGCTTTGATTCTTTGACTTTATCGACTTTGGCTGTAAGTAGTATTCTTTGTTCTTTGTTCTTTTGTGGATGTTGTGATAGTATTTTGTTGTCATCCTTTATTCATTTGTTGATCGGGTGTCTCCACGTCTTTCTCCACTATGCTCGCACTTCTTTTGACTTAGATTTCACTTGTAGGTATAGTTCTCGAGTCTTTAAACTTTGTAGATTCTTTGACTTATAAGAAGAATCATTTTGACTTTTGAGTTGCCTTTGGTAATAGAGAACTTATGTATATGATGTTGTTGGTATAAGCATGTGGATAATGGCAAATCTTTTCTCCGGGAACATCCATCGAGTAGCTGCATAAATGGGTTAGTGAAAACACCAATAAATCATTGTGGACTTTTCCTAAAGAATTGACCACTACGATTGTTTCTTGATGAATGTCTTGATTCCATTCACCTTGGTCCAGGCTGGTCGACCCGTCCGAATCCGGTGGAGGAGGGTTGGCATTACATTGAACAAGTTTAAGTAATGACCCACATCTTAGGGACTCAATTCTTGAAAGGAATCTCCTTAGTAGGATTTCCAGCACTTACAAGTTTGATCTTGAGGGTGTTAACAACATAGTGTGAAAATCATCTCTAATTCTTACAAAGGGTTTTCACAATTGGAGACCAATCAGTAGTAGGCTACGCGATATATCGAGTATATCTCTGAGTTCGAGATTAGTCATTTGAGGTACGAGCATCATCACTCTCTGACGTGGACCGTTTGAGACACACTAAGCGTAACCCACAATGAGTTACCAAAGTAACTTTCTGTCGAGGGTTGTTTGATGTTGACCACAGCGGAGTTTCTGTTCAATCGGCTGGGGATCTGGTTGTGAATCCCTCATAAATGTTCTTGGTAGATTCTTGAGATCTGCGAAGCGGACTCATATTATGTGTAACTTGCATTCTTATTGTTGAACAACAAGTGATGAAATATCAAGTGTTCGAAGAGATCATTTGGTGAATCTAAGTAGCTACAGACTCGATAATGCGCTTTGGTTTTCCTAAGCGGAGAGAATATGGAGAGGGTCTCCTTCTTCAATACCAACAATATCTAAGAGAAAGTCGATGGATGTACGTAGGGTTCCTGTGAGAATGAAAAAAGCTCTTTTGAGAGAACTTGAGTGGCTAAGAAGGTTTGGTGCATTGCGTCACCTGGGTCCATGAAGACTTTATTTTCAATACGGTGTCATCTTGTGACAACCGGTTGCATATGAATTGAACCGGTGTATACACTAAAATTTGAATCATATGGAGGGTTATTTCTTTTCACCCTTTTCTTTAACTTTTCTTTTAAATTCTTCAACTCTTCTTTCTCCAATTCTCTTTTCTCCTTTTCAATCATACCTAAGGACTTCTAAATACTAACGATTGGTGATGTCCATGGGTAGATCCCTCCAACTCTGGCCGAATCATAGAACGTTGTTCCTAAACTTAGTCATTATAACTCCATGACTATCCTACGTTGCCATAAAACCATTTTAGAAAATCTCTCAAAGTGTTCTGAATGAAAACATGTTTGTGACACTTGAGAGTTTTGTATTTTCAAAATCTCCCCTCACATGTGCTTAGTTTTTGGTAAAATTTGCACAATGAGGTAAGAGCGCGCTTTTAGATTGATTGACTCAAGATAGACAATTCCACGAGACACGGTTACATTGTATAGTTAAAGAGATACATTGTCGACTTTTAGGTGACAACTAGCTCTAATAACTACCTTGAAGATGTGAACAAACCTTGAAAAGGTTGTTAAACCCAATCAAAGTTCATGACTATCAAGAGTTTCTCGGTGGTACAATCTAGTACAATAAGTCTTAGAGACAAATCTTTTCGATTTATGGCATTTTAGAGCTCGTCAATTCAAGGGTTAAGTCTTAGCACACTTAGATTCAATCACAATACAACATATATTGATTACACAATTTTTCTCCCCCTCAAATATGGCATATTAATGTTATTTTTGATTTAATTTTGATATCAAATATGACCATTTCGAGTTTTGCGGGAAGATTTCCACAAAGAACTTTGATAAGAACATTTAGTTTGCAAATACTCACCCTCAACAAGTGATATTAACTTTTGAGGTTTTGGAAAAAACGAGAGGGAATACTTGTTCTTTTGAGAAAATTTTGAAAATATTGAAAGGTTTGATTAATTTTACTCAAAAGTAAGAAGCTTTCACTCCTTTTATAAGGATTGTGGCACTGAAGCGTACCACATGGTCCTTTCAATACTAGAACGGGTTGTACACTGCTATTTATGCACAAACCATCATGAATATATAAATCAAATATCAAAAAAATACAATCAAGAGTGTTTTAAATAGTACCCAAATGATTACACACGACCAGGAACTTTATCTTGACGTTGGAATGTCAAGATAAGGAAGCTTTGTCTTCCGCCCACGTAGCTTTCCAAATGCCTCGTCGGTCCACATGTATCAACGCTTCATCCAGCTGGTGATAAACCTGCGAACTTCCTTACGATCATTAGAGTTCCATCTAGTCTTAGGACCGATACCGACTTCAATATCCTTTAACGATATACTTTATCCATCACGAACCATATTTAACGTTGCATCCACGGGCTTAGGAATCTAAATCCACGCCATGAAGCATGTATGATGATGCTCAACGCGATAGATGATTCCGAACTTTGGTTTATGTAGAATGGTGAGGCCAGGTTGTTGGTGCACTCGTTAAAGTGTAGTTTCGGTTTTGTGAGATTAATCGCATACGGTATAATTCAACCGAGTTGCAAATCTTCACCACGTTCTTGAATAACTTTTACTACGGATGAAGATTAGCGAGCCCGATAATGAGCGGAGTTGAATTTACGGTGAAAAGCAGTCGCATCCTTCCTTGTACCTTTGTGAGATACATGTCTTGATGTGGTTGGTGACAATTCCGAGAAATGAAACGGTGAAATCATACTCTTGTTCATCTTGTCTTTTGACCTAGATCACGGACAAGAACGAGTAACCAACTTTGTTTCAGTGTTACCCCATCACAACAACTATTCTCTTTCATTCTTCACCTTCTTGTTTGATTTTCTTACTTGGCGACTCCTGTAGTATAGTCTCCTCCTCTCGGCCAATGATGAATACCATATTTGGCATCAATGTCATATTCCACCACTTTGTCAACGTCTGAGTTGGTGGCATCTTCTTCGATGGCGATGTTGTCGAGGAATCTTCTTGTTGGGGATGTTGAATGTGGCGATGTAGCATACTTCTTACCTGCTGCGACTACCGTGTTGAAGAAACTAGAGATCGTTGTTGAAGAAAAGAGTGATAGGGATCCTTTCTTGTTCGGGTTTGCCAATTGTCGGTGAGGCTTGGTCGATCGATGTAGTATGTTTCATTATCCTTTCTTGTAATATCGATGTTTGATTCGGGGTTGAGCCAATCGATATTATTGGACATTACTGAGGAAATGTTGTCCAAGTGATATTCGAGCTCGACTGCACTGCAGACTCTATCTTTTAGCAAGTTGAATGCATCGTTCTTGATTCGGCACAGCTCCTGTTTCATCATTTTCTTAACTTTGAACTCATCCTGGATAATTTTAACCTGCTCCATGGTTCGACAATCTACCGGTTCTTGGCCCTCAAGAAGTCTGGGTGTTGCCTCAACCATTTTGCTGAACCAATCATACTCCTCGATGTTTTCATCATCTAGCCAGGAGACGACTGACGGTTTCTTCTTCTTTGGTCAGGAGGATGACTCTGGTCGAGGTGATAGTCAGGGCATTGGTTGTTGTAGGGGCTCGGGAATGTCATGATCTTCACCATCGGTATAAGTGAAATGATCACGGTTTCTCTTTGTGGTGGTGGAGAATCTGCATCCCAAGGTTTATCGGATGAAGGTTGTTGTTTGGTTGCACTTTTGTGTTGGAATTGTCGTGGGGGTTCTAGCAGTGGTGGTGGCATGAATGATTCATTCGCCAATCTTCTTACATCTTTAGCGTTCGGATCCTCATCCTTATCATCATCATTTCTTGGCCTCTTTTCTTGACCGAGCTTCCTTGCATTATGTTTTGATTGGGTGTGCTAGAAGTAGCTCATATAACTTTTCTTCGTGTGTGTGAAAGAAGGAGCTCGAGAGTCATTTGCGGCACCAATTCTAATATCAAGTCATTTTCGGTGACAAGCGGAGAATTGCTGGACGCGGTATGCATGACCACGATACTAGTAATCTGCTGTGAACCATTCTTTTGATCATAGGGTAGAATTGGTCCTTAAATATCTCCCTAGTGATGCGAGGAGCCATGTTACGAAGGAAGTGAATGAGTGTAGTTCTTGATTTGTTCATTCATCTCACCTTGAACATCCCTAGTGAGAAATGCCTAGATATGTGCTCTTTTGCCTTCAAACTCATCCATTTGCTTGGAAAGATCGATGACCTTGTCGGCTAGCATGTTCAATCTAGATTCATGAAGATTTTTTTTTGCGTTTTCGATACTGAAGCATAGCTTTCTGGATCTTGGCCTTTGTGCGAGATGCCCAAGTGTCGGCTTTCTTCTTAATTAACTTTGACGATGATTTCGTTGTTTCCATTGATGGTGGTGGTGATGAGTGAGATGATTATTCGGCTTTGGAGGTGTCAAGGGGTGGTTCTGAAGATTGCTGAGGTTTGTGTTCAGGGTTGTCAAGAATGTAGTCATCGGCTTCCCTTTGTATGCGTTCCTCTTCAGCCTTAGCAGCCTCTTCTTCTTCTTTGGCCTTGGCCGTTTCCTCTTCTGCCTTTCTCATTTTCAACTCTTCTTCAGCTACCAAGAGATCTTTGGCAGTGATTCTTTCATCTTGCTCTTGATCGTTATCTCCATGTTCGACCATTTCCACGTCCTCTTGCTGATGTTCAACTGCAAGTTATTTGGTGGTGGCATATGTTCCTTTACCGGGTTGATTAACCGGATCAGGAACAAGTGTAGAGAGAACACCACCGCTGGAACCTCCTGGCCCTTCAGATTGTTGAAGTGCGAATTCAACAGCAACTTTCTCCATCCTCTGTTGCTTTAGTGTTTTCTGAAGTTGTTTTCTTGACCTTGAGGTCATACTCCCACTCGAGAATCTTCTTCTTCTTGATTGTCAAGGCTTCTTCCTTTTATGGACTTGAGTTCTTCATCGGAAAGATGCGTATGAGTCAATATCTTCATCATACGAAGGACTAGCAGCTTTGTCCTCTGCCTTTTTCTTGATATTTGAATCATCATGCGTTCCTCGGTGTTACGATAAGATCATCTTACTCGGTTTGAATCGTCATCATGTAGTGATGTTTGGGTAGTTCGAGTTACATTTTAAGTACAGGCGATTACGTTTGGAAGTTTTCTCCACGATTTCTTTGCTAGTTTTCTTAACTTTTGACTTGGTAGAACTAGTAGTGCTTGCATTTCTTGGCTCTGGTAGAAACTCACAGGAGTAGTTTTCTCATCTAGAAACCGACTTTACCCGCCATACTGACTTCCACCTAACGTCTGTGGGATGGAAGATCCTTGATTACATCGATTATCAAGCATGCGGGAGAGTTCGCTCCTTGTTTCTGAGTTGTTGTGTCTTTCAACTTTGGTGAGTTTAAACTAGGCTCATTGACGCATGGAGTGCATGTCGGGGTCATTCGATCCCAGTGGGATACCACCAGTGTTTCGAGGAAGGTTATGTATGAGTAACTTGGTGTATCGGATGAAGGGAATCTTAGATCCGGGTTTCTGTAGTGTTGCATCATGTCTTCCCAGATAAGACTTTGCATAATCAATTTAGTTCATAGACCATTCCTCGAAGGTTTGAAGATGCATGAGCTTGGTGTTCGTGACCACTTATCTCTACTGAGGCCGATTTGGCAATCATAAGATAGATGGTCCTCCATGGTTGTAGGATATTCTTGACATCGACTATGTGGTGCTTAGATTGTTAGGATTTAGAAAATCCAGTCGTTAAAGTATCGGTCACCTCAAGTATATGTAATCGTTAGAAAGCTCGTAGTCATAGTTATTTTATGTTAGTTAGTATCTAGTTAAGTAACACCGTAGAGGACAGACGGGTCTTTACCCACCGTATGCCTGATCCACAGCCCGTAGGAGGCGAGTCTTGTAAGAAACTATAAATATCCTCTACCTCCCAAGGTAGAGGGTTGGAGCTTCAATACCAATTTTCTTTTGTTTCACATAGTTCCCAACTCTCTTCCCTTTCTCTCTCTAAACTTAGTATACGCCTCATATGATTATGGTTTGATGTGTTTGTGAAATCCTATAAATTACAATTGGTATCAAGAGCCATGGTTTGATCACTCATCTTTCATGCTCTTTGGTTTGGTGGATTTCATAAGGTTTTTGGGGTTATAAGTGTTTAGAAGAGTTTGAATCATTTAGTTAATTTCTAGTGTTAAAGTTTGAATTTTGATTGTACTTTTGTGTTTAGGATCATCATATGTGTTTAGGTTTTGAATTGGAAGGCTTGAATCATCGTGGTTGGGCTGTTTTTGATTGTTAAAGTGGTTGTTTTTGAAAATTGTACAAAGCGAGTTGAGACACGGTAATACGTTTCTTGGAAGCGAGTTGCTTTGTTATTGGAAGCGAGTTGTCTCTGAAGCGAGTTGATACTTAAGCGAGTTGTCGTTTAAGCGAGTTGTGTTGGAAGCGAGTTGGTTTTAAGCGAGTTGGTTTTATGCGACTTGGCTATTAAGCGAGTTGTCTCTTTATGCAACTTGTGTTCTATGCGACTTGTCTTTTAAGCGAGTTGATTAAGCGAGTTGACCTCAAAGCGAGTTGACTAGGGTGCTAGTTGTTTTGGGTGCGTTTTGTTGACTTTTCCCGACAAAACTTCAAATGGCCATAAATTTTGAACCGTAACTCTGTTTTCAGCGTTCTAACCATCAAAACGACCGTGAGAACGAGGCCTAAATCCGCTCCAAACAGAAGTTATTGAGGTTTTTAAGTTTTTAGACCTAAATTTCTCCGTAAAATCGTGCATCAACCAATCGAAATCTCAATCAAACAACATCTCAGCTAATCCTACAACTAATCATAAGTCCTAACACACAATTGTCTATCATTGTGTCGATCCATCAGTCATCTTAACACGTTCTATTGGTCATTGCTTAACGGTTTCTTCTTGATTTTGTAAAATCCCGCGAAAGATTCTATTTCTTGGTTTAAATCATAGATTTGTAAAATACCGTGCACGTTAACATCATGCATAACGATTCAGATTCACTTGTATCTAAGATACTTAGTTTATCTGACGTGATAAATGAATAGAAGATACCCAACAATGTACAAATGTATCGTGTTTGAGTCGATAATGCTAAAATGGATTCTTGGTGCTCAAATTTAGAAGAGAGAGAGGTACAAACCACAACCTATGCAAGTTAATGCAAAGAAAAGCTCCATGGAAGCTTCGGATGTACCCACGATAGAGATGCACCACCACAACCCCGTAACGTTAACGCAGAGGAAAGCTAGATGGAAGTTTCTGTTGTACCTAGCTGTGAATCTTCTACTCAAAATGATGATTATGAGCTGCATGAGTACTCTGCATTTATCCCTGATGATTCCCTTACCACTAAGCTTAACATATATAAGGATCAAGTTGCCATCTATGAACAGCGTGCTAAATTTGAGCTGACCATACGTGAGCATGAAATGGATTGCCAAATGCATACATTAATCAGAAAAAGTAATTTAAGGGAAGAAACATTCAAACAAGAGTTAAATTCCTTACAAGAAAACTTAATAAAACTGCTAAGCAAAAGCAAGAACTTCAAGAAAATGTAAAAGTGCTTAAGCAAGAGTTCAAACAAAAGGAATCAAAACTTTTAAATGATTTTTCCAACCTTAAAATTTTGAAAAACAAACTTGAAAACAAGTTGTATGTACAAGGCAACACCATTCGATCGCTCACATGATCACTAAGCATAGAGTATTAAGTTTATAAGCATAGTATTGGCCTTGTAGAAGAACCCAATCCGAGTATGGTAAGAAAGTAAAAGGCGCTCAAAAGGTGATCTATGATGGTAATGAAATCCTTAAGCCTAGACAAAAGCCTACTTGTTTAGAGTGCAATCAAGAAGATAGAGAGTTAGATGATGCCTATAGAGAGAAAATGGAAAAGAAACTAAAATATCCTTGGTGTATTGATCATAATATAACGTTCAAAACTTCCAATTACACTAAGGATAATTGGATTGCCTTAAACAAGTTTAGACCTCAAACTCAATTAACCCCTGAACAAGTGTTTTGGAAGTTAGATATGGAAAAGAAAAAATCGATGAGCTTGTTGAAAAGAATCCTCCCTTAGGAAATTTCCTCCAACATCTGGTGTCCACCCAATACACCAATGCATTTAGTGCCTAGAACTCTTCCCACACAAAGCAAGACCTTAATCACCTATATGTAGTTTACAAACTATTCGTTGATTTTGAGAAACGTGTAAGAAGAGAATCACACCTACGGGATAATCAAGGGAAAGGGGTTTTGAGCAAACTAAAGAATGTTATTTAACTGAGGTCATGCCCTTCTTTAAACAACCAAAAGAACAATTTGAGAGTCTTTAAAAGGGCATAGATACAGAGATTAAAGAAATGAAAAAGGTGTTTAATGAAATGGAAAATGAGGTAAGAATAAATGAATGTGAGCTAAAGAGCAATGAGATTGAGAGGAAGAACCTTCACATCTTTAATGATAATTTGATTTTTAGATGTATTGCTCAAGATGTGTTCTATACTGTTACGAATTATTCCATTACTGCTTCTCAATTTCATGAATTGTCAATTGCATTGAAAGTCTCCCAGGATCGTGTCATTGAGCTTGAGACCAAAAATTTAAAATTGCATGATAAAATTGAAAAAGACGATCATGATAACATGGTCAAACATTTTTCTAAATTGGAAGTTGATTATCTTGGTTTACAATTAAAATATCAACATCCGAAGAAAATGTTAAAACCTCAAATGCCAAAACATCTTGGATGCTCCCGAGTTTGATGCGCTTTTGAAATCAACAAGCGTGATGAATGATCCGAGCTCATTGTAACACGATCAAAAGGTTGAAAGCCCACATTTCCCAATTGAAGGGTGAAAAGAATGAAGTGATCGCCCCGTATGCCTCCGCCTTTAGATTCTCGAATTTCCAACTTCAAAACATAATTGATAAACTACAAAATGAAAATGCATGTTTTCAAGCTAAAATTTCAAAAGTTAATGCTAATAACATAGAGTTATGTGATTCACTCAAGGTTAATCATAATAATAGTGAAAAGGTAACTTTGCTTAACGAAATTGAGAATCAAACGTGTGGTAAAAGGGAAAATGCCAATCACTAGTGGTGAAAATGTTGCACCAAAGGTGCCTGCTTGTTCTAAATATGTTGTAACTGTGAAATATATCCCCCCCTCATCTTAGAAACAATGAATTTTCATATAAAACATATCTTTCATACCTCAAGGATAGTCTAGAGTGCCTCCGTGAGATTGTTGAAGATGATAAGATAGAGAAACCACTTGATAATGCTGTTAGGCATGCATGCTTATATGCCAAACGATCTTGGGAACTCTTAGAATGTGTGATTGCAACATGTCCTAAATCGGTACTAGGAAAGATAGAGACGTTATGCCTTGTTCTATGCCTAAAGTCAAGCACGTGACCTTTGATGTGCCTCAAAGCCTCGAACCCAAAGACTTCTAGACCGAGAAAATCAAATGGCGATAAAACAAACTAAGGCTCCTATCATCACTTCTATAGATGTTAATATTGACACTAAAGTTAGCGGGTCAAAACCTAGAAGCAATGCAAAGAAGGATAGGATTACGCAAACTAAAAGTGATCATGAAAAGGAAGTGAAAGAACACCATAGGGACAATAAGTTTGACTTGAACAAAAAGAATCGTGTTGGTTCTAGTATTAGCTCTAAGCTTACTGAAATTAATTCAAAGTCTTATGTCATTCGCAAAACATGTAAAGAATGTCTATTTTCGTAATCATGATAAATGTGGTATGTTATTTCGAGGTCTAAGAATCAAAACCTGTTAAGAAAGTTTGGAAAGCGAAACAGACATAATCTTGAAACCTACATGGAAGGTTTTACCAATATAGGATTTTAGTGGAAGCCCACAGTCGAATATTCACGCATGGCAAACCTTGCTCCTTAACTAGATCCACAATGCCTAGAGTAGTACTTAAGGTTTGGAAGCCAACCGGTCGAATAATCCCATTAGGCACACGATGCCTCTAACTAAGTATGATGATTCTACTAGTTTAGCTCCTAGTGATAATTCCATAGCAACTAGGGTTTCACGATTCAAAGATTGTTTGCTCTAACCAAAAGGAACCCATTTTCACATGGGGATCCAATGTTTTCAAATTTCCACCTTTTTCGTGTTCCAATGCGAGTCATACAAATCATCCGTTGGTACTTGGATTAAGTTTGCTCTAAACAGATAAGGGGAAATGACAATGACGTTTGTTCACATCAGTTTAGGCCTCGTACTTCATCATTATTATGCCGCAGATAACACTTCAGGCCCCATTCATCACAGAAAAGAAAGGTGTACGCTTCAGTGCGCTTTATCTTCAAAAGAAGAGAAATCTTCATGTTTATGACCATTCTCATCGACATTCTTCATCAACAAGCTTCATGTTTTTCCCACGCTCTTTCAACCTTCAAGTGGATCTACGTTCATTGGTGTATATTCTTATTCACCTGCTTAAATCAAAAATGGCAACTTCGGATGCGATTTTTGAGGGGGAGAAGAATGAATATACTACATGCTGATGGATGCTTGAATTATGGTTATACGACTCTCCAACGCCTTATGTTTCACTTGCTAAGGATAACTGGGATTTACTATTTGGGAATAATTGTTTTGCAAGATATGTTTGATGAGTACTTCCAACCTTCAACGAATGTTGAGCATCCAGTTTCTGAAGCTCATGCTCCAGTTCCTACTGACTCAACTGGTTCACCATCTAAGAAGTACTTCTCGAAATTCTCAAGAAACCTTATCTCCGTTATTTCACAAGGCATTGATAATAACTATCATGATATTGTAGTTACACTATTGAATAATGATCCGCTCTTTGGTATTCCTTTGCCAAATCTTCACGGATTATTATTCGTGAATAATGATCCGCTCTTTGGTATTCCTTTGCCAAATCTTCACGGATTATTGTTCCTCTCATTGTGCACACTATAAATCAACCACATGAACATTAAGTAAAATGACTACCTCATCCGCTCGAATACATTATCGGTGAATCTTCCATATCAGTCTCTACATGTATACCTTTAGGAAGAATGCATTGATATTGAGGAATCATTGGTTCCGGTTCATTCAGTGGGTCAATGTACATCTCATTGTATGTTTATTCACGTGTTGGACATTTGACACAAGTTGATTACTTCGGAGTTAATCATTTATCACTTATTCGAGATTGAAGTTGACTTTCACAAAGGCGTGTTCTTATTTGATAACTTGCTCGGGCTTAACAATTTGGGTTGAAGACTTGGTTTATCTAGTTACCGTGATCGTGGTGGATGGTTAAAGACCGGTGATGGATAATCTCAAGAGGTGTTAATGTCTCATACTTTGTTTGAGTAGTGAGTACTTAGAGATTTTCTTGAAGCATAGATTCTCAACACCGTTCTTCCATCATTAAGTGCAAGCTTAAGATACAAATTTAGGGAATTCGACTTCAGTTTCAAGTTTGGTATATCAAGTTTTCTTCATTAGTGGTCACTTCAAATTGTCTACATATGGGTTGATAAAGATAGTCAAAGAGAGTTTCAAGCGCTTGATTCTCACAAGATACATTTGAGAAAATTATGTTATTCTCTATTTCAAGAATATTTGGTTTGAATAATGTGTTTCGATTACGAGGTATCAAAACCGACAAGGGGAAGGAGACATTCATCTGAATGCACAACGAGTACACGTGATGAACTTAATACTTCTGATTAATTGAAGTTGTTTCGGGAAGACAAATGTCATAACCGCAGAGAAACTCAGTGTTTAACTCGTGGCGTTTGGTGTTATTATTCCAACTATTTAGGGGAAGGATGTATCATTCCAACTATTTGGGGGAAGGATGTATTATTCCAACCAATTGGGAGGAAGTGGTCTCTGGATACTCTTGGTATATGTTAACTCAGCCTTCAGTAGGAAGAAATATGAGAAGAATATTTGGAATGTGAGATGAAATTGCTTATCGACATCTTCGATATGTTTAATGATAAAGTGCTTCCGATTATTGCTTCATGTACACATTGTTATGATGATTCCGATTAGATCGCAACCATCATGGGGGAGAGATATGTGTACATTAGGAACGCACAACATGTTCACTTGATTGAGCTTAATCAGTTATTCCGGAGTTGACATCCACAGATATGATCAGTGACTCAACATGTTATTTGGATGTCATCGTCTCTACTCTTGTTAGGTACAAGTGTACATCTTGGGCTGATTGGTTATAAGTAAGATAACTGGAATGCACTTGGTAAAATAAAGATGTTGATATATTATTCCTCTGAATTGACAACTGCTCAAACTCGAAGAGTAACGTGTACATCAGGGATGCACAACAAGTTCATGTGATCGGACTTAATCATTTATTCTGGGTTTGATAATCGCAGAGATGATCCGTGTTAACTTGTTACTTTGTTGTTATCGTCTTCTTCGGGTTCTTGAGCTTCATACAATTAGACTGTTTGCTTCACTTCATCTTCTGGGGGAAATGGTCTTAACTCGAAGATTGTCGGTTTGGGGGGAAGCTACTAAAGATTCACATTTAGAAGGCTCATGTTCAGACGATTTTCTTAGAAGCCTCGAATGCTTTGGTGGTGAAAGTTTAAGAGATGTTGATTTCTTTCTTCTACAACGTCTTGAACGATATCCTTATCTCGGTACACATTTCATCATTCTCTTAAACTAAATTATCCTCTTTGTACATATTTTTCAAAAGAAAAATACAAAATTATAAAACCCACAAAAAGAAAATAGAAAAATATAAAATTTTCAAAATCCATAAAATTAGAAAATCTTGAAAAAATTCCAAAATATTGTTTCTTTTGTCATGTTTTCCTGGTTCGATAACATTTACGGACTTAGAATTGTCACTCAAAGAATGGCACGGGTCTTTAGATGAAGTTCGAATGTACATAAACCTTTTTCCAAAAAAAAAAAAAAAAAAAAATTGAGATGGAGAAAATGGTGGTTTATTGTCATTTCAGCAAGAACTGTTTTTAAAAGAAAAAAATGTAGTCTTGCTTAATTTTATTTTTCAAATCTCATACTCTGATTCTAAATACAAATGTTTGTCACCAAAAAGACAAATGTTTCCTTTCCAAATATTTTTCCTTCTAATGATTCTTCTGAAAAATATTTGTCATCTAATGAAAACAAAATTGCTTTGAAAATACCTCGGACTCTATTCTTGAAAATCGTCTGGGCTTCTCATCTCTCAAAAATCTCTATCTCTAAATCAACAACTTATGTCATTGATTGAGGGGGAGATTGATTTTAATCGAATCAGAAAGTGTATTTTTTGAACAATGTTTTATACAAGTGGTTCAAGACCTTGGCTATTGTTATGTTTTCAAAAGATACTCATGCATGTTTAAAAAATGGAGTGTAAAGTCTGAAAATCTTATTCTTATCAGTTGAAATGTTTTTCAAAAGCAAGTCGCAATTCTCCTTAAAAGTTCTCAAAATTTAATTTAAATCAATAGAGATCACAAATCTCAAAGGATTTGAGAATTGTGATCGGGGGAGAATTTGTGATTTAAATTGAATTTAAACTGATAATTCGATAAATGGTTTGATACGTGATTAACATGCTCTCCTCCCTACATGTGCCAAACGATTTCAAATTTTCCATGCACATGTTAAGGGGGAGAATTTACATCAAACCAATAAGGGTTGAATCGTGATTGATTTGTCTCTAAGTGCAAGTTTTTCCCTAATATGTGTTAAACAATCTCAAAATCAGATGCACATATTGAGGGGGAGCAAATTTTTGAAAACCACATTCTTTCCCGAAAATATCTTTAACTGTATGTGAAACACTTATTTTGATCGGGAAAGTAATGTCGATATTTTTAGAAAATAATTGATCAAAGAAGTGAATTCTTCCTCTTGCCTCCAGGTGTCAAATTGATTTCAAACATACGTTGCACATGTTGAGGGGGAGCCGTTTTCTAAAATATCAAAAACGACTCAGGTACAAAATGCTTTGATAATATATCACAAGTACCTGGATTGATTATCAAATGGTTTTCAATTGGTTCTAATGGCTGATGAACAATACCAAAAAGACCGACCAAATTTACTTTATGTATGGTGATATAAGGATGGTTAGGTTAGGTATTCGCTCCCATGATCCCGCCTGAGTCGGAGGGATCTACCGAGGACAATCCACTAGATAGTGTAGAGTCCTTAGGTATGATGAAAAAGGAGAAAAGTGAGATATGGGAAGAGTGCGGATCGAGATAGAGCTAGAACCGGAATAAACCCAACAAGGTTCTAGTAATGAAGTCGTGGTAAGCTTGAAGGGGTTGAAGAATGAAAAAAAATGTGAAAAGGGTGAAAAGAAATAGCCCTCCATTATTTCAACCTTAGGGCGTAAACCGTGTTCAATTCATATGCTCTTGGGTCGTTACCTAGGTAACACCGTATTTAAGACAAGACGTCATAGACCCAAATGACGCACTACACTACATCTTCCCAAGCTACTCAAGTTCCTCTTAAAAGGACTTGTTTCATTCTCATAGGGAACCTACATTATCTATCGACTTTCTCTTAGAGATGATTGATATTGAAGAAGGAGACCCTCTCCCTAGTCTCCGCATAAGAACCAAATGTGCACAATTGAGTCTAAAGCCACGAGATCATCAATAAATCTCATTAAGGACACAATCAATGAAGACTCTGTTTCACACAATGTGGAAAGAGAGAATATATTTTAAGAGTCCCACGATTATCGTTGTGGTATTGCCGTAACATCCGAGTGATATGCAAACATATTAAAATGAAGATGGAAAGCCTTCTAGAGCCAACATCAAATAAGCTCTTGGTAGGTGGCATGTGAGATCTATCTAATAGATCAACCATGTGACAACCGAATGTAAACAATGGGCGATTTAAATTTTGAATCAATCTCGTTCAGTTATGGATTGACGGATACCTTTGAAAACCGATCGTTGTGCTTAAAACTCTTTTCTAGCATATCGACCGTGTATTAATATTTCAAAATAAAAGGTGTTTATGATTGATAATTGATTTTCCTTAAAACCTTCGTTGTATTGCAAAACACTTTATTTTGAGCAAGACACCGATTGTTTTTCAAATCTCTTTTCATCAATCGCTGAATCTCAAATTTTTGGTTCACTCACTCGTGTTGTCTTCTTTGAGACGTTCCGGTCCGAGAAAGGCTAGATCACCGCGAAACCATGTCAAGGAGATTCTTCGAATTATACCGATCACATGCAAGACTTGTCTCGATCAACGGGAACCGTGGGCGTGTACTCAATTCAACGAAGTGATCAAAGACACTTTCGTGTGATTTATTGCTAACTGTTGTATGCGTGTACACCCAACATTTGCAAATGATCGAATGGAGAGGTCAATCCATAGCCGCATGCTCACACAACACATTCATTTCAAAAGAAATCATGATTAGTGCATCAATGACTCGATATTCTCACTCTATGCTTACGCTTTCTGCCGCAAATATCATGAATCAACTAATGCTTCCGCTACTCGATGAAAAGAAATCATGATCCGAATGTGAGCATGTCGGTCCCTTGTCACAACATCACATAATGTCAACTCTACAAAGGAAGAGTTAGAGATTTATGCAAGTCGATGATCTCAAAGTCGGCTCAAAATCATCATCACGTGGATCGCTTAAAGACCTCCACTTGAATTATCCAAACATGCAAAACATGAAGAATCAAAGACTACGGGCTACAGTTCAATGAACTTAAACAAGAATCCAAGGACAATCTTAATGTAATATCTGTTTGTATTCTGTGTAATTTGAGGTGACCTCGCTTAGGGGGAGATTGTTAGGATTTAGAAAATCCAGTCGTTAAAGTATCGGTCACCTCAAGTATATGTAATCGTTAGAAAGCTCGTAGTCGTAGTTATTTTATGTTAGTTAGTATTTAGTTAAGTAACACCATGGAGGACTGACCGGTCTTTACCCATTGTATGCACCGATCCAAATCGTAATATACAACAGATTCTTATGCGTAACAATCCAATACAAGGTGAATTGGTGTCTTAAGCGTAAACATGGGGCCTTATGCGTAAAGAAGGTGCTTAGGCGTAGGCGTAAGCTAAAGCGTAAGACTATGTCTTATGCGTAAGAATTTCTTACGCGTAAAATAGGTTCAAAGGCTTTAAGCTTAAGCGTAAGATTAAGCTGAATGTTACGCGTAAGGTTTACTCGTAAGAGTAAAGCTTAGGCGTAACAATCCTTGTTTACGCATATCTTTCCAAGATACGCGTAATCCCACTGTAGACCCCTTATGCGTAAGAGTTACGCGTAAGATTTATCTTATGCGTAACCTTTACGCATAAAGGTATTCGTTATACGTAATGTATGAACACCTTTGGTTTGAATATTACGAGTAAGCAACCTGTATAACACAAACATGAACCATTGATTACAGTGAATTCTAAACATCAATACGATCACAAAACAAGAACTAGACCAAATCAGATAAACCTAGAACAGCTTAGGCATAAAGCAAGTTAAAACCCTAAACCCTAGTTCTACGCATAATCAATCTAACCATGCAAATCAATCAAGAATTGTTTCTGAGTAATCCTAGATGACATATGAATGATATAGAACAAGTTTTAACACAAAATCACCACAGAATCAAAAGATTCAATAGTGACGAACCTTAGAACCCTACAACTTTAATTCTTACATATTTGATGTTTCTGGGTTTGATTAAAGGTTCAATTCATGTTTGTTAACACATTTTAATACTATCCTAACCATTTAATCACAGCAGAATTTGAGCGCATGAACCCTAAATTCAAATTACATCAATTAGAGTTTCTGGGTTGAATTAAGTGATTGAAATGAGTTTAAAACAAGTTTAGAAAGGTTTTAACATAATCCATTACAACACAAACACCGTTAGGCGTAAATCCCCAATCGTACACATAAACAACTCATTCAAAATCAAAATTTTCAAGTTTTAACCCTTAGATTTAAAAGATATTCAAAACCCTTGTTTAAAAACATGATCAAAACATTATACAACTTACAGATTTTGAATATTGTGAACGGATTTACAGAACGAATGAGAATCGTTGTATCTTGGTAGTTTTAGAAGTAAATGCAAAATACTGGTGCATTAAATGTGTTAGTTGGGGATTTTTGTTCAAAATTATTTTTCAAAATTGGCACATTCAGTCCCTCAACCTTAAACATTTTCAACCAAGACCCATTAACTCCCGTTTTGGTTAGACAAAACATATTTTAGGCAAGAAACTTAACGATACTCCCCCTCGACTTTTGAAATAATGAAATTTGTAAACATTTGAGTCCGAGGAGGGTATATTCAAGAAAATTATCCACCATTTGATAGAAAACAACATATTTTTGGTAACATGCAAGTACAAGGTTTTATAAAACTGAAAAATATTTACTTTCTCCCCCTCAACACTTGTTCGGGAAAAATGGTGAAATGTTTGATATAGCACTGTGTTGATGGAAGTTTTGTACTTGCAATGTTTGTTTTTTCAGATATTTTTGATTTTATAATTTTATAATTCAATTGTACCCTTTTTCAGATATTTTTGAAAAATGGTGAAATTTTTGTATTTTGTTTTTGAAAAATATATTTACAAAAGAGGTTTTTGTGTTTGACTTTTCGAGTGTGTTTTAAAATTTCATCCAGTTCTTCTAGAGTCAAACACCTCATACCAATACAATGAATCAAATCAGTAAATCTTGCGGGAGGCAAGGCTTTAGTGAGAAGATCCGCCAATTGGTATTCTGTACCTACAAAGTATAATTCAATTGTACCCTTTTCCACATGTTCTTTGATGAAATGATATCGAAGATCGATGTGCTTTGACTTTGAGTGTTGAACAGTGTTGCACGAGATCGCAATAGCACTTCTGTTGTCGCAGTACACCGGAATTCTGTCAAATACATAACCATAATCTTTGAGTTGTGTTCTCATCCAAATGACTTGAGCACAACACGCAGACATGGCTACATATTCTGCTTCAGTTGATGACAGTGATGTACAATCTTGTTTCTTCGATTGCCATGACACCAATTTATCACCAAGGAATTGTAAACCTCCTGAAGTACTTTTCCGTGAATCTAAGCATCCTGCGTGGTCAGCATCTGAAAAAGCTATTAGTTCAAAACCAGAATCCTTCGGATACCAGATCCCCAAGTTAATGGTTCCCTTGACGTATCGGAGGATTCTTTTAGCCTCAGAGAGGATTCTTTTAGCCTCAGAGAGGTGTCTTTCAGTTGGCCTTGACTGATAACGGGAGCAAAGATATACAGAAAATACTATGTCGGGTCTACTGGCTGTTAGATACATGAGAGACCCAATAATACTTCGGTATTTGGTAGGGTCAACCAGTTTCCCATGTAAATCAGCATCCAGTTTGTTGGTATGTGCCATTGGTGTTGCATAGGTGTCACAACTTTGCATTCCATGTTTATTCAATATTTCAAGAGCATATTTGGACTGACTTAGGAAAATACCACGGGGTGATTGATGAACTTGTAGTCCTAAGAAGAACGTAAGTTCACCCATCATTGACATTTCAAAATTTGTTTTCATTAGATGTGAAAAAGCGTTTGAGTACTTTTTGTGGGTAGAACCAAAGATGATATCATCCACATAAATCTGAACAATTAAAATGTGTGCCCCATGATATTGAATAAACAGTGTTGGGTCGACCGATCCTTTGATAAAATGATTAGCAAGGAGAAAGGATGACAACTTATCATACCACGCCCGAGGGGCTTGTTTGAGACCGTAGAGAGCCTTGTTCAGTTTGTAGACGTGATTAGGGAACTCTGGATCAACGAATCCTTCTGGTTGGCTAACATACACTGTCTCCTTAAGTTGACCATTTAGAAAAGCCGTTTTGACATCCATTTGGTAGACGGTGATGTTTAAGTGAGCCGCGAATGCCAGAAAAATCTGTACAGCCTCAAGTCTAGCAACCGGTGCGAATGATTCTTCGAAGACAATACCCTCTTCCTGTCTATAACCCTTAGCCGTCAGACGGGCCTTGTTTTGGATAACCGTACCTGCAGCATGTAACTTATTCTTCCAAATCCATTTGAGACCAATGACGTAGACTGATGCAGGTTTTCTTGACTAGGTTTTAATATTTATAATTAACTCGTTATACCTATGGTCTATCCTAATTCAATAGCAGGCGGTGTACGCAGTCGTGGGCAGTGTGAAGTAAATCAAAACCGAGATCGGCCCAAGAGCTATGCAGTGTGGATTTATATTAAGTCTGGGTGTCATAGATTTTAATATAATTTCGATATGGAATTAAATAATTAACTACTAAACTAAAGGCAAAGGTTGTGATCAATAGAGAGAGAGGGTGCTAACCTAGCTACTCATCCTAATTAGTAGTATTACGCCTAATTACTTCCAATTACTTCAATTGGGTCAAAGTCGCTAGGACAAAGATTTGGTCGGATTCGTCTCAACCTATCGACAAAGCGGTACCACTTGGAGAAGTCAGTGTCCTCTCATGCGTCTAGCTGTTCCCTGTCCCTAAGCCCGGGTCATTAAGTACCGCCACATGCTAGATTTATAACAATGAGTGCCCCAAGCATGAAGACACTACTTTTAAACACATCAAATTTTGGGTGATCGGTTCATCCAAACAGCAGAGGTAGAAAGGGTCACCAGGTTGGTCATATCTCACTCTTTCCGCCTTAGTCTACTCACTTAGGGTCGGTCAATCATATCTCCTAAGCAACTAATTTCCACTGCGCTATTCAAAACTACCGGACATGGTAGCTACCAACAAACTATGCATGCACACACTTAGAAATATAATATATCACGGAAGCAATGTAAACACAAATAAAACAATTAATGAATTATAACTAGGCTAACACCAAAAGGTACTTAGTTCCTCATATTAACTATAACAATCAATTCAATGTTTAATGTTATGATACATGAACTAAAAGTAAAGAAAAGATAAAAAGCTAATGCTTATCGTGAGAGTGATTTATCCCTTGGAGATAGCTTCGTATGCTCCTCTAGATCTTCCTTAGGACTTCTCACACGCTCAATCGATTGTTGTGTGTGAAAATGGGATGCCTTGAAATCTTTGAAAATCATAGGGTATTTAAAAGGCCGGATTCGTTCTGACTTAACTTATTAAAAGAGTTACGCCGTAACATACAATTCTTAAATATTTGGCACTAATAATGCCGGTTATGGGCAGAACCTCCGGAAGGGGTTCTGCCCGCATCTTCAATAAATCTTGTTTACGCCATGGTTGTTGTAATGAGTTCAAGGCGTGATTGTAGCAGCGCCGGAACCCTCATTTGACCTAATATGTTTACGCCGTAATCTTGGATAGAATTCTTAGCAATCTTCACCATTAATTGGTTTTCTTAGCCACGCTTTAGTTACCGCACGTGAGAGAGAGAATTACGCCAGATCTTCTTCAAAGTGATCATACTATGACAAATCTTCATAAAACTCTCTAAACTGCTGCCTCTTTGGCTCCGATGCTCAGAATTGACCTCGAAGTGAAATATAATGGAAAACGAAAGCGTAAATCCATATAAATGATATAAATTACAAGCATTATCAGGAAATTGACACTTAATATCTGTGATTATTTGATGTTATCATAGACCCCTGTTGGTCTTTCAACCAATTCCCATACTTCTAAACGTTTAAACTGGTTCAACTCTTCTTGCATGGATTCAATCCAGTTGTCGTGAGTCATTGCATCTTTAATGTTTTTGGGTTTAGTTTGACTAACGGTGAGTGCATAAATGCAATGTTCTCCGTCAGTCTGAAGGCGTTGTCTAGTTACGACTGGTTGGTTTGGGTTGCCAATTATATTAACAAGAGGATGGTCTTTAGTCCATCGGTGTGTGGAGGGTTGATGTTGGTATACATTGTGCAGATTTGGTGGATTCAGATGGCTGGTAGAAGATTCAGCAACATCTGGATTTGTCGTTTCAGTTGCGAAAGGGTTAAAGAACGCATTTCCATCATAATCCGCGGGTGCAGGTACATCTTGATTAAGAATATCATCAGTTGGATCATTGTCATTAGAAGCGGTTTGTTCGGCTGTTGTTGGAGATTCAATCGGGGGTGCATCAGCAATAGTTGTTGTTGTTTCAGGTGTATCAGGTATTGGATTATTGTCAGGTTGAGCAGCGGAAACAGTTGATACATCTGGAGCACGTTGATCAAAATCTTCATTAAACAATGGAGCAAACAACGTTTCCATCTGACGACGAGTGATTTGAAAGGTTTGATCAGCTGATGATTGAGGGAAGTTGAGACGGTTATGTCCGGGTTCTAAGCTGTTTTGCTCAGAAGCCATTTCTGTGAGCTCATCAAAATTAGCATGAATGGTTTCCATAATTTCCTTTGTACGACGATTCCAGATCCGGTATCCCTTTGAGTTTTCACAGTATCCAATGAAGACTCCAATGTCAGCTTTGGCCTTGAGCTTTCCAAAGTCATCACGATCATTATTTGGGTAACATAGAGCACCAAATACATGAAAGTGTTTGAGGTTCATTTTTTGTTATGGATAAGCTCATAAGGTGTTTTGTTGTGGCATTTGGTTATCATAGAACGGTTCTGAGTGTAGCATGCAGTTGACACGGCTTCTGCCCATAAGTAATCTGGAAGTTTTGCATTTATCAACATCGTTCTTGCAGCTTCTACTAACGTACGGTTTCGTCTTTCAACAACTCCATTTTGTTCTGGTGTTCATGCAATGGATGTCTGATGCTCAATTCCCACTTTCTCATAGTATTCATGAAGAGTTTGGTTCAAAAATTCAGTTCCTCTGTCTGTTCTGACTTGTCTAACCGAGGTGAAGTGGGTTCTATAGGTACATCAATGATATTCGCAGAAATATTAGAAGGCGGTTTACCTAGCACTGACTTAGAAGCATTAGTGGGCCTAGAGGTAATTCCATTTCTATGTTTCCGCCTACGAGATAAGATAGATTTAGCAACACAATTATCATGACAAACAGAAAACATGCTTTTACGACAAACAATACAAGATGCTGCAAACAAAACATTCAAAGTACTTGAAGATTCAACATTCGTTACATCACTTTTTCTATTACATTTCTCTAACGCAATATCTAAAGTAGGTGCAAATGTGTTTTATTCAAAGTTCTAGTATGTTCTTCTACTGCAGGGGTCTTTACTGATCTTCTCTTACGTTGCAACTTCTTATTCTTCGTGTTTGTGCTCTTAAGCTGTGAAGTGATAACGCTAGGATTAGAGGCAACTACTCCTGTAGAAGTGGAAGGAAGCACATTAGTATCTTGAGGTTCGTCATTAGGCATCCTAGTGTTAATTTTAAACATTCCAGGTGCAAGGACATTTGTGTTACTAGACTTATCACTCTCATATTTCACCAATTTCTCTTTCAACTCAACGATAGTGTGTAACAAATCTTGGTTTTCAAAGCGAATGTTTCCATTAACATTTAAGACTTCACGAGTGTATGCACGATGATCATCAAGATCTTTTGACGCTTTAGCACGAGTCTTTTGATCAAATTAAATATGACACCATAGTCTGTTTGACTTTTACAATTTCTTATTCATATTTGAAAATTTGACACTTTAAAGACACGTTTTCCTCATCCAGTCGTTCGAGTTTTGGTTCAAAATTTTTATCACTCGACTGTTTGAGATTGTTTTGCAAAGCAATTTCTCGATTATTACAATCTTTTTGACACCATTGAAGACGACGTTTTACAATTGAAAGTTCATTTAACAAACACTCGTTTTCAGCTTTCAAAGATTCGATTTGAGACACATTATCAACAATATCAACATTATCAACAGAATTAACAGCAATATTATCAAAAACAGAAGCAGCAGTATAAAGCAACACAACAAATATGGTATCAGCACAGATAACATCTTCCAAGAGTCGATCAACATGATTTCTCAAAATTTTCTTTTTCTTTTTAGTATTTGAAATCGATGTTTCGGTTTTGTTGAAAACTGTTTTCATAAGTCCAATCTCTTTCTGAAGATCTCGTTCCCAATATATTGCACACATACGTAAATTTCGAACATGGGGTAAAAGTTGTTTTTGAAAAATATCTCTTTGTTTTCGCGCATAAGGCGATTGAAAAGTTTCAACTTTTATTTCCGAATTAAGTTCAATTTCACGTACCAAAAGATTAATGTCAGACATGAATGTATCAAAATATTTAAGGATTTGACATCTTTCGGGTAATGGTGTGATTTCACTCAAAGAAGGTAAAGGACCATTAATTTGTGCAACTTGTTTGACGGGACCAACATTAGAAGAGGACTCAGGAATTGGTGTGATAACCCAACGTGTGTTTGTATTATCATGTTGTTTAACAAAAAGTTATGAGAGGTCCTTTTGAATAATCAAATGGTTTGTTATATTCAATGTTTTCCATTTTCAATCAACTCTCGTCTTCTGCTTGTTAGGATTTAGTAAATCCGGTAGTTAAAGTTTCGGTCACCTCAAGTATATATACTCGTTAGAAAACTCGTAGTCGTAGTCATCTAAGGAAAGTAAGCGGTTTACTTAGTAACACCGTGGAAGCAGACGGGTCTTTACCCATTTGTATACGATCCATGACCTAAAGTAGGCGCCCTATGTTTGTACCTATAAATACCCTTTGCCCTCCAAGGCAAAGGGTTGGAGCTTTCATAAATCATTTTTCTTTGTCTCACTAAGGTTCTCATTCTCTCCCACTTTCTCTCTCTAAACCATAAACCTCACGCCTAACATATGTGCTTATGATGTGTTTGTGATAAACCAAGATGCTACAAATGGTATCAAGAGCCATGTTTGATCATCCATCTCTCATGTTCTTGGTTTGATAGTTATTGTTAGGTTAAGGTTTGGTTTTTACGCATATCTTTGTGTATCTGGCGTGGGTTTATGTATACAAGTTTTTGATAAGCTTAAGGCACTAAATTTTACACTTAAAAACTCAAGATTCTTATGGGTTAAGGTTTATTGAGTGTTAAAATTTCAGTTTCTTGCAAAAAGGTTCAAACTTTACGTGTTTTTATTGATTTATATACGTGTTTGGATACGAGTGTACTATCCTACGCGTAAGAGTGAAAAGTGGTGTGGATCATCAAGTCTTAAACTTTTGTTGTTTTGGTGTTTTTAAGGTTGTTTCATCGTTATAATCTGGTTTCCTAAACGTTTTTGGTCATAAAATTAGCGTTTGGTATTTTTGGCATTTCCTACGCATAAGAAAACCCTAATCTTACGGCGTAAGGTGTTCTTCACGTGATCTTCAATCGGTTGTTTACTCGCTTTTCTTGCTTGGATAAGCACGAAAATACTTTGACTTTGGATATCTTTTACCTTGGTATAAGTGTAAAGGATTTTTAGTTAAAACCCAATTTTACGCATATGCATAAAAGCTTACGAGTAAAATCTTTACGCCTAAGCCTTTTCTACTCATAAGCTTGTCTTACGCTAAGGAAAACTTACGCATAAGGTTCTTACTACTAATCCTTGGTTTACGCATAAACTTAAGCCTTTTATCCTTAAAGTCTGCGTAAGCTTTAGTCTCTGCGAAGCTATTGTCTCACGCTTAGAGTCTGCGTAAGATATTTTCTACGCTTAAGCTACGTCTCTGGCGTGGTCGCTATCTACGTGTAAGCTTTTGTTCTACGCCTAAGTGTATAAGTTTTACGATTTATCTCTTGATTTTGTAAAATCCGTGAAAGAATCTATTTCCGGTTAAATCATAGATTTGTAAAATCCGTAAAATTTAAACATGTCTTCCGTTCGATGATGTGCAAGCTGCGGTCGATACTCGTCCTCCCATGCTTGATAGAACCGACTATGAATCTTGGTCACAAAGAATCAGTTGTATTGCTTAGGAAAGGAAAATGGGGTTAACATCCTTAAGTCAATTGATGAAGGGCCATATCAAATTGAGACTACGAGACATTCTAGAAGCTGCTGCGATGGTTCGTGACATTAGAATTTGGATAGACCAAAGACATATGATGAGCTTTCGATAAGGAGAAGAAAAGATACGATCACGGACATCGAGCTTCAAACATTGTTCTCAAGGTCTACCTAAAGATATCTACAAGATGATCAATCACAACAACGAAGCAAAGGTCATTTGGGATAACGTTAAAATGCTCATATACGGTTACGAATTGACTCAAGAAGATAGGGAGTCTCGGTGTATGATGACTTTGAGAACTTTGAAATGATACCGGGGAAAGTGTGGTGAATATCATGTTAGATTCCACAAGCTTGTGAATGATATGAGGAATATCAAAATGACAATGCCAAATATCCGACTAAATTCAAAGTTTGTGAACAACATGACTCCGAATGGCACAAATTTGTCACAATTTGTCAAGCTTAACAAAGGTATGAAGAACACCAATTATGAGAAACTGTATACTTATTTGCTTCAAAATGAGAAACATGCTGCATTTGAGCGAATGATCATTGAAAAGTTCAAAACTAATGCTGGAGAAGCAAGCTCTTCAAATGATTCAACAACATTCTACACTAATGTAGGGATTACTACCAAAGCATCACAAGTCATACCCACTGGTAATGGTAACCATAAACTCATTCACGATCCGGGATATAAGCCTCTTGACTAACGCGGTCATGGAACACTTTATCAATCAAGTGGCTCTTATGGTCAAGCAAAATTTGAATCTACCCCACACACCAACAATTACCTTAGGCTGCGTCAAATCTTCAAAATCATGCTACTGTGAAAGACGAAAAGATAGTGGTGCAAAATGTGCAGGGAAGACAGAATGCTTACCTACCACACAATGAACAATGGAATGTAGGTGGTGGTTATGGGAATTCAGGTGTTGGTGGTGGTTATGTGGGAAATCAGAATCGTGGAAGGAATATGGCTCAGGGTCAAGGAAAAGCAATCAAGTGCTACAAGCTGTGGTGGAGAAGGGCACATAGCTAGGAACGCACTCAACCAAGCGTCCTCAATCTGAGAATACTTGAGGACAAGATGTTGTTGGTTCAAGCACAAGACAATGGAGCAATGTTGAATGAAGAGGAGTTGTTGTTCTTGATGATGGGAATGCTAAAACATACGATCTTGATGTGGACGAACAACTGTGCATGGTCTTTGCTCAAAACAATCCCAACGCCTATCAAGTTGCGGCGTGATGCATTTGACTTAGGCGTTGATGATGAACCATATGCACGGACTATCTTCATGGCTAATATCTCTCAATGGTCTCTTCACCTCAGCGGGCGGTCCTCCAAGGATTCCATCATATCGAGGTATTGAAACTATATGATGTGGTTGATAAGCAAAGATTCACCATGAAGTACAATCTCTGAGTCATTGAATCGATATTGAAAATATGGGAAATAGCAATGTTGTCCCATATGAACAATATGTGAAGCAAGATGATGATCTTATTGTACCAAGTGATGAATCTTACGCAATTAACAATGAATGCATGCACGATGAATACACCGTAGTTGTGCTGATGATTCCTTGACCATGAACTCAATACCTATAAGGATCAAGTTGCCATATATGAACAACGTGCTAAGTTTGAAATGACCACTCGTGAGCAGGAGATGGATATCCAAATGCGTACACTTATCAGAAAAAGCAATTTTAAAAAAGAAATATTAAAACAAGAGTTAAATTCCTTACAAGAAAAGCTTAACAAAACTGCTAAGCAAAAACACGAACTTCAAGAAAATATGAAAGTGCTTAAGCAGGAATTTAATGCTAAGGAATCAAAACTTCTTAATGAATTTTCCAACCTAAAACTTTGAAAAACAAACTTGAAAACAAGTTATGCGTGCAAGGAAACACCCTTGATTGCTTCATGGTTACTAAGCACATAGTTTTAAGCGATAAGCATAGTATTCCCATTGTAGAGGAACCCGATCCACGAGTATGGTAATATAGCAAAAGTCGCTCAAAAGGTAGTCTATGATGGTGATGAGATCCTCGAGCCTAGACAAAACCTTCATGCATTGAGTGCAGAGGAAGATAGAGAATTAGAAGATGCCACTAAGAAAAAATTGAATGATAAGCTTAAAGATCACGGTGCATTAAATATAACATCATTTTAAATCTCATGATTACACTAAGGAAAATTGGATCTCCTTGAACAAGTTTAAGCCTCAAACACTATTAACGCTGAACAATTGTTACGGAAAAGGATATGGATAAACAAAAGCGCGATAACCTTGTTGAAAAGAACCCCCTCAGGAAATTTTCCCAAACAGCCGTGTATCCTCCAAATACACCAAAGCATTTAGTGCCTAGAACACTTCCCACTAAGAGCAAGACCTTAATCGGCTTGTATGTAGTTTACCAACTATTTGTTGATTTTGAAAGCGTGTAAAGAGAATCACACCTCTGGGATAGCCGAAGGGAAAGGGGTTTGAGCAAACTAAAGAATGCTATTTAACGAGGTCATGCCTTTCTTTAAACAATTAAAAGGTCAATTTGATGTCTTAAAAAGGGATAGATATTGAGATTAAAGAAATGGAAAGGAATTTGATGCAATGATAGTTGAGGTCAACAATTATGAACTTGAACTTAAATATAATGAAATTGAAAGAAAGAATCGCACATCTTTAATGATAATCGATTTCTCATTGTGTTGCTTAAGATGTGTTCTACACTGCTACAAATTCTTCTATTACTGCATCTCAATTTCATGAATTATCTATTGCTTTAAAAGTTTCCCATGATCGTGTCATTGACCTTGAAACAACAAATTCAAAATTGCATGAGAAAATAGAGCGGGATGATCACGATAACACAGTCGAACATTTTTCTAAATTAGAAGTTGAACATATTGCTTTGCAATTAAAATATCAACATCTCAAAGAAAATGTTAAAACCTCAAATATCAAGACATCCTCGATGTTCACGAGTTTGATGAAGTTTTTGAAATTAGCAAGCGTGATGAACAAATTCGAGCTCATTATAACACGATCAAAAGATTGAAAGCCCAATTTCTGGCGAAAGGTGAAAAGAAGGATGTGTTGGCTCCGTATGCCTCCACCTTTAGATTCTCGAATTTCCAACTTCAAACATTATTGAAAACTTGCAAAGGAAAATGATTGTTTTAAAGTGAAATTTCAAAGGTTAATGATCAAAACAAAGAGTTATGTGATTCATTCAAAGCTAATCATGATAAACACATTGAAAAGATAACTTCTTTACTTAACGATATTGAGAATCAAGCGTGAGGTGAAAGGAAAAATGCCAATCCCTAATTGCAAATATTACGCTCCTAAGGTTTCTGCTGGTGATAAGTATGCCATCGATATGTTATATATTCCCCGCCCATTAGGAACAATGAACACGCACATAAAGCATATCTCTCATACCTTAAGGATAGTTTGAAAGGTCTCCGTGAGATAAGTTGTACATCATGGAATTGGTAATTTTGATGGAGATAATCCTCTTGCTACTCCCGAAGATGCTCCATTTGAGAACATATTTGCTCCTGAACATTCTCAAGAACCATCCTCATCAGGAGATCCAAACTCTGCTACTTCAGTTCCTCAACAACAACCACATGAACATCTCAGAAAATGGACACATGATCATCCATTGGACAATATTATTGGTAATCCATCTCGTCCGGTATCCACTCGTAAACAACTTGCCACAGATGCCTTATGGTGCTTCTTCAATTCTGTATTATCAAAGATCGAACCTAAAGATGTCAAAACAGCTATGTCTGAGGACAGCTGGTTTAGCGCTATGCAAGAAGAAATCCATGAGTTTGATCGTCTTGATGTATGGGAATTAGTACCAGCTCCAGACTGTGCTATGATTATCGCTCTTAAGTGGATCTTCAAAGTGAAACTTGATGAACACGGTGATGTTCTGAAGAATAAGGCAAGACTTGTGGCTAAAGGATACCGACAAGAGGAGGGTATTGACTTTGAAGAATCATTTGCTCCAGTTGCACGTATCGAGGCTATCAGAATCTTCTTGGCTAATGCTGCTAGTAAGAACATGGTAGTCTATCAGATGGACGTTAAGACTGCATTTCTTAATGGAGACCTGAAAGAAGTGGTATACGTCAGTCAACCGGAAGGTTTTGTGAATCCAGAGCATCCTACTCATGTCTATCGCTTGAAGAAGGCCCTTTACGGTTTGAAGCAAGCTCCTAGGGCATGGTATGATACGCTATCGAAGTTTCTTCTATCCAATGGATTCAGCAAAGGAGCAGTTGATCCGACACTGTTCACCCGAAAGTCAGGCAACCATTTAATTCATGTTCAAATCTATGTTGATGATATTATCTTTGCCTCGACCGACCCCAACGAATGTGACCAATTTTCAAAGGAGATGGGCTCCAAATTTCAAATGTCAATGATGGGACAAATGTCAGTTTTCTTGGGATTACAAATTTCACAAAGTCCCGGAGGCATTTTCATCAATCAATCTAAATACGCAAATGAAATTTTAAAGAAATTTGGATTTTATATCAGTGCGTACAAAACTGGATGAGGACCACTCAGGGATCATGGTAGATCAAACGAAATATCATAGTATGATTGGATCCCTGATGTACCTCACAGCCAGCAGACCAGACATTTTGTTCGCTGTATGCATGTGTGCTAGATACCAGGCTAAGCCTACCAAAAAGCACCTTGAAGCGGTTAAACGGGTCTTTCGGTATCTCCAAGGAACCATTAATATGGGACTTTGGTACCCGAAGGACACCGGTATGTCACTAACGGCCTATGCAGATGCTGACCATGCAGGATGTCAAGATACACGTCGAAGTACGTCAGGAGGTGCTCAATTTTTAGGTGATAAGCTTGTGAGCTGGTCTTCAAAGAAACAAATGAGCACTTCCATATCATCTACAGAGGCTGAATACATAGCCATGTCATCTTGTTGTGCTCAAATCTTATGGATGAGATCCCAATTATCTGACTATGGCTTTGTATTCAACAAAGTTCCTATGTACTGTGATAACAAAAGTGCCATTGCTCTCTGCTGCAACAATGTTCAACATTCAAGAGCTAAGCACATTGACATTCGACATCACTTTATCAGGGAACAAGTTGAAAATGGTGTGGTTGAACTATACTTCGTGAGGACTGAATATCAGTTAGCAGACATCTTCACCAAAGCTCTTTCTCGAGAACGTTTTGAGTTTATTCTTCCACGACTTGGCTTGAAGAGCCTTCAACCAGAAACACTCAAACGTCTTCAGGAGGAAGACGAGGAGTAAAGGTGTTCGTCTCTATCTATTCTCTGTACATAGGGCTGAGCATCGGTCCAAAACCGACCCGAACCGACAAAACCAAAAACCGAAATGCATGAAAACCCTAAACCGAAACCGAACCGACGGG
This sequence comes from Chrysanthemum lavandulifolium, assembly GCA_022545495.1. NCBI lineage: Eukaryota > Viridiplantae > Streptophyta > Magnoliopsida > Asterales > Asteraceae > Chrysanthemum > Chrysanthemum lavandulifolium. Next base: position 70,248,901 of record CM040238.1, read on the forward strand.
CCGTCGGGTCGGTTCGGTTTTGTGTCGGGCCGTCGGTTCGGTTCGGTTTAGGTGTATTTTGGTATGTTTTTGTCGGTTTTGGGCCGATCCGAACCGAACCGAACCGACTCGAAACAGAAAAAATGTAAAACATGAAACCGAAACCGAACCGACGGGCCGTCGGGTCGGCTCGGTTTTTGTCGGTTCGATCGGTTTTGTCGGACCGGTTCGGTTTTGGACCTTTGATGCTCAGCCCTATCTGTACATATCTTCTTAAAAACAAAATACAAAATTATAAAATCAACAAAAAGAATATAGAAAAATATAAATCTTTCAAAAATTCATAAAAATTAGAAAATCTTGAAAATTTCCAAAAAAAAAATATGATCATTTTGTCATGTTTTTCCTGGTTCGATAACATCTACGGACTTTGATTTGTCACTCAAAGAATGGCACGGGGCTCTAGATGAAGTTCGAATTAAAAAAAAAACGAGATTGAGAAAAATGATGGTTTATTGTCATTTCAGGCAGTAACCCGTTTTAAAAGAAAGAACAGAGCCATGCTTAATCTTAAATTTTCAAAAATCATGCTCTGATTCTAAAAACAAATGTTTGTCACCAAAAAGACAAATGTTTCTTTCCAAATATTTTTCCTTCTAATGATTCTTCTGAAAAATATTTGTCATCTAATGAAAACAAAACTGCTTTGAAAATACCTCGGACTCTATTTTGAAAATCATCCGGGCTTATCATATGTCAAAAATCTCTATCACTCAACAACAACTTATGTCATTGACTGAGGGGGAGGATGATTTCAATCAAATCAAAAAGAGTATTTTTCAAACAATTGACACGTAAACGAGAAAGGTCTACTTGTGGTTAATCAAAAAGAACAATGTTTTACAATGCTTTATACAATTGATTCAAGACCTTGGATTAAGTTATGTTTTCAAAAGATACTCGTGCATGTTCAAACAATGGAGTTTAAAGTCGGAAAACCTGATCCTTATCAGTTGAAATGTTTTTCAAAAGCAAGTCACAATTCTTCTCAAAAGTTTTCAAAATTAATTTAAATCAAGAGAGATCACAAATCTCAAAGGATTTGAAAATTGTGATCGGGGGAGAATTTGTGATTTAAATTGGATATAAACTGATAATTTGATAAGCGGTTTAACAACAAGTTCTCCTCCCTGCATGTGCCAAATGATTTCAAATTTTCCATGCACATGTTAAGGGGGAGCATCTATTTTAAACCAAAAAGGATTGAAACGTGATTGATTTGTCTCGAAGTACAGGTTCCTTCTAATATGTGTAAAACTCTTTCAAATCTCGATGCACATATTGAGGGGGAGCATTTCTAAAAACATCAAAAACAATTGAGATACAAAATACTTTGATTATATATCATAAGTATCGTGATTGATTTTTCAAATGGTTTTCAATGAGTTTTAAGGCGGAAGAATAATACCAAAAGACCGACCAATGTTACTTTGTGCATGGTGATATAAGGATGATAAGGTTAGGTATTAGTTCCCATGATCCGCCAGAACCGGAGGGATCTTCCCAGGGACAATTCACTAGATAGTGTAGAGTCCTTAGGAATGTTGAAAAAAAAGGAGAAAAATGAGAATATGGGAAGAGTGCCGACTGAGAAAGAGCTAGAACTAGAATAAACCCAACAAGGTTCTAGTAATGAAGTCTCGGTAAGCACTGAAGGGGTTGAAGAATGAAAAAGAAATGAATGTGAAAATGGTGAAAAGAAATAGCCCTCC
>CM040238.1:70857584-70994059 GCA_022545495.1 Chrysanthemum lavandulifolium
TTTTTGAAGAACTTTTTCTTTTTTTTTTTTTTTTTTGTTATCACAATGTTAATCAATTTTATTTGATAAACAACATCAAAATGTTAATCAATTAGATCACGTTGTTCATTAGTTTTATTTTTAAAGAACATTTTTTTTGTTATTATAATGTTCATCAGTTTTCAAAAATAAATCGTGTTGTTTATCATTTTTTTTTTGAAAAACTTTTTGTTCATTACTTTTTTGTTATCAAAATGTTCATTATTTATTTTTTGTTTTTTCTAAATAAAAATAAAAAGATCGCGTTGTTAATTAATTTTCTAAAAAAAAATCCTAATATTTATCCGTTAAGAATGAAAATAATAAAAAATGAGTTGCCAAATGTAAAATAGACACCGTGTGATGCCTTTCACCGCTTCATGTTAACACGATTTAATTAATTTTGCCAAATGTAAAAGATCGCGTTGTTAATTAATTTTGCTCATCACTCACATTCGCATATTTATGCTCATTACTTAACGCGCGGTATATTTTATCTCAAGTAGCCTAAACCCACATCAGTTCAAAGTTAACGGCCAAGAAATTTAGTGTTGGTAGTCTAAATGTCTAATATTACTCATACTCAACAGTCAACAACACTAAGGCCAAATTTCTTCTAGTAACTGATTTGTGCACATAAATGAAATATGAAACTTTAAATAATGAATGCAAAATACAAAAAATGAAAACGTAAAAGCAACCAAAACACAACTTAAAACCATAAATAATGAAACCAAAATATCAAAAGCAAATGATATATTTCCGAATGCAACATTAAATTCCGACGACGACAACAACCGTTTCAGCAACTGCAGCGATTGATTCCGGCGAGGAGTAGATCTAAAAAAAAGCCCAAAAATATTATAACTCTTATCTATAATTGAAAACTTGCAAAATATATAGATCTATATAAAAAAAAGCTCAAAATCCTTCAAAAACACCAAAATTTTATAGCAGCTACATACTCAGTGATGGCAGGTCCCGGCAATACAGAGGCGACGACAACAAATATTTTCAAGTAGTCGAGGCGAAGACGATCGGGAAGCGGGTCATGACAAATAAAATATCAAAATGTTATAAATTTCGATCTACAAATAAAATCCAAAAGAAAACTTTCAAGACTTAATTAATATACATAGATCTATTATAAAAACTCAAAAATACTTCAAAACTTGAAAAAGCATTATGATGGTCGTGGCTTTTTATGTGTTTGATATGTGATAGACTTATGTGCCGTATGTATACTTAAGATTGGGGCAAGGCTCGATTTTAATAGGCTATTACAAGTTTTTAATCAGTTATTACAAGTCTTGACATGATTTAAATGGGATGTATCAAGATTGTAAGATGTTAGAAGCTAAGTACGATAATTGAAGACATTTTATTTTTAATGTAACTTATAATTATGTGTATGCTGAATTTTTATGCTTAGCAAAAGTAACTTCTTTTTAGTAGAAATGTTTTTGGTCTTAAAAATTTTAAAATTACTATATTCAGAATGTCCTAAACTCTTTATAAAAAGTAGAGGTAGAAAAAAGAATAGGTAGCAAGACATGGCACGGCTAAAACAGACGGCTAGAATGGGGCACTCAGGTCGAATTAGGCAGACGCTAAACGGACACACGTTATACAAATCGCTAAGAAAAGACCCAAAACGATCTAAATAAATTTCTTAAACGTAATATCTTATTTATATTAAAAATCTTAAATATATTATATAAAAAAAATTTCCTTAAAACGATCAGAATGCTTACAATCGAGAAAAAATGTTCCCGTTAACGCCTATTCGCTATATGTCTTCAATAGGCTATATGTACAAAAAATGCTAAATGTGCCTAAATTTTTTAAAATTTTACTCATTTAATTTATTTTTTTTTGCTTTTAGTCACATTTTGGCACCTTTATAAAGGAGTATAGATTGTGCTATTAGTCCCCTTCACTCTTTGAGTGTTGGGCAAGCTATTGCACTCCATTGAATAAATTGCATAGGTTGCTTGTGAAAGAAAAAAACACGACAGTGATCCACGTAATTGTTAGCATAATTTTCATCTTAAATGCACCTTCTTCAACTCTTCCTGCATGGGAAAAAGGTCACGACTTAAGACCATTGTGGAAAATTCAAAGGATTTGCACAAAAAAAATGACGTAACATATAGACACTTGTATTTTTTTATTTTTTTATATGACAAGGGAACTAATCTAACAGATGTATTTAGGCACCAAAATGTCATTTTCGCAAAAAGATGATAAGAGATACTGAATTGGTAAAGGATATATAGTTGACCTGATCATATATTCCACAGTACATGTTTTCTTTCTTCATATTTCAAGATTTTCGACGATGTTTCATTCACTAATCACCTTTCTATATAAATACTAAAGAGTCATGACAACACACATGAGTTAAAGATATCAATCATCATTAAATATGTCAAAGTTTGCAAGAGCCGCATATTATGCTTTATTTACTCTAGTCCTGTTAACATTGAAAGTTACAGGTCGTTTATTACGTTCTGAGCTGATATCAGATGGCACCTATGGTACAACTCAAGAGAAACAACCATCTTTCTTGTATCTCAAAGGAATTGATGTCATTGAAGAACATTGCGAACAAATGTATGGTTTTTTGCCATGTTCAGAAAATATATATGGCCATTTCTTCCTCATTGTTGTTTACCAGTACTTGTTATATAAGGGGGAATCGTATGTTTCTTCTGGAGGTAAAAGGATATTTCAGATTCTTGGTCCCGGGATCTTTGGTGCTAGTGCTTTCCAGGTCCTTGGTTTCCTTCCTGAATCATTGATACTTCTTGGTATGTCTCCCATCTTTTCCATTCATAAAAAAAAATATATCTTTTTTTGGAACCACAAACTAAAAAAGATCTTAAATAATTGTCTATTAGAGAGATAAATAAGAAAAGATAACTATTACAACTTTTTTTTCTTTAGAAAATGACAGTTCTATCTTTTTCATCATTTGCTAGATTGTTTCTTGAGCTTTATGCTAGTAATCTAAACTGAATACGAGAAACTTAATTAATACTGTAATACTTAACTTTTTTAGATGGACAAATATTAATTATCTGAATGACAAAGACGTGTCTACTTGATATGTCTAATGACAGTTGTCATTAAGTTCTTGCTTCATAAGTTAAAGGTCCATTTTCTAGTACCTATGGATCAATGAAATGTGTCATAGGCATTTAGGCACCAACGGATGTATGACATGTGTCATCGAGCATAGTTAGGCACAATTACGGATGAAGTAATTAAATGATTGTTTTTGTTGTTGTCTATTTACAGTATCTGGACTTTCGAACACTAAAGATGTAGCTCAAGAGTATGTCCTAACGGGAGTTGGCTTGCTAGCTGGATCAGCGATACTTCTTCTAACATTAGTATGGGGAACTTGTGTAATCGTTGGTAGTCGCAAATTTTCATCAGAATCTGAATCAAGCCCTTCATTGATTTCAACCCAAAGTCCATACGACAAACTGCTATCATATTTAACTGGTTAGCCCGATTTTCCTCACTTACCTCCATTCATTTACTTTCTTATTTCCAAGATTTTGCATTTTAATAACAACTGAGTTTTTTTCTTGCATGCTTTCAGGTTGTGGTGTAACTACAAATTATGAAACAAGTTATTCTGCCAAAATTATGGTTCTTTCAGCTATCCCATTCGCTCTTCCTAATCCTAGAAACGTTATTTGGGGTGTCGAATGGATACATTTTATGATCCTCTATTTGTTTCGCTTTATGTTTTTGATGGTATACTTCACTTACCAGGTATCTACTAAGCCATCCAACTTCGCCTTATAATTTTTATAATATACTTTAAACTTAGCTTTCTAGATATCTCCAATGTAGGTGTTTGAGCCTTCAATCCAGAAAAGAAGATTAGCATACGTCAAACACGAGCATTTAGTCGTGGACATAATAAAACATTTGCAAGAACACACCGCCGAACAAGTACTGATCAATGAAGATGGTTCAGCAAATTTACCTGCTATAAGACAGTTCGTTTCTAGTTCCTTATTGTAAATATGCACCATTTTTATTTCTTGTTCTTCTACATATGAAGGAATTTTTTTTTATGCAGTCTATTTACCAAGATTGATCGAGATGGCGATAACTACATATCATTTCCAGAACTAAAAGAACTTCTTCAGGATATCAAGCTTAGGCAATTAACTTGGAGTAGGGAAAAAACAATGAAAGAAATAATGAAAGAATTCGACAAAGATTCTGATAGTAAAGTAACTATGGATGAATTTGTTGAAGGATTCAAAAAATGGCTCGATGAGACCAAGAATGCAGCAAATAAACGACAATACCGCTCAATTAGATCCTGGAAGGACTTAATGCAGGTATTCTTTTTTAACTAGAAATTGGGCGCTTCGTTATAAATACATTAATTTTCATAGATAACTGCGCTTTTTTTATTAGTTTTGTTTTAATCACTGAATACTTTGTGTCCCCTTTAGTTCATTTTGTAACCTGTTATCTTAGGTAACATATACATATAACTTCTAACATTATATATAAGTGAATATTTATACATAAATTTCACAATTTTAACTTGTATTAGAAAATTTGATTTTGAAAGCCAGTACGTTCTAGGGGGGTTTTTGTTATCTCATTTATAAATATATTATTAAAAAGATTTCTGATGTTTTTTTAAATACATCCTATCTTCAGATTATTCAACCATGGTATCAGACAAAAAAGAAAGAAGAAGAGATGATGAAAATCTTGATATCCGAAATTATTAGACATGTTGATAGCTTTCCATTAGGAGGCTTCTACAACGACGATGGAACAACAAATATATCCGCAATAAAAAGGTAAAAATCAACTTTTACTATTTTTATCACATCCTTGCATTTGTTCATGTGGCTGATCTTTTGGGCAATTTCAGGTTGTTTGAAAGAATTGATCTAGATAAAGATAATTTTGTATCACAATCCGAACTAAAAAAATTGATCATGGAAATCAATTCTGAAAAGATACCAGAAGATGTTGATGCTGCAACGGCCAAACTAATGCATGATCTTGACATAAGTGGTGATCAACAAATCGATGAAGATGAGTTCATAAATGGATTTAAAGATTGGCTAAACACATCTAATTACAAAATGGCCCCCATGTCACCTGGAACCCCGACCGATGTAAGTAAAAAGCTATACATAAGCTTGTTTTCTTGGTAAAAAATTATTGGTTTGTCTTTAAAAGTCAAAATTTGTGCAGAAACCATGGGAAAGATGGATGGATGATGGTGTAGATAGATCAACTTGGGCATGGACTAAGGCTATAATGTCATTGGTGCTTGGTATAACCATGTTAGGACTTCTGGCTGAACCTCTGATACATAGTGTTCAGAGTGTGTCTAGTGCTGCAAATATATCATCGTTTTTCATAGCCTTTATTGTCGTTCCATTGGCCACAAATGCTAGAGCTGCGATTTCTGCGATTAAAACTGCAAGTCATAGGAATGAACGAACTACTTCTTTAACCTTCTCTGAGGTTTGTTCTTTACCCATTCAGCTCGATCACTTTTATAGTCGTGGTTAGTGATGCTGATGATGTTTAGGGGAGGGAAAACGGGCGGGTTGGGTAACGGGTCAAAATAGGTCCCCGATGAATTGGGTCCCTGTTATTACGGGTTGAAACAAGCCGGGTTGAATTTTAATTGACCCATGCTAGTATCACCACAATAATCTAATTTTTTGATTGGGAGGCTTTATGCATTCAAAATAAAACTTTTGGAAATTTTTAAACAGCGCGACCCATTATTACCCGTTCCAAGATGAAGCGTAAAGTTGACTCATTTATACATAATTTGCTTGAATTTGGCACATCAGTGAATAAACGTAACCACGAATGACTCGTATTGGGTTATTTTTCATGACGAATTGAATGATTTTTTACGTGCTTTGTTTGTTTATGGTATGCAGTTATATGACGGGGTGTACATGAACAATGTTCTTGGATTTTTTGTTCTTTTGGCGGTCATATATATCCGAGGCTTGACATGGGAATTCTCAGCTGAAGTTCTGGTTGTGTTGATAGTTTGTAGCATCATGGGCACCGCAGCTAGCTTAAGATCAAAGTTCCCCATTTGGACATCATTTATCGCATACTTGCTCTATCCATTATCTTTGCTCTTCGTTTTTCTTTTATACAGAATATTGTGATGTGTAAAGAAACATTTTTTATTTTTATTTTTTTGTGTAAAACATTTTGTTCGTTAATTGTATCCATAAAATACGATTCACTACATTGTGAAGTTGTGATTGTCCAAATTTATACAGATGTTCAATAAGTGTCTTATGGTTGTTTGCAACTTTTGCATAACTCATAATGTCAAACTATTAGCTCTAAGTTATAATAATATTAGCCTAAAGATTAACAAACATTATCTAACCAACATGTTATCCAAATGAGTTTATAAAGAAGATGATTATGGAGTAAAATTTGTTTCAGAATGTTTGCCAGACATATCAAAGTAGATAGTGCTAATGAACCCACAAGCAAGTAATGTTCCTTTTAAGATTATATAGCTATACCGTATAAGTATAAACAACCATTGGATTCAACTTATAAAACAAGCCATCCAGATTAATTTGAACATGTCAATCACTCAATAATATGGCCATATATGGAGGTAACTTGCAAGAAATATACTAGCAATCATCTATTATCATTTTAAATTAAGACATTAATACAAATGCAATGAATATGATTATTCCAGCTACGTAAGTTGTTAATCGATAATTTTATTCTATATTATTTCATATACAGGCTGCTATTTTGAGCAGGAATTTCTGCCATCTAAGTCAATAAGCCAACCTCTTGAAAAGGGAGGGCTTTACCCGGTTTGAATATGTGTGGCGATATATGGGTTCAAACCCCAAACCCCATGAATTAGTCGGCCAAAAATTCGGAAACCATAGATACCAAAAAAAACAAAAAAAAAACAAGTTGTATATTCTCTATAATATTTAATACCCCTTGTAACTTTGAACACAGGCTACACAAATGTCTAAAGTCTAAATACGCGTTTTTGCATTGCATGGCTTTGTTAATCATCAACAGTTATCTTATTAAAAATCAAATGGCATTACAGAAATGAACAATGTTATTTTCTTGAATTAAGTATCTACTTCAATCCTTTGGTGACTCATAATAAAACGTAATAATCAGATAAAATAAATATATATAGTTGACCTTGAAATGACCTGAAGTACAAGTCTTGCTCAAATCGATTATTAAGATTTCTATGATCCATAACCAGTTACATTCTTTCTATATAATCTAACGATTAATGCATGACACAAAAGTTAATGATACCAACCATCATCAAAGATGGTTAACGTTGCAAAAATCGCATGTTATGCTTTATTTATTCTTATTGTGCTCACAGTAAAGGTTACATGTCGGTCTTTACGTTCTGAGTTGATCCAAAATGGCACGAATGATACAACTCAAGAGAAAGAACCATCTTTCTTACATCTTAAGGGAATTGATGTTATTGAAGAGCGTTGTGAGCAAATGTACGGTTTCTTGCCATGTTCTGAAACTCTCCCAGGCCACCTTTTTCTCATTGTGGTTTACGAGTACTTGTTATATCATGGAGAATCATATGTTGCATCTGGAGGTAAGCGGATTTTCAAGATTCTTGGTCCAGGTATCTTTGGTGCAAGTGCTTTTCATGTACTTGGTTTCCTTCCTGAGTCATTAATACTTCTCGGTATGTCCCATCTTTGAACATCTCATATCACTTGAACCCACAAGATGAAAATGCTATGATGGTTCATTATTTTTGTTTTTTATTCGCAGCATCTGGACTTTCGAACACTAAAGATGTAGCTCAAGAGTATGTCCTAACGGGAGTTGGCTTGTTAGCCGGATCAACGATACTCCTTCTCACTTTATTATGGGGGACTTGTATCATCATTGGCAGTCGAAATTTTTCTGATGATTTGAGCTCAAGTACTTCTTCAGTGATTCCTACCCAAACTTTATATGAAAAGCTGATTTCGCTTTTAACCGGTTAGCTCCAATATTCTTAACATTCCCTCAAATGAACTAGTTAAATTGTTTTCCCGTCCTGTGTCACCAATGACAACACAATCCTTCGAGAGAAAGTAAAATTACTTGAGAATATAGGTCAATGCATACACAAAAATCATTATGTGCATGTTTGTTCACAGATTCTGGGGTAACTACCGATCAAGAAACAAGTTGGGCAGCCAAAATTATGGTTCTTTCGGTTATTCCTTTCACAATTCTTCTTATCCCAGAATTATTTGGAGTAAATTCATCTCAGCAGGGATACATCTTTGTTACCGCTCTTCCTGTTTCCATTATGTTCATGTTCTTATACTTTATTCATCAGGTAATATATTCAATATCATCAATTATGTCCCAACTTTAGTTCAGTTTTATCAGGTACTATTACTCATTGGATCAACCAAAAAGCATGTGTCCCAGTGGCACCCCTTGTGTCCCAATGGGTTCAAGTCCTGCTTAGGACACTGTAATATTGGATTGTTGTGTAAATATTGGTTGACTTTCAAAAAAAAGTTACTCATTAGATCATTTAGGCTCAAATTTTGTTTCGGTTTCTTACCTAAGAAGCTTCTTGAACCTTTCTATATAGGTGTTCGAGCCATCAATTCAAAAAAGAAGATTATCATATGTGAAACACGAGCATTTGGTTGTAGACATACTAAAACATCTGCAAGAACATACTGCAGAAAAATTACTAACTGAAGAAGGTTCAGCAAACCTACCTGCGATTAAAGGGTTCGGTTTTTTTTTTTTCCTCTTATTCCTTTTATTTTTCATATTCACCCTCCAATTTTTTTGATATGTCTTCAGTTCAATGAGCATGATTCTTACTATGCAGTTTCTTTACAAATATCGATCAAGACGGTGATAGCTACATATCGTTTTCTGAACTTAAAGAACTTCTTCAAGATATAAAGTTTAAGCAATTATCTTGCAATAAGGAGGAAACGATGGAAGAAATAATGAAAGAATTCGATAAAGATTCTGATAGTAAAGTCTCCATGGAAGAATTCGTCGATAGGTTCACAAAGTGGCTTGATGAAACAAAGGGTGCAGTGGATAATCGACCATATCGCTCTATTAGCTCATGGAAGGACTTATATCAAGTATGTGACACTTAAGGACTTATATCAAGTATACAACACTTTACCTTTATTTTTTTGCCATAAGTTGTTTATAATGATCCGACTATATCTATTTACAGATTGTCCAACCATGGGTTCAGACCAAAAAGAAAGAACAAGAAATGATGAAGATCCTCATATCAGAAATTATTCGACATGTCCAAAGCTTTCCATTAGGAAACTTCTACAACGAAGATGGGACACCAAATATATCCGTGATAAAAGGGTGAGAAAGGCATTTCAGCTTCAAACTATTTTCAGTACTCAGCTTTTGTAATCCCTAAGCATGTCGAGCAGGACTTAATAACTGCTTAAAAGTAACCAAAAAATCAAGGGACGGAACCACTATGAAATGTCTTAGGGGTTAAACCGCCAAAAAACAGAAAATTTTGTGATTTTTACCATTACTGAACTTCAATTATGATGGTACTATTTCAGGTTATTCAAAAAGATTGATCTTGATAAAGATAATTGTGTATCACAATCAGAATTGAAGAGATTGATTATGGAAATCAATTCTGGCAAGATACCATGGAATGTAGATGAAGCAACAGATCAAATAATGCTGGATTTTGACAAAAGTGGAGATCATTTAATCGATGAACATGAGTTTATAGATGGATTTAAAGAATGGCTGCATAATTCTAATGATGAAATCATTTCTACCTCACCTAGGTCGGAAACTGATGCATCTCTGGTAAGCTTAAATTCCATAACAGATATGTCTTAAATCGTATTGAAAATGTTTATGCTACTAAGAAAATTGTTTATGATAATCTAGCATCATATCTTAACTACAAAAACATTGAAAATAGTCACTGGAGAAAGGGCCATGCAGTTGTGTTCGTTCCAGCCAAAATTTACCAAGCGTGACAAAATAACTATGACATTTTGTTTTAGTTGTCAAAACATAATAGCTTATGTTTAAAAAACAAATATAGCTAAAACTTTGAAGAAAAGCCAGAGGAGACGATGATGGTGTGCACGTAAGAAATTGAAATGTTGAAGAATTAGATTATAAGTTATCATTTTTATTTTTTTATTTTATTTAAAAGAAAATAAGTTATCATACAGTACATAGTTGTATGATACAAGTTATGCAAAAAATAATAATAGAGGTTTAATTACGTTTGCAAGTTCGGTAAACCAGACCCTTTAGATAAATGTTTATTTTCATATATTACACATCAAATATTAATATTTAATCCAAAATGACTATGGTCATGTTATCATTTATCAGCGTCATTTTAGCCTAATTCATATTAAATTAATGAGCTTATGAGCACATAGTTCAATCATTGTGAGGTTATTTTAGTTGAATTCCTATCTGAAACATTAATTGTCGATAGTTATGTGGTCGCTATCGCTATTTTTCGTTTGGGTCCATAAAGTTGCACGTTTGACATGAAAAGTGAATTGTATGCAGAAACCATGGGAAAGATGGATAGATGATGGTGTAGATAGATCGCGCTGGGCTTGGACAAAGGCTATAATGTTGCTCGTGCTTGGGATAGCCATGTTAGCACTTTTGGCTGAACCTCTTATACATAGTGTTCAAAATGTCTCCATGGGCGCAAACATACCATCGTTCTTTGTTTCATTCATCTTGGTTCCATTAGCTACAAATGCTAGAGCTGCAATCTCGGCTATTAAGACAGCAAATCAAGGGAAAGAACGAACCACTTCCTTAACTTTCTCTGAGGTATGCTTTTAATAAAAAATTTGATTGTTTCATTAAATAGGCTATCTAATGCAGAGTTTGTCACAAATGGCAAAATATACATATTTGGATTTATTTCTATAAGTGAAGTGTCTTTTTTTTCTTTTCTTTTTTCAGCTATACAATGGTGTGTTCATGAACAACGTTCTTGGATTTTCTGTTCTTTTGGCGGTCATATATTTTCGAGGCTTGACATGGCAATTTTCCGGTGAACTGTTGGCCGTATTTATTGTCTGTATCACGGTTGGTATGGCAACAAGCTTTAGAGCAAAGTTCCCCATTTGGACATCGTTTATAGCATTCTTGCTTTATCCCTTATCATTGATATTCGTTTATGCGTTTAATAAACTGTAACTTGGATGTGCAAATAAGTTATTCATTCATTCTTTCATCTATTCAAAACAATATCATATTCACTCATAAAATTTATGATAGAAATATGTGCCATATGTTGTTCGCTAACGCCTAGTGGGTAAGTGCAACTTCATTGGATTATATTACAATGAAGTCGTTGTTGCAAATTATTATGGACTACAATAATGGGACACAGTGACGAATGTTATAGTTACAGAATCACATCATAAGCATAAATGCATAATAACAATGACAAGACACATACAAAGAGCATTAACATAAACAACACACAATATACGCGGTTTAGAAGCATTCTAAATATCGACATTATATTGCCCACGCGTACGTGTTTGCGCGTCCATACAATTAATCTTTATCCACACAACTTGTTACCAAGTCTGGCCAAAAAATGTGGAAATCATCTGGACCAGACATTATTTGGTTTTTGCTCTATATTGTCAACTTGTCAAGCTTTGAAAGATATGTATATGTTTTCACAATTTCACTTAAATGCTCCAATAAGTAGCCAGAAACGTAACAATCAGTTATCCGCGGTTTGTATTTCAAGGCGTTATATAGCCCACAAAAATTGAAAATGAGAAGCCAAGATAATAACTGTTTACTTAAAAGGAGTTTAGGATTGCATATTTTTAGCTTCTAATTAAGATTTATAGAACACTTTCACATCCACTATTGTAAATCTTTGTTAAAGTTTACAACTAGTCATCTCGCCAACCTATAAACTTTTTTGTGCACAAACCTATCTTCAGTGCAAATGTTACTAAACAAGTATTCATATTTAATTGACGTGTAATACCCTGTCCAAAACAATGCTAAAAATAAGCCCATAAAGGTGTTTTACACTACTGGACCCAAGTACAAGTCAAACCATGTACTTAAGCAACACTTGTAGTGTTTAAAATGTTAATTTCTAAAATAATATATACAAAAGGGGGCTTTAGCCATTACTTTATTTTCATGTAAATATTTTTTGAGCTACAAGAAGTTTGTGGCTAAGATTGTTTAATGAAACGCAAGTAGCCAAATATATCTACTAAGTAAAGGAAGTATGGAGACAAGCTAGGGCACTTAGGAAATTATGTTAATATATAGATAGTTTTTATTCTAATTTTGGTTAAAATAGATTGGCAACGCGGTGTATAATATCTTGAAAACGATTTGGGTCTTAAAACCCACGCCTAATATTGCACCTAAAACGTGATTGTGATTTAAAATCGACGGTGAAACGATGAAAGAAAAAACAGATTACACTCGAAAGATTAATTGAAAGAGGTTTATTGTTGGCCTCATTGTTGCCTAAATATCACCACCTAATATCTTTGGCATTAGCATTGTTAAATATCGCGGTACTGACGCCTTCCTAATCACGTTGTTTTGATTATTCAGATTATTATAGAGTACTTTGGGTATGTTTGCGACAGAGCGGCGAATGAAGTTTTTGGGCGATGAATGCGTGAAGAACGAAAGATTTTGATTTTAGTAGTCGTTTTGCGAAAGGGCGATGAATTTTTCTATTTTTTGAACGCTCAATTTTCAATGTTTTTTCGTGAGTCATGAGCGATGAGCGGTGAGTTACATACCATCATCTCATAATTTCACCATCGCTTTCACTACTACCGCTAAACACGCCATCGCTACTTGATTTCTTATATTGAAATCCTTGCGATACTTTTGAATTCATTTTGTCATCCTTATGCTATGATTCCATTATGTTTCAAATGATACATGCTTTGATAATTGTTGGATTATGAAAATCTTTTGAAAAACATAGAAAAAATTACACGGTTGGTCCCTGTGGTTTGCTCATATTTCAAGTTTAGTCCCTAAGTCATTTTAATTACCCCAGAGATACCTATTTTTGAAACGTTGCACTCTTTTAGTCCCTAATTTGGATGTCCCGTTAGTTTCATCGTTAAGTTTTTTAACTGTGAGGGCATTTGGGTCTTTTCAGGTTACCTTTAATATAAATGCTACCCAACACACGTTGACCAAATCATTTCCCTCCATTATCATCACTGATACCCAAATCCCAATTAACAAAATACGATCATATATTAACCCTATAAATCAAATTCCAAAAATTGTTCTTCTCTTTTAAATCAATGGTTGGTAAAAGTTGGAGAATACGAGGGAAGCATGAGGGCAATGCACCCCTGAAAGCATACAGTAAAAAAACAACCACATTTTCCGATTTTGTATTTGTTTTGCATATTATTGTCTTAATTAATTGTGTTTTTGTTATTGTGTTTTCCAGATGGACACCCTACCATGTTTTCTATGAAGATACACCATGCTGGAAAGTTTAAAGACTATGATGAAAGGAGGTATGTTAATGGGTTAATTTCGTATGTGGATGGCTTTGATATGGATAAGTTTTCAGTACATGAGTTAAATGATGTAATGGAGGAATTAGGTTATGTTAATGATGAAGAACCTATTTACTATCATTATTTGATTCCTGGGACTGATTTAGAAATTGGACTAAGAGCTCTAGGAAATGATATTGTACATGGTTTGGCTAAGTATATCAAGGATGATAAGATGATTAGTGTATATTGTGAACATTTGACATCAAAACTGCTCATTTATTTGACACCCCCCCCCCCAGTTATAAGCAATGTGGTGATTGAAGAGTTACCCTCTGACACTCCCATTCCCACTCCCTCCCAATCCAACAAAAGGCCCCCATCCCAGAAAAGGTTGTTGTTAGAATACCATAAACCATCTACATCTGATATCCCCCATCCCGCTCCAACCATTCCCATTCCCACTCCAAGCATTCCCACTCCTACTCCAACCAGTCCCACTCCCACTCCAAGCAGTCCCACTCCCAATGTTAGTGAACATGAGACTATGCCTAAGACTGTGGAATCTATTGTTCAAGAACTGTTGAACATGAACTATGTATTTGATCCCTTTGAGCTTAGTGAAGGGCCTAGTGTTGCTGTGAATGAAAGGGAAAATGCATGACCAAGTGTTTTTGTGAATGATAGAAATGAAACAGATGATGTGGAAGGGAATTATGAACCTTTAGAAAACTTGGTTGAGACTGTGGAAACTAATGAAACAAATGATGTGGATGACTCAGATGAGAGTGACATTAGTTCAGATGAGGATGATTTTGACTATTTTGTTGATGAAGACAACAATGTAAAAGAAATTAATGTTGATATGCATGATTACCACTTTAATATAGATGAAGATGTTGAGTGGGTGGGACACACAGTGAGAGGAGAAGAAAATGATGATGCACCAATAGAAGAAGATGTTGAGGACTTAGATAATGAAAACCTTGATAGTGGTTCAGATGAGGAAGAAAATGAGATTGAAAAGATTAGGAGGAAGAAGCTTAAAGAAATAGAAAAGGCAAATAAGAATGCAGAAAACATTGTGCATAAGCATTTCTTCTATTTTGGTCAAAAGTTTTCTAGTGTTGTTGAAGTGAAAGAAAGAGTGAGACTGCACTCAATTGAAACTAGGAGAAAGTTGCAGTTAGTAAGGAATGATAAGGAGAGGGTGAAGGCAAAGTGTATGGGAAGAATTCCAGTGTTTACAACTCAAGGTGATGGGCCTAGTCAGCCTGCCACTGATGCAGCAAAAAAGAAACCATCAAAGGGAAAAGGTAAAAAAGGAGTTGGGCCTAGTGATCCAGTTGAGTCCAGTAAGAAAGGTATTAGTTTAGGAGGTAGAGGCAGGCCCAAACCATTAGCAGAAGATGAATGTCCATGGGTCTTACTAGTATCAAAGATTAGGAATTCAGAGACTTGGGAAGTTAGAACATATGAGCCCAACCACAAGTGCCTACAATCCAGAGAGATAAAGGCTTGCACTTCCAAATTCATGTCTAAGGGTATCATTGACCAAATAGATAAAAATCCAGAAGTTCCCATTAGAGCACTTCAAGACCAGTTGCAGAAGCAATATGAGGTTGGTGTGTCCAGAATGAAAGCTTTTAGGGCTAAATCAGCTGCACTTAATCAAGTAAGGGGTGATTACAGTTTACAATATGCCATGTTGAGGGATTATTGTTTAGAGTTGAGAAGGGAAAATCCTGATACAATTGTAAGGATTAAAGTTGAAAGAGACACAGATCTTGAACTAGAAACAAGAGTTTTCAAGAGGATCTACATATGTTTAGGTCCATTAAAGAAAGGTTTCAAAGAATGTGGAAAGGATGTATTAGGCCTTGATGGTGCATTCATGAAGGGACCATATCCTGGACAGCTTCTGACTGCTGTGGGATTGGAAGCCAATAATGGCATAAATCCAGTAGCATATGCAATTGTGGAGAAAGAAACAACCAGTTCTTGGACTTGGTTTTTGGAGCGTCTTGGTGATGATCTAGATCTGAGCATGGAATCTAACTACACTTTTATAAGTGATAGACAAAAGGTAAACATTTGACTTTTTATTTCAACTATGGTCCCTATGTAGGGAATATAAATGCTCATTTAATATTCTAACATTTGTTTATTTCCAACAGGGAATCATACCTGCACTGGCTAAGGTATTTCCTTGTGTTGAGCACAGGTTTTGTCTTAGGCATATACATGAAAATATGAAGCACAAGTGGAATGGACAAGCCTATAAAGATCATCTTTGGAGGTGTGCCACTGCAACAACAGTATTTCATTTTGCTCATGCAATGGAGGAGTTGAAAAAGTTTAACAGTGAAGCATTTGACTGGTTATCAACTATTCCTGCTCATTCTTGGTCCATATCCCATTTCTCATGTAATACTTGTTGCATTTTACTTAAGTTTCTCATAATTGTATTTAAAAAGTTTTTGCAGTTTACTTAAGTAGCTTAATTATCCTAATAACAGATAGAGCTAAATCTGATATCTTGTTGAATAATTTGTGTGAGGTCTTCAATGGGAAAATATTGGATGCTAGGGATGCACCTATAATCAGTGCATTAGAATACATTAGACAGTATTTGAGGAGAAGGATTGTGAATGTTCTAGGTGTGATAGACAAAACTGAGGGCCCACTCACTCCTACTGCCACTAAAATACTGAAAGCTAATATGGACCAAGCAAATAATTACTCAGTAGCTTGGAATGGAGGGGAAGAATATGAGGTCAAGGGACCATATGGTGATAAGTGTGTGGTGAATGTGGCAAATAGGGATTGTAGTTGTAGGATATGAGAATTAACAGGCATCCTCAGATACATGTTGAGCAACCAACTACAATATGTCACTTAATGGGATTGATGTGAGTATACCGTAGCAGGTGGGTGCATAAGTGTTATTGGTTAGCTACTTGGAAAAAGACATACTGATCATAAGATTGGTTGTATAAATGGAAAGATAATGTGGAAGAAATCCCAAATTCCTTCAAACTCATTCCACCTAACCATCATGCACAAGTGGGTGGGGCCAAGAAAGAACAGAAGGAAAACAAAAGAAGAGAAGGCAATGGTTAGAAATGGAAACTGTCTGGGGCATATAAAAGCGTAATATGCAAAGAAGTGTGGAAACCTTGGGCACAACAGCAGATCTTGTACAGGTCAAAGAATGAAGGAAACAGTTGGATCAACAAGGGGATCATCTACACAGGCTGCTGGTAATCCTCCATCTACACAGGCTGCTAGTACTCCTCCATCTACACAGGCTGGTGGTAATCCTCCATCTACACAAGCTGCTAGTACACCTCCATCTACACAGGTTGCTGGTTCAGGTTCAAAAGCTAGAAAAGGGTCCTCATCTGGCCATGCAAGTGCCCCTAAGAAAAAGAAAGTTGCTGATGCAAGTTGGACAAGAAAGAAGAAAACTACAACTGGTGGTAATGGAGGATCACGAAGAAAAAGAAAGTTGCGGTGATATATTTTGTGTCTGTTTGATGTCTGCTTTTGTATCTATTTGGTTTCATGGTATGTATTGCGGTGTTGCAAGACATGTTAAGGTAGACTTTAGTAGTGTTTTTTTTTTTTTAATATATTTAAAATCAGAATCTGTATACATTGATAAAACTAGCGGAAGCGTATTTTCTACATCATACGGGCTTATTCCAAACGTCCCATTAAAATACTAAACTTTACAAAATACATAACGATGACTCTTTAAACTTGGTAAAGAAGTCGGTTCTTGATTTAGGGCATTCCAAATCGATAACAAATGATGGAAATGAGAAGCTCGTTACCTAACCCATGAGCTACACCATTTTAACCCATTACGCCCATTTAGCATGTACATGGTCTCATCTTGCATACCTACAAAATATAAAGCGAGAACGGTAAGTCTATAAGACTTAGTGAGATAACGGAATCAGTATTAAATCATAAACCGAACATAAGCATGATGTTGAATAAGTATATATAGTACTATTCGACTACATGAATCATAATATTAACTAAGCGCATAAGCATGACATCGATCGATTAAATACATGATACACCATGTTCTCGATCGAGTACATAAGTATACTTGAGTGCATAATCGATCGCATAACTAAGCACATACTTAGTGCATAACCGATCGAGTACATAAGCACATAGTGAGTGCGTAAAGCACATCTTGACCGAGTGCATAAGCACATACCGAGTACTTTTAGTACTATATATAGTACCGAGTGCATAAGCACATACCGACTAAGTACTTATAGTACTATCTTGGTCGAATACATAACCGACGAGCCATATAAGCATGTTAATCATCCATATAGGATGTCCGAGTTCCAATTTTGGAACATTCACTATTCTAAGGCTCGATTCTCCACTAAGGAGGTCTAAGTTCCAACTTTGTCTGGAACACATGTGTGATCACATAACTGACTGTATATTGATAGTACTAAATACATTTGAGTAATGCATAAAGTACCATTCTGACTAATTAAGTGCATAAAGCACTTGGCGCGCCTTAAAAACTGCATAAGCATATACCTAATAGAATTTGACATGCATATATATAAACGCATCGCATGCCAGAAGTGCATAAAGCATTTTGCACACATTACTAAACACATATAACATTCATATATAATTTAAGGTTAAGCTAAATACTTACGCTTGACTATAACATGATACTAAGCTGGGCTGGAACTGAGACTAAGCTAAATATAGAAACTGAGCAATAATATGGTTACAAGGTTAAACTAAGACATGATACTAAAATTGAACTAATTACTAAAATTGTAGTTATAACTTGATACCAATGATGAACTATAATATAAAGTTGAACTATAATATAAAGTTGAACTACTATAAACATAATGTTGAGACCAACTATGACATATAGCTAAGTTTTCGCTATAAATAATATTGAGGTTGACCACGACATATTACTTAGTAAAAACAATCGGGTCTACTTAATACTAAATATGGCCAAACAGTCAACATGATAATGAATATGACCAAACGGGTCAACATGATGATGGACCAAACATGTCAATATGATGCTTAATATGACCAACGGGTCAACTTGATACTTAATATGACCAAACGGGTCAACTGGGGTCAACTTGATGCTTAATATGACCAACGGGTCAACTTGATACTTAATATGACCAAACATGTCAACATGATACTTAATATGACCGGGTCAACGGGTCAACTTGATACTTAATATGACCAACGGGTCAACATGATACTTAATATGACCAAACGGGTCAACATGATACTTAATATGACCCAACGGGTCAACATGATACTTAATATGACCAACGGGTCAACATGATACTTAATATGACCAAACGGGTCAACATGATACTAATATACTCAACATGATATATGACCAAACGGGTCAACATGATACTTAATATGACCAAACGGGTCAACATGATACTTAATATGACCAAACGGGTCAACATGATACTTAATATGACCCAACGGGTCAACATGATACTAATATGACCAAACGGGTCAACATGATACTTAATATGACCAAACGGGTCAACATGATACTAATATGACCAAACGGGTCAACATGATACTGAATATGACCTCACGGGTCAACATGATACTTAATATGACCTCACGGGTCAACATGATACTAATATGACCTCACGGGTCAACATGATACTAATATGACCTCACGGGTCAACATGATACATAACTTGCATAGTACTTGAGATATAGCAAGGCATATATATACTAAACACGCTTAATCTACTAAACATGTTAACTGAAAATCCGTTACTCACCTGGGCCGTATAATGCAAGATGAATGATTCTGAATATGCCTCGAACACCTATATCATGATAGATGTACACGTATAATGTTAACACATAACAACTAGGCATGAATATAACATGATAATGCAACTATAAGTGCAACTAAGCACACATAAACTAACTATAATGCATAAACTCATAAACTAGTTATGGCATAAATCTCGCCAAACATGCACTACTATGCTCGCGAACTCGAGCTAAGCTAACCAAGTATTATCACTTGGTTCTATACTTTCATAACATGAATTATAACCATATGGGCTGAGAATATAAGTTATCATAGCATATAATCACCCGGGACTTGCAAAAACATCTTATTATGTCATAATTATCAAAACACTTAAGAAAGTGTTTGCTGATTTTCTGCAGCAGCCTGCAAATGCATCATTTTGACTCACTTAACTACTGAAACAGGTCATGAGGCTATTTTTCCATGAAAGTATACTATTTTCCCTTTCCGAAAAGGTATGGAACGCTCCAAACGGAGCTACGGTCTATCCGGTATGAATTTTTAAAGTTCGGTTTGCTGCACATTTCAGGATCAGCCCTTGTTGTACCAAATCACGTTTTAGACCAACTTAACTACTAAATGAGCAAAAACTTTATGAATAACAACTGAAGTAGACACCTTAGGCTTTCCAGAAAGTCCAGCCATGATTCAATCCGAGCTTCTATCAATTTTATATGATTTTTCAAACATGACTAATCATTGCTGAAAATTTCAGCAACTTGTTTAACATCATATATCACATAAAGGGGTGTTTGGTTCAACTCAATAATCAACATAAACACCTCCTAAACATCATAAATTGATCATTAACATAATCCCATCATAAACCCTAATAATCATATGCATAACCCTTGAATCATAAACCATGAATTCATCACATAATCATGTAAAACACTTATTAATCATAACCTGATAGCTTATATTCATCATGATTTAACATATAATTCACTACTTACCTTGAATTTAGGGAAGAACATGAAATCACTTGAAGCTCCTTAATCATTCATAACCATGTTAACCTTTATAACCCTTGCTTAATCCTTGATTAAGCTTCTTGATAAAGATCATGATATGTAAAGAATTCTTCAAAGTGAAGAAACCTTGTTTCTTCTTCTTCTCTTCTTTTGTGAATCAATGAATGGGAGAGGAGGATATATCCTCCTAAACCGACTTTGTTATAATATATAAAATATAAGGACCTTTTTCCAATAGTTTGGCTATTTGTCACATTTAGCCCACTACTTAGTCACTTGAACAAATTAGTGTTAGTAGAATGTCTTGCAAACTAAATCATATCTTGTTTACATATTAAGTCCCCACTAACTATATTATTAATTCCGTCAAAGTGGGACTTTTATATTTATTCCACTAAAATACTAGATGTAACCAATAGGAATTTTAGATAAATCCGCTATTATTTTATATAAAAATCGGGATGTTACAACTCTCCCCTTGGACTATTCGTGTCCTCACGAACCAATGTTGTTGTAACTAAATTATCCTCTAAATTACTTAGGTCACATGTAAGTACTCCCCACTTGGGCTGATATCATGTTTGTATTCTAACAATAAATTGATAATCCACTAATAAGGATCAAACTAGAATTCATTTCCTCTATATATGTATCAAATTTATCAACAGGTTTATAGGTACCTGTTATCCATGTTGAAATCCTTTCACCTGATCATATGAACTCTGAGATTTTCTTGATTATCCTCTGAAAATAACTCGATAGATCCATAATCATCTGTATTCTTGATGTTTATCTCGACTATTTTTCAAAAATATCTCAAAATTTCATAAGCTGGCGTTAAAAGAAAAGAATTTATTTACCTAAATTCGCATAATTTTCGCTAAAATGTCATATCCCGAAACTCGTTTCATAACTCGATGAGGAATATCTCTTATTGAATGATCCGTATCCGTTCGACACGTTTTCATTTCAATTCTTTTGCCCTTTTCTTTAAACCGCTCAAATCCATAGAAATGTCGAAACCCATATTTCATATCAATTCTGTCATATTCTGTAGCATTTCTAAATCACAAAATTTTTTTTGAGTGGTAGAATCTAAACATGCTGGAGTATGTAAATTATGCCCTTTGTAATGACCATGTCTAAAAATGCTACTATACATGATCTAACGCAATATTCATGATGCATTTAACACATAATCGTTTAGCGAGCTCCCCGAGATATCTCATGATTTCGATAAGTTCATGCCATATCATGTGAATATTATTATGTTGATCAGGCATCATAATAGTCACACCATATAATCATGAACTCATCGCTATCATAATCTATCCCAAGTCATCGAACTAAAACATATCATCTATCGCACATAACTCGATGTAAATGCTGACTATATAGTGCTATACCGATAATGCATACTAATTCTATATGCTTACTATATCGTGAATATCGATTCACATGATCGCAACTTTACGATATCCGAAAATGCATTATGCACTACACGACTATATCTGTAAATTCATATAATCTTATATATACCGCTAATCACATAAATGGGTATGCATCGCTAAACATGTACCGATTATCTAATAAACATGAACTATATACTGATAAACATGGTGAATAAGCGATAAACGATAAACATGCGATGCAATTTAACTCTAAATGCAATTACCGAGCAAAGGTTCAAGTCTAAGCATCCCATACTAATGGTGGATACTTAAATCTCTCAAACCATCGCTCTAATACCAACTTTAAACGCCTAGATTTTTTTTAATATATTTAAAAATCTGTAAACTATATACATTGATAAAACTTGCGGAAGCGTATTTTCTACATCATACGGGCTTATTCCAAACGTCCCGTTAAAATACTAAACTTTACAAAAATACATAACGATGACTCTTTAAACTTGGTAAAGAAGTCGGTTCTTGATTTAGGGCATTCCAAATCGATAACAAATGATGGAAATGAGAAGCTCGTTACCTAACCCATGAGCTACACCATTTTAACCCATTACGCCCATTTAGCATGTACATGGTCTCATCTTGCATACCTACAAAAATATAAATCGAGAACGGTAAGTCTATAAGACTTAGTGAGATAACGGAATCAGTATTAAATCATAAACCGAACATAAGCATGATGTGAATAAGTATATATAGTACTATTCGACTACATGAATCATAATATTAACTAACCGCATAAGCACGACATCGATCGATTAAATACATGATACACCATGTTACCGATCGAGTACATAAGTATACTGAGTGCATAATGATCGCATAAATAAGCACATACTTAGTGCATAACCGATCGAGTACATAAGCACATAGTGAGTGCGTAAAGCACATCGAGTGCATAAGCACATATTGACCGAGTGCATAAGCACATATCGACGAGTACTTTAAGTACTATATCGGCCGAGTGCATAAGCACATATCGACAAGTACTTATAGTACTATACCGACCGAATACATAACCGACGAGCCATATAAGCATGTTAATCATCCATATAGGATGTCCGAGTTCGATTTTGGAACATTCACTATTCTAAGGCTCGATTCTCCACTAAGGAGGTCTAAGTTCCAACTTTGTCGGAACACATGTGTGATCACATAATCGACTATATATCGATAGTACTAAATACATTGAGTAATGCATAAAGTACCATTCGACTAATTTAGTGCATAAAGCACTTGGCGCTTTAAAACCGCATAAGCATATACCTAATAGAATTTGACATGCATATATATAACGCATCGCATGCCGAAGTGCATAAAGCATTTTGCACACATTACTAAACACATATAACATTCATATATAATTTAAGGTTAAGCTAAATACTTAGGCTTGACTACAACATGATACTAAGCTCGGGCTAGAGCCGAGACTAAGCTAAATATAGAAACTAAGCAATAATATGGTTACGAGGTCAAACTAAGATATGATACTAAAATTGAACTAATTACTAAAAAGGTACTATAACATAAACTTGATACTATAACTTGAACTATAATATAAAGCTGAACTATAATATAAAGTTGAACTACTATAAACATAATGTTGAGACCAACTATAACATATAACTAAGTTTTCGCTATAAATAATATTGAGGTTGACCACGACATATTACTTAGTAAAACAATCGGGTCTACTTAATACTAAATATTGCCAAACAGTCAACATGATAATGAATATGACCAAACAGTCAACATGATGATGAATATGACCAAACATGTCAACATGATACTTAATATGACCAAACGGGTCAACGGGGTCAACATGATACTTAATATGACCAAACGGGTCAACATGATACTTAATATGACCAAACTTGGGTCAACATGATACTTAATATGACCAACGGGTCAACTTGATACTTAATATGACCAAAAAGTCAACTTGGTCATGGGTCAACATGATACTTAATATGACCCAACGGGTCAACATGATACTTAATATGACCCACGGGTCAACATGATACTTAATATGACCAAACGGGTCAACATGATACTTAATATGACCCAACGGGTCAACTTGATACTTAATATGACCAAACATGTCAACATGATACTTAATATGACCCAACGGGTCAACATGATACTTAATATGACCCAACGGGTCAACATGATACTAATATGACCGCACAGGTCAACATGATACTTAATATGACCCAACGGGTCAACATGATACTTAATATGACCCAACGGGTCAACATGATACTAATATGACCACACGGGTCAACATGATACTAATATGACCACACGGTTCAACATGATCCTAATATGACCTCACGGGTCAACATGATACATAACTTGCATAGTACTTGAGATATAGTAAGGCATATATATACTAAACACGCTTAATCTACTAAACATGTTAACTGAAAATCCGTTACTCACCTGGGCCGTATAATGCAAGATGAATGATTCTGAATATGCCTCGAACACCTATATCAAGATAGATGTACACGTATAATGTTATAACATAACAACTAGACATGAATATAACATGATAATGAAAATATAAGTGCAACTAAGCACACATAAACTAGCTATAATGCATAAACTCATAAACTAGTTATGGCATAAATCTCGCCAAACATGCACTACTATGCTCATGAACTCGAGCTAAGCTAACCAAGTATTGTCACTTGGTTCTATACTTTCATAACATGAATTATAACCATATGGGCTGAGAACATAAGTTATCATAGCATATAATCACCCGGACTTGCAAAACATCTTATCATGTCATAATTATCAAAACACTTAACAAAGCGTTTGCTGATTTTCTGCAGCAGCCTGCAAATGCATCATTTTGACTCACTTAACTACTGAAACAGGTCATGAGGCTATTTTTCCATGAAAGTATACTATTTTCCCTTTCCGAAAAGGTATAGAACGCTCCAAACGGAGCTACGGTCTATCCGGTATGAATTTTTAAAGTTCGGTTTGCTGCACATTTTAAGATCAGCCATTGCTGTACCAAATCACGTTTTAGACCAACTTAACTACTAAATGAGCAAAAACTTTATGAATAACAACTGAAGTAGACACCTTAGGCTTTCCAGAAAGTCCAGCCATGATTCAATCCGAGCTTCTATCAATTTTATATGATTTTTCAAACATGACTAATCATTGCTGAAAATTTCAGCAACTTGTTTAACATCATATATCACATAAAGGGGTGTTTGGTTCAACTCAATAATCAACATAAACACCTCCTAAACATCATAAATTGATCATTAACATAATCCCATCATAAACCCTAATAATCATATGCATAACCCTTGAATCATAAACCATGAATTCATCACATAATCATGTAAAACACTTATTAATCATAACCTCATAACTCATAATCATAAATTAACACATGATTAACTACTTACCTTGAATTAGGGAAGAACATGAAATCACTTGAAGCTCCTTAATCATCATAACCATGTTAATCCTTATAACCCTTGCTTAATCCTTGATAGAAATTGATAAAGATCATGATATGTAAAGAATTCTTCAAAGTGAAGAAATTGTTCTCCGCTTTTTTTTTGTGAATCGTAAATGAGAGAGAGGAGGATAATTATCCTTGTAAACCGACTTCTAAAATATATCCGAATTTTTTAATTTTTATAGTTTGGCTATTTGTCACATTTAGCCCTCGTAGTAAAATTGTGTTACAAACCGAATCCGAACTATATAACTCATATTAGTTGCTAAGTTACTACTTATATTATTAATTCCATCAATAGTGGGACTTTTCTATTTATTCCACTAAAATACTAGATGTAACCAATAGGAATTTAAGATAAATCCGCTATCATTTTCTATAAAAATCGGGATGTTACAGTGATCCCCTGCATACGTAAAAGAAAATAATCAAGTTTTTGGGTTTTGATTAAACCACATACTGGATTTTATAACTTACGTGAATGGGGCAACTGTAAAATGGCGCCCTGGATTTTCCACTATCTAAGAAGTTTTGATTATGCATACTCGACCACACCTACACCAAACCATGATTGGAAAAGAGTTTTTTGTGTTTTAGGGTTTTTAATTTTGGGTATGTGTGTGTTTTAGGGGTTTAATTTAATCTGGTAGGGTAGGGAGAATAAATGGGGGCAGGTATTATAAAGGGGGTGGAAGAATATGAGCTGAAAAGACCCAAATGCCCTCACAGTTTAAACACTTAACGGTCAAACTAACGGGACATCCAAATTAGGGACTAAAAAAGTGCAACGTTTCAAAAAATAGGTATCTCTGGGGTAATTAAAATGACTTAGGGACTAAACTTGAAATATGAGCAAACCACAGGGACCAACCGTGTAATTTTTTCTAAAAAATATGTATATTGTGAATAACTTTGGAACTTTATGAAAATATGATTCTTAAGAAAACTTTTCAAAATATTCTTTGCTAAAGTGCTTTCTGATTTCTTTGACTGATGATCCATATGCATAGTGAACATACTCTGGTGTAAGGTTGGTTTACATGTTCACTCGTGCAACCATATAGCCCTTTTGTAGAATTAGAATGTAGAATAGGTATACTGAGTTAACTACCTATGAAGGAACCATAGGCATGCCATTGTGGCAACGATGTCATGACACTACCGTAGGGGTATGATGGCTCACAGTGTCTCCCCTTCTGTTTATTATGCTCGTGTAGAGAGCCTTTGGTTATTTTGGGAGGCGTATGGGTACATCATAGTTTACGATTTGTTATGGTATGTTTATGGTGGGGTGATGTAGTGTCCATACACACCTTTCAATTTTGGGATGCACTTGAAGTCGCGAATCCAAGTGATGATTTTGATACCGAAAGTGTGCACTTTGGATATCGATTTTGTAGGGCACTAGGTATAAATTCGTTAAACCTTTGTTGCTTTGGCCTTATATTTCTTTGATTACTCTGGCGTTGAAGGTATGCTGATTTGATGGGCGTCATGTATCTTTGAGAATATAAAATGATCCTATTTCGTCTTAATATGAATTCAAGAAAGTGTTTTTGGACCTGATCTTTTTTTTTTACTTTGTCTTTAGTCTTACATATTGTACTGTTTATTATTTGTGGTCAACATCCACGTACTGAGCCTTTAGCTGAGCCTCATTCCTTTTCTTCATGGTAGCTATTCAGGGTTGATTGGGGTGTGTGAAGAGAAATACTTGACATAAAGACTTCACAATTAGAGACCGCTTATGAACTTGGAAAGATTTGGGCCAACGTATAAACTTTTTTGTTGCACAAACCTATCTTCAGTACAAATGTTACTATACAAGTATTAATATTGAATTGATGTCATTCTTGAACTCTATCTCCATATTAATGTTTAAAGATGTGCTTGTTTATTTTTTGTTCAAACAAGCCAAATGCACATTTCTGATAAGGTTTAAATTGGCTAGAAAACCTTGATTCGGTGCATCCTTCTCTAAATGCCAGCTGACCATACTATGAAAGCATGCCCCCAAAGCAATCTATATTGGGATTTCGAAACCTAGTTCCTCAAATCAAACCATGTTAGTAAAAACACTAAATATAGTTAACCACAAGGGGTGACCCACCGGTAAGAATACCAACCTTTCAAAATGGAGGCCACGACTTCAGATCCAACAGGGATTAATCAGCTCGGAATATCGAGTCGGAAAACCTAGATAAATACGCCTTTACCTCTTATTGTTTCGCACCAATTTTACTTTTCTTATTACTTTACGTTTCTTGTTATTTTACTTTTCTTGCACTTTAGGTTAATATTAGTTTGAAACAAACTCTCTCAAAACCCCGTGATTTTATCTGCTTTTTAATAAATATTAAATACTAAAAACAACCTTCTTTCATCTTTAGATCAGATTGCATACTTCTTGAACTTACCTCACTATTCCTCTAGAGAACGATATTCTCTCGATATTTCCTTTACTGCACTACAACGGTTAGATACACTGCCTAAGGGGTTGTAAAACTTTGGTGTTGCAACCCCTGCATCAAAGATTTTCAATATTTGGATGTTTATACGCTTCGTAATAGTGTCGTAACAACAGTGGAATTTGGATTAGTCACCTAATCTATTTAGTTAGTAAAAAAAAGAGGAATTCATTGTGCAATTCTTTCGTAATACTTCATAATGATGTAGGTTTATAAAATGTATAGTTTTGGTAATGTTATGCTAGAGTGCAGAGGCAAATAAGGTAGATGTGCGCTGTAACACCCCCAAAATATTGCAACGGAAGATTGTGTCAGTGGGGTGCTACTTCATAATACAAAGTACAAGTTATAGAAAACGACCTCTAAATGAGACGTTTTGAAAAGTTACCATTCGATTGATAAATTTAGAGTTACAAACATGAGGTCCAAAAGTATAATACATAAATGTTTACAAAATGTTTCGAATTGTAAATGATAAAAGTGTAAGTCTTCAAAATATGTCTTGCTACTCTATGCTTCAAACTCTAGCTATCGCCTTATGACCTGAGATAAACATGCTAAAAAGTGTCAAGACAATGGTTGGTGAGTTCATAGAGTTTGTTTAACATGTAAAGCCTTTAAAGAATGTTTCCAAAGCAAAGGCATTGTAAATTCATTCAGTTTCAAGTTCCGCCCATACAAAACTTGCAACCTATGTGTTTACAACCCACTACTAACATATAGTATGAGTAAGACATGTGTATACGAGTACTTAAATAAAATCACACGACAGAGCCTTATGCACAAACCACACATACTGGGAGCCACTTCCCAAAGATAACTGGGAGCCTCTTCCCAAAGATAACTAGGTGCCACTTCCCAAAGATTACTGTCAATACATCCTAACCACTAGCAATCACGCGATAATATTTAGATAACAATAGCCACACAGTAGGGCATATATTGAAATCAGAACGCGGATACTTATCAAATATGAAAACAATGCATCATAGCATAAAGCATTTAGAATAATGATTCGGCACATAAGTTATTGAAAGAAAACAAAGCGATCTAGCCCAGTGGAAAGTATTTGACAATAGCTAAGCATGTATCTCCCCCCAAAGAGTTTAAAACGAGTATTAAAAGAGTAAGAGTGGGGCTATGACTCACGGTAATCCTTAAAAGTTTAGAGTACTTGTGAAAGTAAATAATTGAGCATGTATCTCCCCCAAAGAGTAAAGTAATTTAAACAAAAAAAAAGTTGGGCTATGAAACTCACAGTAATCCATAAAAGTTTATAGTACTTGCGAAAGTAATTGAAAATAGTTAAGCATGTATCTCCCCCAAAAGTAGTTCAAAACGTATAAAAGTAGGAGCTATGAAACTCACCGTGAACTAATGATATCAAAACGTATAACGGAATCGATGGATAAGCCGGGGAGTCTCTACGTACAACCTAGAAATATGATATCGTGACTTAGGTTTCTGGAATAACGGTAAGGTAATATAATGAATCTATACAAGTTTTTATGTTAATCATAATGTAGTACATGGTAAGTCGTTGTGATCATGTAAGTTGTTTCAAAGAAACGGTTTTAGTTTGTATATCTCGTACTACCGTTCGGGCCATCATAACCAGAGGTCATATAGTAAACGTTCGAGGAGCTAGGACATGTTAAATCGTAAATCCAGCAACTCGTCGACCCGTTTACCCAAATGAAACCCCTCACATGAAGCTCCCTAGTTTTGTTGTGTTCAATATGGAAAACATGAAGTTTATAATAGTTATAAGGATCTATAAGTTTATGAGTACAGTTTCACATGTGAAAAACACTATTCCGAAGGTCGAATAAACTTAGGAAAGTTTATTTGTATGAAGGTTGTTATTTTAGTAAGTAACTAGTCTTGAAAACAATATGGTTTCTAATTACTTGACTTGTGAAAACCAATTTTTGACGCCGAAAACTGTCTTACCATTTGAGGCAGAAAGCTGCTCTTGTTTAGTGTTTTCAAGCCGAGTTTCCTTGGTGGTGGACGTAAACATCGTTATGGAAAACTTTCGTGTTTTAACTTTTTGATGAATCGAACCAGAAATGCCTCTAAAAATTCTCAGATCTCGGCAGTAAGCTATTTGGCAGTTTTTAGGTTCTAAGTTTCGCTAACTTCTTTTTATCATAAATTTTGACTCGTTTGTCCGTTTCGGGTGATTCAAATTGCTATGTTTTCATTTTAACCTTGTCTATAACAATATATAATTTACCAAGTCTATATGTACCTATTTTTGTCGACTTTTATTACACAATTAGCCTACTTACACTAGTTTGCACAAGTAAGTTTTTAACTTAGGTTTTCTTTATAAGCTTTGGTTGTGTACCCATATGATCAACATACTAAGCATGCATATAGACCTATAAGTATAGAAACAAGAGTATGTGATGAGTACAAGGTTTGGCTTACAACTTTTGGCTTTCAAAAGAAAAGATAACTAGGACAAGGACTAGGACTATCTCTACTCCTTCTACTCCTCTTGTGATCTTGTAAGACTTGTGATGGTTGGATATAAACTCAAGAGGATCACCAAAGGTTGTAGTGATTTGTTTGTAGTTAGCCTTGGACTTTGTTGTGTTACTTGTAGCTTGAATCTTCTTGAAATACTTGAAGTTGAGAGCAAAATGAGAAGTGTGGTTGTTTGTGTTTATGTTGGCGTCTAAATGGAAGCCAAGAGGGGGCTTTTATAGCAAAATGAGGAGGTGCTAGAAAGGTGTTAGGATGAAGACTAATGTCACAATTCTCAAATTCCGGTCATTTCTTAAATTAAAAATGCATCATATTAGTTCATTCATGGCATTTCATTTCACTTTAATCGCGTAAATTTTTATATTTAATAAACGTGATCGCGTGAGTTATTATTTTGAATATTTAATCCGTTACTTTCAAAAATGATCCTGACATATTTTTATACTTACATTTAGTTATATAAACTATATTTTGAGTTTTGCTAGTGTTTTAAATTTATTTCGTATATAAATCGTTAAAATTATATTATTACGACACTTTTCTTAAAAACTATACGATAATTTTATATCACTTAAATTTCACAAGGAATGTATTTTTACAATTTTTATAAAATCATTATACTCTATTTTGATCTATTAAAAATTTGCTTGTACCTAAAAGCTACCAAAACCTTACAAGTTATTATTATTTACTTACACTTTAATATATACACCTTTATACTTGCAAAAAAAAAAAAAAATATATATATAATATATTGATATCCCTCCCCCTTGGACGACAAGGGGAGGGTGACATTAATGTTGAGTAAGGTTTACTTGATTGTATTAAATGATACATTACATAAAGTCTTATTTGATTCACTTACTCATTCATCTTGTCTCATATTTCACCTAGCTAGCAAAAACTTTTTCCTCTCTTGTTCTCTTCCATCATAACCGGTTCTACAAGGTTTCTCCAAGGGATCATCCAAATTTTTCTAGCTCAAGTTAATAACAATCTAGAATCACACTCTTTATTAGGTTTTGAAATAAAAACCAAGAGTGTTTAGGCTAACCTTGTTCTTTGCACCTCATCATATTAACTAGTAAGCATGTTTTTATCATTTTCATGTTTCCTTTTCATTTTCATATGTTTCTTTTCATTTTTGGAGCTTATATGCATGATATGTGATTTATACCATTTATTTCATGATTTATTGAGTTATATATATATATATTGGTCATCCTATAATTATTCCCATGGTATTCTTTGGTCTTGATGGTGATTAGGAACCCATGACACCCTAAGAAGGTGTATGGTAGGATTAGATTAGCTTTGGAGTTGATTTGAAGGGATTAGAATAGGTTTTGTCCGAGAAAAACTATTTTCGATAACTATATATTTAGGTTCTGTCCTTAATTCGAATTTCTGGAAAAACCTACTGTTGGTACGAAACTTTGGCCTTGATATTTAGAAAATATACTTTAAAACGAATCCGTGGCCTTTTGAACGGATAAAAACGGACTTATAACGAAGAAGTTATGGATTTTTAAAGTTTGACGACGAAATAAAATGTTTTCGAAATTTCACATGCAGTTTTAGTTTGTTCGGTCAAAACGAGCCTTAAGCTTCACAAATTATTTCGACTAGTCAAAAATATATTAGTTTACTTGATACGAAGCTAAGGACATATTATACGTGAAAACGGATTTGAAACGACAAAGATATGCGTTTTTATAAAGTTGCCGTAACTATTATTTTTCGAAAATCTATATTATTTTACGATACAAGTATTTTAGTAGTCGTAACGTCCATGTTTGCGGCTGTTTTTAACCATGATGTGAAACTTTTGGAACGAAATGTCTTCTAGTAAAATCAAGTTCACCGCCATATTTTTCAAAACAAAAAGTCTGTTTGCAAAGCGGAGTTATATTAAATTAATTACGGATGTTCAAACTTGGCGAAACTCATTTTCTCGCACACAATTAGCAAAATCACTATCTTTAACCCTTAATATCTTTATGATCGAGACCTTTTGGACGAAAACTTCTGAACTGAAACTTCTAGATATCGATACAAACTTTCCAAAACCGTCGAGTTCGTTCTCTAACGATCGACGTACACCATTTTACGACTAGTTTTCCAAAGCCATTTTGTTGATTTCATGAAAATTCCGACGACATTGTTTTGCGACGAAAGGTGGTAATTTCACTATAAATCATTATAAAACCATTGTAGGATGACATTTTGACGTAAATACTTGTAAAGTCATTTTTGAAGGGTCTAGACGTCAAAAGAGTATTTTTCGACGATTAGTAATATTTTCAAAACTCGCTAATGGTATAAATAACATACGAAATGCATGCATAACATTACATTGCAACTCATTACATATCATATCATTGGTAATAGGTCCGATTATAAGCATCACATTATACCTCGGTGTACTCACTCTTGTCATCACACCGTTTACCAAGTGAGTAATCACATCCCCTTTTCTTGCTTTTACTATATTTTGGGTGAATGCATGAATCATATTTGAATTAAATTGAATCTTACTTTTGTGAACTCTTTTGACTAGAACTTGTGAACTCGAATCAAATCCTTGAACTTAATTACGAACCTATTACTTATTTGAACTTATTGAACTGCATAAAGTCTCCCCTGCTCGAGCATCACTATAAAGTCTCGCCTTATTGGTGGAGCGGTCTCAATAATTCTCGCCTAGGTGGTCGAGTGACAAAGGAGTCTCCTTGTTGGAGCAAGACAAAGTCTCCCCTGCTCGAGCATCACTATAAAGTCTCGCCTTATTGGTGGAGCGGTCTCAATAATTCTCGCCTAGGTGGTCGAGTGACAAAGGAGTCTCCCTTGTTGGAGCAAGACAAAGTCTCCCTGCTCGAGCATCACTATAAAGTCTCGCCTTATTGGTGGAGCGGTCTCAATAATTCTCGCCTAGGTGGTCGAGTGACAAAGGAGTCTCCCTTGTTGGAGCGGTGCAAAGTCTCCCATGTTCGGAGCATCCACGATTTATTATATTCGTGGTACTATATTGTGAACTATTATGACCGCTTATACTTGACTATTAGACATACTACTTTTGGCGGTGGGTTGTGAACACACAAAGTTGCAAGTTTTGTATGGGCGGAACTTGAACTGGGTGGATTTACAATGCCTTTGCTTTACGGACCAATTTTTTTTTCGTCGATCGAAAGCTTTGATATTTCTTACGAGTTTTATTATTTTGCTAAGCGTGTTTACTCACCAACTATTTTCATAGTTGACCCGTTTTTTTTCTCTCATGCATTTCAGGTGATCGTTAGTAAGCTTTTCAATCAAGTCTTGCATAAAGAAGTTTTCACTTGTCGCTACAAGTCGTATGTAATAAAACTCAATATTTTGGAATCTAAACTTTGTAATATATTGCCGACGACGGCTAAACTAGTATTGTAATGGAGTATTATTTTTTTTAAATGTTAATGTTGGTATGTTCTATTATCTTGTGCTTATGTTCCTTCCGTTACACTCGTGTTTCCGCCTCCATGAGGGTGACATGATTGGTACCGAGCCAAAGGTTATAGAGAATGCCGATTTTCAAAAATAAAATCACAATATAACCGGAATAATTTTTTTTTTTTTTTTTTTGTATATTATTTTATTAAACATTGAACACCATTCGAGTCAACTAGTCCTATCGTTGCATCGTTACTCATAAATTATACATAGCCCGATCAACTATGTCTAATTTATGAAGAACCATGCAATGATAAGAGTGGTAGTTTTAAATCATGTTTAGTCGAGTCTTTTGAGTCCGGTCACTGAAGTTGCATTGGTCGGGTGGGTATGCATAGCATGTTTTTACGCTCACGTCTACATTACCGTACCTTGTTCATATCTTCTCTTTCCATCTTTCGACTGTTAGACATAGCATGTCTCGTTCTGTCATGTTTCGATCACTATAACACATTACCACCGTTCGCACCTCATCTCGACTTCGTCGAATGTCGCTTACTCAACCCGATGTTTTGGTCCTTTGTAGGATCATGGTCGCAAGAAACACACGCCAGAAGCAACAACAACGGCAACCCAAACAACAATGATAATCCAAACAACAACGCCTGGCTGGAATAGCGGACCTACTCACCCAAATTATAATACATCTCGATGCTAGACTAACCAACAACGGAGAAGGTACTTCAAACAATGGACGAAAGCGACAGGAGGATCACCAGGAAGCCGAGACCGTAATCAAGCAAAACAAGAGCGCGAATAACCCGGAACTATGGGCGACCAACCAGGCGCAAAAGATATCTGAGTCCACATCCTTTGTGTACTGATGTAATTATCATCACTTAGGAGATCGCCGAAAGTGTGGCAAATGTGGACAGACGGGCCACTTCGCGAAATTGCTCAAGCAGAATGGAAATCAAGGATGAGAAAAGCATGTTACGAGTGTGAAGTCTAGATCACCTTCGCAATACCGCCCAAAGTTGAAAAGAACTCCCAATCAAGGAAGTAATCGTCCAAACTGGCGTTGGCAATAGAAGGCCCACAAGATCGAACATTGAAATTCCTCCCGCACGTGGTCGAGCATTCTATCTGGTACCGAGGAAGCCCGCAACGCTTAACGGGTACATTCCTTTGAACAACTACCTTATTTCGCATGCGACATAATTTTGAGTGCATAGCTTCCTTCCAATTCTTACCACGCTCACGACATTGATTAATTTGAGACCTATTGATATCGACCTTAGTTGTTATATATTTTGTTGATTTGATTTGATTTGTGTAAGCAAATCCAATATCGAGCGAATCTTTCAAAAGACTTCATTCAAGGATGTTGATTCCTATCTTTCTAACAACTTGTTTCCTAGCTTGATCTAGTGACGTTCTTGTTTGATGAGTTGCGAAAATCAAGCTAAGAGACAAGTTTATTCAAGTCGGTTTAGTTTAATCTCATGACGGTTCTTGTTTGATGAGTTGTGAGATTAAATTAGAATCGACTACCTAAAGGTCTTTTGAGAGCTACGTTCGATATTGGGCAAGTTTACCCTATCCAATCTAATCACGGGCACGCACTTAGTTGAATGGGGAACCCGTACACATGGGCATTGATATGATCATTTAGACTGCTCGACGATCATGAACTTTTAGAACTCTTGTCGAGGTTCGGACCATAGTATCGTTAATCGAATCACGGGACGTGATTCACCGACATGGGAAGAATGTCACAATTCTCAAATTCCGGTCATTTCTTAAATTAAAAATGCATCATATTAGTTCATTCATGGCATTTCATTTCACTTTAATCGCGTAAATTTTTATATTTAATAAACGTGATCGCGTGAGTTATTATTTTGAATATTTAATCCGTTACTTTCAAAAATGATCCTGACATATTTTTATACTTACATTTAGTTATATAAACTATATTTTGAGTTTTGCTAGTGTTTTAAATTTATTTCGTATATAAATCGTTAAAATTATATTATTACGACACTTTTCTTAAAAACTATACGATAATTTTTATATCACTTAAATTTCACAAGGAATGTATTTTTACAATTTTTATAAAATCATTATACTCTATTTTGATCTATTAAAAATTTGCTTGTACCTAAAAGCTACCAAAACCTTACAAGTTATTATTATTTACTTACACTTTAATATATACACCTTTATACTTGCAAAAAAAAATATATATATATATAATATATTGATATCCCTTCCCCTTGGACGACAAGGGGAAGGTGACATTAATGTTGAGTAAGGTTTACTTGATTGTATTAAATGATACATTACATAAAGTCTTATTTGATTCACTTACTCATTCATCTTGTCTCATATTTCACCTAGCTAGCAAAACTTTTCCTCTCTTGTTCTCTTCCATCATAACCGGTTCTACAAGGTTTCTCCAAGGATCATCCAAATTTTTCTAGCTCAAGTTAATAACAATCTAGAATCACACTCTTTATTAGGTTTTGAAATAAAAACCAAGAGTGTTTAGGCTAACCTTGTTCTTTGCACCTCATCATATTAACTAGTAAGCATGTTTTTATCATTTCATGTTTCCTTTTCATTTTCATATGTTTCTTTTCATTTTTGGAGCTTATATGCATGATATGTGATTTATACCATTTATTTCATGATTTATTGAGTTATATATATATTGGTCATCCTATAATTATTCCCATGGTATTCTTTGGTCTTGATGGTGATTAGGAACCCATGACACCCTAAGAAGGTGTATGGTAGGATTAGATTAGCTTTGGAGTTGATTTGAAGGGATTAGAATAGGTTTTGTCCGAGAAAACTATTTTCGATAACTATATATTTAGGTTCTGTCCTTAATTCAATTTCTGGAAAAACCTACTGTTGGTACGAAACTTTGGCCTTGATATTTAGAAAATATACTTTAAAACGAATCCGTGGCCTTTTGAACGGATAAAACGGACTTATAACGAAGAAGTTATGGATTTTAAAGTTTGACGACGAAATAAAATGTTTTTCAAATTTCAAGATGCGCTTTTAGTTTGTTCGGGTCAAAACGAGCCTTAAGCTTCACAAATTATTTCGACTAGTCAAAATATGTTAGTTTACTTCGATACGAAGCTAA
The DNA here is from genome assembly GCA_022545495.1 of Chrysanthemum lavandulifolium. Taxonomy (NCBI): domain Eukaryota; kingdom Viridiplantae; phylum Streptophyta; class Magnoliopsida; order Asterales; family Asteraceae; genus Chrysanthemum; species Chrysanthemum lavandulifolium. The sequence goes on from CM040238.1 coordinate 70,894,568, forward strand.
GGACATATTATACGAGAAAACGGATTTGAAACGACAAAGATATGCACGCTTTTATAAAGTTGCCGTAACTATTATTTTCCGAAAATCTATATTATTTTTACGATACAAGTATTTTAGTAGTCAGAACGTCCATGTTTGCGGTGTTTTTAACCATGATGTGAAACTTTTGGAACGAAATGTCTTCTAGTAAAATCAAGTTCACCGCCATATTTTCAAAACAAAAGTCGTTTGCAAAGCGGAGTTATATTAAATTAATTACGGATGTTCAAACTTGGCGAAACTCATTTTTCGCACACAATTAGCAAAAATCACTATCTTTAACCCTTAATATCTTTATGATCGAGACCTTTTGGACGAAAACTCTGAACCGAAACTTCTAGATATCGATACAAACTTTCCAAAACCGTCGAGTTCGTTCTCTAACGATCGACGTACACCGTTTTACGACTAGTTTTCCAAAGCCATTTTTGTTAATTTCATGAAAATTCCGACGACATTGTTTTGCGACGAAAAGTGGTAATTTCACTATAAATCATTATAAAACCATTGTAGGATGACATTTTGACGTAAATACTTGTAAAGTCATTTTTGAAGGGTCTAGACGTCAAAAGAGTATTTTTCGACGATTAGTAATATTTTCAAAACCCGCAAATGGTATAAATAACATACGAAATGCATGCATAACATTACATTGCAACTCATTACATATCATATCATTGGTAATAGGTCCAGATTATAAGCATCACATTATACCTCAGTGTACTCACTCTTGTCATCACACCAGTTTACCAAGTGAGTAATCACATCCCCTTTTTACTGTTTTACTATATTTTGGGGCTGAATGCATGAATCATATTTGAATTAAATTGAATCTTACTTTTGTGAACTCTTTTGACTAGAACTTGTGAACTCGAATCAAATCCTTGAACTTAATTACGAACCTATTACTTATTTGAACTTATTGAACCGTACAAAGTCTCCCCTGTTCGGAGCATCACTATAAAGTCTCGCCTTATTGGTGGAGCGGTCTCAATAATTCTCGCCTAGGTGGTCGAGTGACAAAGGAGTCTCCCTGTTGGAGCAAGACAAAGTCTCCCCTGCTCGAGCATCACTATAAAGTCTCGCCTTATTGGTGGAGCGGTCTCAATAATTCTCGCCTAGGTGGTCGAGTGACAAAGGAGTCTCCCTTGTTGGAGCAAGACAAAGTCTCCCTGCTCGAGCATCACTATAAAGTCTCGCCTTATTGGTGGAGCGGTCTCAATAATTCTCGCCTAGGTGGTCGAGTGACAAAGGAGTCTCCCTTGTTGGAGCAGTGCAAAGTCTCCCATGTTCGGAGCATCCCTGATTTATTATATTCGTGGTACTATATTGTGAACTATTATGACCGCTTATACTTGACTATTAGACATACTACTTTTGGCAGTGGGTTGTGAACACACAGGTTGCAAGTTTTGTATGGGCGGAACTTGGAACTGGGTGGATTTACAATGCCTTTGCTTTACGGACCAATTTTTTTTTCGTCGATCGAAAGCTTTGATATTTCTTACGAGTTTTATTATTTTGCTAAGCGTGTTTACTCACCAACTATTTTCATAGTTGACCCGCTTTTTTCTCTCATGCATTTCGGTGATCGTTAGTAAGCTTTTCAATCAAGTCTTGCATAAAGAAGTTTTCACTTGTCGCTACAAGTCGTATGTAATAAAACTCAATATTTTGGAATCTAAACTTTGTAATATATTGCCGACGACGGCTAAACTAGTATTGTAATGGAGTATTATTTTTTTTAAATGTTAATGTTGGTATGTTCTATTATCTTGTGCTTATGTTCCCTTCCGTTACACCTCGTGTTTCCGCCTCCGGCGAGGGTGTGACAACTAATCTTACTTGCTAGCAAAAATAAGTGTATGTGTCAAAAACTTAATACTAAGTAATTACACATGTATAAGCTTCCTATGTAAGTTTCCTATCATCTTATTTAGGTTACTCATAAAAACACCTCATGCGGCATTTGTGATAAGGTTGGGAAGTTTTGGATACTTATCTTGACTTTACGGATTGAGTTTTGGTCCCGTTAATCACTAATGTTAAATCCTTAAGCCATGAAACTTAAAACCGGGTATTGTAAAAATATAAAACTCATAATAACGTTAAAACTTATCAATATACTCTATATTAGTATATTTAGTTGTCTGAAAAGTTTATTGGATGCTTAAACGTCGTTAAAACCTAGAATCGTCTGTTTAAATACGCGTAAAAATAAAACGTACAAGAGTTGATTTTATGGTAAAAGGAGGAGGGAAATGTGTTGACTTTTCAAAAAATGTAAAAGCGTCTAAATATATTAGAAAATACGGTGCATATATAGGTTAAGTATGCGTATAAGTAAAAATGCTTAAAACGTAAGTTTAGTCTCGTAATTCACAGGGTCTATTTGGTAACATTTTAAATTAAAAATAAAATTCTTTATATTGATTTTAAGTAAACAAAAAATTATTTTAATGCGGTAAAATTATTCAGAGTCAGTTTTCGTTATGCGCGAGACATCCTAATGATCATATTAAAAGTACAAAATTGTACGCGACAAAATGTTTAAATATTGACGTAAAATTTTTGAGTTGTTACATGCGCTTTGTCGGCCCTTTATCTTCTATTAAATATATGTAAAATATATAATGATAAGGGTAATCTTAAAAAAAATAAAAAAATAATAAAAATAATAATAAATTCCTAATTTTAGCAATATGCTATAAAGTTAAGTTAAGTTAAAAATAAATGTTATCTTCCATGTAAGTCATGCAAATTTTCTTTTTTTTCACTTTAAACATAATTGTCTATTTGCTTTTAGCTGTTAGTCTTTGGTGATTATTTTAAGTGAAAATTAGTTGGAAGGCCCTGCAGAGACCACTGTGTCTTGCAGAAGACTCTTTTTTTTGCTATATCAAAAAAGGCCACCCATTTCGCTACCAACTGGTGGAGAAATGCTTAAAGGACACGTGTCGCTAAAAAAAAAAAAAAAAAAAAACATCTCGCCTAAAAGTAGCAGCGAAATATGACATTGTGGGGACGATCATTGGGGCACTGGTGACACAAAGAAAGAGAAACAAGCATTTCACATAAAAGTAGTGGCGAAATCCGACAAGTGGGGTCACCTGCTCAGAACGTGGGCCCCAGCAGTATTTTGCTACCAATATTTTGCCATAATTTTTTTTTGTACACGATGATACCAATATTTTGCTACAAAAATATTTTGTTATAAAAATGTAATTTAATTTTTGTTATAAAAATGTAATGAACTTATTTTTGTGTTTATGATGGTGTATAAAGTTAGAGATGTCACAGAAAAACAAAATGTATCAGATATTGTCATTATAAAAAACGTTATGTTATTATTGCCTCATATACTTGTAAATTTGTTACTTTAAACTATTTGTACACAAAACACATGCTCAAATAATGTCTATTCAATACAAACATCACTTGTAAAATTCAAATACATGATGCACTGACATCACTTGGATAATTGAGAATGAAAAGCATGATGCACGTAAAAAACAAAACATACTACTAGTTGTTAACTAGTCACATACGACTTCTACCTTATTAAAACCAAACCGATTAAACCAACTATTTGAATCTCGCATTTGTTGATCATCTAGATGTTGAGAGTTGTGTTCTTTGGGAAGTGTATTGTTGATTTTAACAAAATATTTTTATAGTTTTGTAGCAAAATATTGGTATCATCGTGTACAAAAAAAATTATGTCAAAAATTATGGCAAAATATTGGTAGCAAAATCCGGGGCCCACGCTCGAAAGGTGTGACCCACTTGTCGGATTTCGCCACTACTTTTATGTGAAGTCTTGTTTTCTTTCTTTGTGTCACCAGGCCCCAATGCATCGTCCCCACAATGTCATATTTATTGCTACTTTAGGCGAGATGCTTTTTTTTTTAATTACGCACGTTAATTTAATGGGAGAATGACATCGTGTCTTTTAAGCATTTCTCCACCGTTGGTAGCGAAATGGGTGGCCTTTTGATATAAAGAAAAAGAGGTCCTCCTGAGACGGTCTGCGAGGGTCTTCCAAGTAATTTTCACTTATTTTAATACCATAAAAATGTTTGTCAAAAAATTATTTTCATAGTAACGAACTAAAAAAAATACTCTTGTGACTACTAATGTTTGACACTTTAGTAGTATGACCATTTTACCCTTCTAAATTACATAAACGATTTTTGTGGGTTTGCGAAAATTGCATCCACCGTCCTTAGGCTAAATTACATAAATAGTCCCTGTCGTTTCGAGAAAATTGCATCCACCGTCCCTACTTTTTTCGAAATTTTTTCCCAAAATTTTTTTCTCGAAATTCTTTTTCAAACAAAAAAATTTCGTAATTTTTTGTGTAAAAACCTTTTTCCTGAAAATAAAATTTTAGAATTTTTTTTTAGAATTTTTATTTCGTGACATATGAAAAACAAATTTGAATTTTTCTTTCGTAATATTTTCTTAAAAAAAATTCGATAAAAAAATTTCACTTGTGACAAAAAAAATCACATGTGACGAAAAAAATTCTAAAAACAAAAGTTTAAAAAAATTTCGATTTTTTTTTTTTCGAAATAAAACGAACGAAGACCCGTTTTTGTCACAGATTATGCCTTCCCTTATGAAATCTTTCTATTCAACTTCGAGTTTGAACACTCGTCGCATTATGTGATGATTTCTCTTACTCTCTGGTAAAATCTCACCATTTGTGTTCTTTGTAGATAGATGGCTCCACGTAAATCAAAGCGTACTCCGCCGCAAACAATGCCACTCGCAACCAAAATAACCTAGAAATGGTAATCAATTAAGCTTGTTAATAGAAAGGCAAAATTGTAGTCGATTTATATTGTTCAAAAACTAGAAGTCGATTTATAGGCTAAAGATAGACATGTTACACGTCTAATATAGTCGAACTTGTTTTTCGTTGATTAGTCCCTTTCTGTATTCGAAGTGTATGTTTGATAAGTTGAAACTTGAAAGCATTGAAATCAATACACTGCCTGCTCATCATCAAAAGAAGTCAAATGATTACACGTTAAAGTATCTTCCATGGAGGTTCGGGTTACCTTCTTTAAGAAGTTTTGATCAGAATCCAACCATTTAATCCACTTCAAAGTGCTTAAACTAGCCAAGCATGCTTTATGCTAGGTATCCATGCCATCCTCCTTTCATCTTTTTGATATGATTTCAGATGTAAATTGATCTACAACTTTGTGAAGAAAAACGATAAGGGACTGTGGATTTAATTTTCGCTAAACCATGTGGACCATTTATGTAATTTACCTTATAGACGGTGGATAGAATTTTCAAAAAATTACAGGTAAAATGGTCATCACATAATTTTTTTGTTTTTGTTACTCACTTAAAGACAAAAATGACAACATCAGTGTTCACAAATATATATATTTTTTTAGTTCGATACTTTAAAGATAATTTTTTGACAAGTATAATGTTTTTTTATATAATTTTTTTCATTATTAATCCATGAATTACCTTTCTTGCATTACTAACCCATAAAATGTATAAACTTGGTATAAGTGTAATTTTATTACTGAAGAAAATGATCAAAATTCGTTTTTTCTAATTTACAAAATGAGTAACGTTGTTTGACTAGAATACTATATTAATTATTTAAATACTTAATTATAATTTTATACAAACTTTTTTTACTCTCATTTACGGCCACATATACAAAAACAAAACACATACACAAGCAAATTAACGTTGTGATACACTGTCGGCGTTATACGCGGGTAATCTTTTATGTTATCTACGTTATGATTGTTCTGTAATGTTTTTAATTTAGTAAGTTGTTTTACCTTAAATTTCATATGTGTTACAAAACTAGGGGTTAGAAAGTCCTTTCTCATAAATCGAGGGAACCAATATTGATAATATTTAGCGCGCTAATCTTTTTGGCCTTTTTAAAGAATCGAGTATCAACCTTTTAATTTTGTATTATATATTTCATGTTCGCATTTTAAAAATGAATTGATATGTACACCACATCTTTTGTTGAATGCATCAAAATTTATATATTATAGTTTGTATCGTACAATACTGTAATACATAAATTATGATGCATACATTAAAAATATGATGTGAGTATCACCCACTTTTAAAATGAACAAAAATGATAACCCTAAAGAATATAAAAATTACATTATCTGTTTAAGGATGCTTTCTTATCTTCTTGTCTACATAGAAAGCAACGTGTGTCACAATTTGGATATACTCATCTCGTATTATTAAATCAACTTTTGATATGTTTTATTAAACGAAACATATTGCATATCTGCACAGATTTTTTTTTGGCAAATCACCTGAAAATGTACTTAACTTGCCATTTTTTCTCATTGTATGCAACTATCTTTTTTTTTTCACATTCTATCACTAAACTGCGTAGTTAGTCCTTTGTGTGTACCCACACCGCAAAGCACGCATCGTTAGTCCTTTATACTAACGATTCGTTAATAAATAACTTAAAATTTGGTTATGTTACTCTAAACTTGCATTATTGGTCCTTTATACAAACGATTGTTAATAAATAACTTAAAATTTGGTTTCTTACGTTTCGTCCGTTTTACGTTTTGTTCGCTTTTGCGTTTCGTCCGTTTTCCTCGTTTTTGTCTGCTTTTTACGTTTCCATCCATCTTTACACGTTTTCGTCCGTTTACACGTTTTCTTCCGCTTTTACATGTTTTCGTCCGATTTTACGTTTTCTCCGCTTTTGCACGCTTTCATTCGTTTTACAAGTTTCGTTTGTTTTACACATTTTCGCCGCTTATGCACGCTTTCATCCGATTTACAAGATTTTTCCGTTTTACACATTTTCGTCCGTTTTACACGTTTCGTTTGTTTTGCACATTTTCATTCGTTTTAAACGTTTTCGTTTGTTTTACACGCCGTTCGTTTTGCACGTTTTCTTCCGTTTTACGTTTTATCGTTTTATACGTTTTCATCATCTTTACACGTCCGCTTTTACGTTTTCTTCGTTTTACGACCATCCGTTTTACGTTTTCTTCGTTTTGCGTTTCGTACTTTTTCCACGTTTTCGTTTATTTTTGCACGTTTTATCCGTTTTACGTTTCGTTTGTTTTGCATGTTTTCATCCATTTTCACGTTTTTCGCTTTCTACGTTTCATCCTTCTTTATCGTTTTAAATCGTTTTCCACGCTTTAGTTCATTTTTATCGTTTCATCTGTTTTCCACGATTTTGTCCGTTTATCGTTTTACGTTTTCGACCGTTTTTCCTCGTTGTCATCTGTTTTTACACATTTTCATCTGTCTTTACGTTTCGTCCGTTTACGTTTCTTTCCGTTTTACGTTTCGTCCGTTTTACGCCGACCGTCTTTATATGTTTTCGTCGTTTTACGTTTTTACATGTTTCGATTTTTGCACGCCGTTTATTTTGCATATTTTCATCCGTTTTCCACGTGTAAAACGGACGAAAATGTGTAAAGACAGATGAAAACGTGTAAAAACATGTGAAAACGAGGAAAAACGCAAAACAAACGAAAACGTAAAAGTACGAAACGCAAAACGGAAGAAACGTAAAACAGTATTAAAACGTAAAACGAAGAAAACGTGCAAAGGCGGACGAAACATGTAAAGAGAGATGAAAACGTAAAATGTATTTAAAAGTAAAACGGAAACGTGCAAAACGAATGAAAACGTAAAAGAAAGCGAAACCGTAAAACGAATGAAAACGCGTAAAACAAACAAAACGTAAAACGGACGAAACGTGTAAACCGAAGAAAACGTAGAAATGAACGAAAACGTGAGACAAATGAAATGTAAAAAAAGATTTAAAACTTGTAAAACGGACGAAAAGTGCAAAACGAACGAAAACATGTAAAACAAACGAAACATGTAAAACGAATGAAACGCAAAACAAATGAAAACGTAAAACGGACGAAACGTAAAACGAAGAAAACGTAAAATGGACGAAACGTAAAGACAGATGAAACGTAAAAGCAGACAAAACGAGGAAAACGGACGAAAACGCAAAACGAACGAAAACGTAAAACGGACGAAACGTAAGAAAACCAAAATTTAAGTTACTTATTAACAATCGTTAGTATAAAGGACCAACGATGCAAGTTTAGCGTAACATAACCAAATTTTAAGTTATTTATTAACTACCGTTAGTATAAAGGACTAACGATGCAGCTTTGCGGTGTGTGGTACACACAAAGGACTAACGATGCAGGTTTAGTGATAGAATGTGAAGAAAAAAAAGATAGCTGCATAGAATGAGAAAAAGTGGCAAGTTAAGTGTTAGGATCGTATTTTGGTTGATATGGTGATTCGGGAGGTCTTGGAAGATGGAAGAAAGCCATCTTCAAGTTAGAGAGAGAAGCTAGAGAGAGAAGGGAAAACTAGTGTGTGTTTTATTTATGAAGATGAAAGGATTACACTAAGTCTCACCCCTCCATGGAAGTATGGAGGGGTTTATATACCCAAACACATACAACAATGGGTAATTGACATAACAAGCCCATGTGTTTAAGGTAACAAAGATAGAAACTGTAATCCCGTCAATGTCGTTCCATTTACGAGTTAGGAGCGATTCCAACAATCTTCCCCCAATGGGACAACATAAGGGATTACTTACAACATTTAATACAAATATAGGAAACAAATAAAGAAAGGTCTTCATAAGCTCTTCAAGTGTTGAGGATGATGAAAGTTTACGCTCTTTGTCTTCTTCTTGTACCTTGACTTGAGAGCCGTTTTCTTCACTTGTAGGCAAATGATGTAATATGCATAAATTGGATTAACTTCCCCCCAATTCATGCTGCATGTCTTTAGCACTTCTCCGTACACTCCTTTTGGCGAAGTTTCAATCGACTTCCCCAAACCGACAACCGTCTTCAGCAGATTCAAACTTTGATGTAGTGAACATTTCCTCTAACTTTGAAATTTTCAAGACGCAGCCGGAATTTGTAGATGAGCAATAAACCACACAAGATAAATCGACTTATTGCGGAAAATCCGTTCGGGGTAACATGCGAGAAATCAACAAGATCTTCTCACATATGTAGATGCTTCACACCAAACAAACCACGAAGACTAAATGAAACGACTTCCTCCGAATGTTGCGGTTCATCGGAATAATAGTTACCGTGAATCGCAATTACTCGATAAAATGACCGTGTGTGAGGCATCACAACATCATATTTAGGTAACTTCACACACGATAACTCGTGAAAGTGAGGCGATAACACCAAAGTGAGACGTTTGAACCATTGATCGTCTCATTTCTTCCCGATTGAAGAAATTCATGAAAGGAGAGGGTTTTCGCAAAAAATACAAAACATCAAAGGAAGCAAACACCACCTATACTCTCTTCCCGATGTTTTCAATGAATCGTAATCATACACCACGTATGTTGTTGGGAATTATGTGAAAGTCCGGATTATGCCGATATTAATCTTTGAAGTGTTTCTTGAAGTGAAGTGGATTCTCGTCAAGACTTATTCTATCAAGTATTATAGTGATTAGTTTGTTTCATGGAAGTGTCTATTCCGTATTTAGTTTATTTAGTGTGGATATACATGAGCTTTATTAGGAAGTGATTGTGTATATCTTATTTAGTTTTATGATTATCGTTTCTTGGGAAACGGTTTAGCGATATTGTTTAGGGTTCCTTATCTATAAAAGGAACACATTAGAAAGAGTTATGTACCGATTGGAAATAATCGGTTTAGTTAATATAAAGATCCATAGAGGATCAAGAAGTTCTTAGTTATTTGTTACTTGTGTTTATATTCACCGATAAACATTAGTAGTAGAGATTGTCTTTTATTGTGCTTGTGATTACATAGGCATACATAACGATCCACGAGCTCAAGATCTATCAAGGTCATGTTTGTTTCAACAAGTGGTATCGAGCCTCGTGAGAGTCTCTACGATACTAAGGACAAACTTTTCTAAACACCCATACAACCATTACAAAACATCATGCCCGGTTCGGATGTCGTCTTGAACTCACCAACAATCAAAACTCCACCCATCTGCAAAGAACTAAGTCTGTCTAATAGCAATGCTAAGTTTCCTTACCTTAAAAGGGAGGAATATGATCTTTGGGCTATGAAGATGCAAAGCGGATCTCCAACATTGATTGGAATCTATGGCGGGTAATTTTGAAGGGAGCAGTTTGAAGAGGACTACCACGGATCTGCTTGGTAATATGATGAATGTTCCTCCCAAAGCTATTTGAAGAGTTCTTTGCGATTCGAGAGAAACAAAGGTCGAACTATTCTTCGCAAGCTATTCCCGAGGATCACTTGAGTGATTTTCACTCATGCAAGATGCCAAGGATATCCGTTAGCAATTAAGGCGAAGTTCGGTGGGAATGAGGAGTCTGAAGATCAAGAAGTCCATGCTAACAGTTTCGGGACTTTCGGATCTCAAGAGGAAGGAATTCACAAGGATATGATAAGTTTCACAAGATCTTAAGTCAGTTGAATCACTACATGCAAAGCCGGATAATGATGATCAGAACTCTAAGTTTCGAGGTCATTACCTCCATCCCGGCTACATGTAAGCATAGCTTTAAAAGCTAAAGGTGGTTTGGACATGATGACTTTTGATGAGTGTATAACAAACTTAAAGCTCTTGAACATGATGTTAGAAGCCCTTTTCGATCATCTTCTCGCTAGTCATATCGCATTTGTTGGAGCCTCTACTCCAAAGTCTAGCTATGGTCCAAGTCCATATCCATCATCATCTAATGTCGCTCCTTCATCAAGTTCTCTTCCTAGATCCGGTGGTATTATGGAAGATGTTCTTGGATCTTTCTTTTCGATTATGATCCTCAAAGGATCTAGCCTATGAAGATTTTGATCAAGTGGACCCACTTGAGTTTGAAGAGATGAAGCGAGGTGGCAAGTGGCCATGCTTTCCATGGATATCAAGACCTTTGAGCGCAAAGTGGCGCGACGGTTTGGATTCAAAGGTCGCGATCCAAAGAAGGTTTGATAAAGGAAGGTTAAATGCTTCACATGCCAACAGATAGGTCACTTTTCTAGAGAATGCAAAGACAGAAAGGCGGTGATGAGACAAGATATTCTACTTATCGCCAGTGATCGTAAGGATGCAGGAACTTCAAAGGATCAACCGCATTGGTCACTCTTGATAGCAATGTGGACCTGGAAGCAACATGAGGAGTCGATAATGATGGTCCCGATAATGTTGGGTTGATTGCAAAAGTCGTACTTCGTGAGGATAGGCATGATCATTGCCTTGATGGGCATCTCTCGTACAAAACTGCTTGTTTGGTTGTAGTGAGCGTTATAATGAATCGAAACAAGCTTATGATATTATGGAACCAAAATATAATGAATGCTATGTGAAGTAGAAGCTTATAAATGTGCTTTAAAAACACTAGAAAGACAAAAGGTTTGGTTACGGAAGAATGAAATAGCTTATGGTGAGAAAATAGGTGTTTTAGAAAGAGATCTCGAATGTGCTACAAATGAATTAAAATGGTGCGAAGTTAAGAGCGGATGTAGAGTCGAAAATCTAGAGCAAGGAGAAACTTAAGGAGGAAATTGCTAGGAATAATGACCGGATGATGAATGGTAATAAATTGGCTAGTCTCATTTATAGCGATCAAGCTCCCAATTCTACAAAGTGGCTTTAGGTTTTAAGAAATATGTAGGCTTAGAAGCTAGGGATGACACACGTAAATCTACACCAAAGAGCCTAGCTAATTTTGTGAAAGAAGGTGACCTACATGTCAGACGTGGACCAATTAGAAGTGAGCACATGCCCATTGACCTTTCCACTCTTAATGACTTTGATGGATCACACCATCTCGTATGGCAAAAGTCAAGAGACTTGCTGGACCTAATACTTCTACTAATGACTTTGTCTCTTGTGTTAACAAAGTGACAAGTCCTCCAAGCAAGGGTCTCTGAGTGTGATTCAAATGACAAGTCCGACCTTCCCAAGTCGACCTTCCCAAGTCTTCACCCCCGCCGCACCCAAGACTACCAATAAGCATGTGAGTTGTTGCCAAGGAGTGTACTTCCAAGACAGTTGCCTCAAGACTTGCTTTTTAATTTGATAAGGTTTTAAAAGGTACCTTTTGAGGGGTCATTTAAGCCCTTATTCGATCACTTTGTATCCGTTATTGCTTAATATCGCCTTTTCACTTTTAGGTCTCTTGAAGGCAAAATGCTGGAATGATGCTTATTTGGACGAAAAGCGCGAATATCTGAAGAAAATGGCCAAAGTCGAATCGAGACACTCAAAGTCATTGAAACATAAGGCGACGGCGCCATCAGATATCCGCGACGCCGCCGGAAGGAATTTTGCGACGGCTCGGAGGAAAAATTACATGTTTTCGCGGACGACGCCAGTTCTAAAGGAGTAGGCCGTCGTTACTCGGGACGGCCTAGATGCGCCAAGACGGCCGAGTCAAGGGACGGCACACAAATATAAGGTGACGCCGTCGAAAGGTTTACGTGGCCAAGACGAAACCCTAATGACGGCGACACGACGGCGGCCACGAAACATAAGGTGACGCCGTCGCAGATGTAATCTTATATATAGAATCCGAATTTTTCGCTTTTGTGGGTAGTCTTTTGGAGTAAAACCTAAAACCGAACCAAGGCTTTCTTGTGCAGATTTTAGGTTCTAAACCCTATTATACATCAAGATAAGTATTTACTTCATTAATTTAATTATGTCTTTGATTATTTGTGTGTATGCTTGCATGTTCTCCATGTCCCGCTAATTTATTTGTGTGTTTGCTTAGGAATATGAAACTTAATTATTGAATATTGATTGGTTGATACTTATCTTAGTTGACTAATGATCTAGAGTGCGCTAGATTATTCGTTGTGTACTTAATGCTTGAAATTTCTTTGTGAACTTTAGAATATAATTATCTAGGTAATTGTAGGATAAAGTATTCAAGGACAACCGTAGAGTAGGCGCCTATAAATCACTAGAGGATTTGTAAACAAGACCCTTTGGTAATTTCAAAGAGTTAGGAAATAAGCACGCCCTATAGCCTTAGAATCACAACGCAACTAGGAATAAGGACGTGACAAATCAACCATCAATAGGAGATAATTAAGGAGTAGTAAAACCTAAGTAAACACATCTTTAAACTATCATACGAGTACACATCAATTAGACATAGACTATCACAACCTTAGCTTAGATAATTAGATAATAGTAGAGTAATCGGTAGCAATACCAACCCCCAAATCCAATACCCGAGATTCGACTTTTCCATTTCTAAAAATATAAAAGATAAAAATAATCTTCCTCAACCTCAACCTTAGCGTAGTAACTTCTCACTAGCATTCCTATTCCCCAGAGAACGATATCAATACCCGTGGCTTACCCTAATTACTACACTACAACGATTAGGTTCATCGCCTAGGTGTTATAAAACTTGCTCAAGAAAAGGAAGTTTCCTTGACCCCGAACGACGCGTAGCGTTATCAAGTTTTGCGCGCCGCGGGAATAGAATAGCTAGTTAGTAGTCCACCTCGCTTAGGTTTCTTTGCTTGATTCCTATCAAGTAAACTTTTTCTCATTTTTAGATTTCTCTTAGTCTATCCCCTTCTTCGTGACCCTCTCTCAAAAAAAAAAAAAAAAAAAAAACCATCATTAACCATGATCCGTATTTTCCATCGAAGGTTCTTTACTCTACCCGCTCCCAATCCCGAGATTGAGAACGCAATCCCACAAAACCCTTCACCCACTCACCATTTTGGTAATCACCTAGAGCATAATGAGATAAATTGGCAACAACAAAGTCCTTTCTATTACTCGATTCGATGAGGAATTTAATTATGATGAAGCACTTGATGGCGGGAGGTCATTAATGAAGCTAGTTCAAATTAAGGAAGACCCATCCCAATGTTTTGACCCTAGGTGTAGGATTGAGAAAGATGGCCCTTTAATATGCAATTCCCTTGCAAAATAGGACTAGAAGGGTTCGATGCTTATTTGAATTCATTCTTACCTTTAAACTTAATCTCAAGGGACCTATACAACAAAATCAAGGTCAATGAGTTAACTTATCAAGGAACAATGTTGTTGAAGCAACCATTTATTTGCACGTGTTTGTCGGAAGTTTTGCTTATTTGGTAGAGTTCATGGTCTTAGAAGACTTAGGAGAATTTATAGATAAGGACCTCACTCAAGTAATTTTTGGAAAACCTTTCAAAAATTGACTAAGTTGAATGAACGGATGATTGATGGTCTAATTACATTCTCCGATGAAGTTGAAGATTTCATCTACCAAATGCCACGTACTCATCCTAGGTTTAAACATAAGGACATTGAGGTTTGTAATAGAATGACCCCTATTTCATTGCTTAGTGAAAAGGATAAGCGAATGGGCTTAGGTACCCATATGAGAAAACTAAGCGATATTACAAAAATGCCTTGAATTAGGAGATGATTACAAAAGAATGAAAGAGAGTTGGAATGGCTTAAGTATGAGCACGCGAAATGCACGAGGCAACGAGGAGTAGGACTACGAGTCTAGCTACAAGACTCTTAAATAAAGAAAAGCGCTTCGTGGGAGGCAACCCATGCTTAATTGTTTGCTTGTTAGTGTCATATATCTTTTATTAATTGTTTGTCCTCATGTTTGAATTTGTAAAATGCTTTATTTTGTTTTTAACCTCGCCTTAATTACATATAAAGGTATTTTACATAAAGGATAAGTGTAGGAGGATTACACACGCTTTCATAAGAAACGTGAACATGAGAATAACAATTAACTAAAAGATATATATGTTTGTTTGTTCGAGTCAAATGCTTGTATCGAGTCATAATGGATGTTTTGCGTAAGTTTTTCCAGATTCTAAAGATGCAAATTTTCCGAATTTTTCCGTAAAATCGCACCGCTTTTTGTCGGGATAACCGACGGCGTCAGATTGCAACCGACGGCGCCAGAAGGAATAAAACATCACCACTTTTTCTCGTCGAGCTACTTGTAAAATTTTGGAATTTTCCGGATCTTAACTTTCAAAACAAATTCGTAAACATCCATTCCACAAGCATTATATCCTAGTTTAAATCGAGTCTTATGTATATTATTACCACCGATTTTACGCGAAGGTTTCGCTTTGTTTTCTTCTAGTGTGCGTGTTTAGTTTGTCAAGAAGAAGTTACACAAGTTTGGAAGGAGCCTTTCACGCAAAAACTCTTCTTGGAAAAGATTTAACCACCACTTTTACGGATCCTACCGAGCTAATCGGGAGTATTAGTTTTTTCGCTTTTAATTACCTTCTATTATCATAACTTTGATACTTTCGGGAACATTGGGGACAATGTTCGTTTAAGTGTAGGAGGAAAATAAACGGAACTTTGAAACTATGCTTATCCTTGACTATTTGCTTTGTCCAAGTGTATTTGTGTAATAAACCATGAGAAAATGTAGGTTAGGGTAATTTTAGCCAAATTTAAAATTTTTCATGACGATAAGAGTGGGCCATTAGTCTTAACAAAAGCGCCTCATGGATAGGAAGTTGCATGACTAGCACAAAAACCCTTACCACCTAAATTCCACCCAAAATGCGAGGATCGCCTTAGATTAGTAGGAATTAAAGCATTCATCTTTAATGCTTAGAGTGTGAACCGTAGTATATTAGATTCTAGAACTTGTTTTGTGATGCATTCCGAGATCGCTAGTGAGACTACACTTGTGTAGTTAGGAATAACTAAATGATAAGAGGCATTAGGATAAACCCTTGTTTGATACCGTAATATAATTACTTCTTCCATATCGGTTGAGTAATTCCCCACACCCTTTGCGATGTACTCATCTTTAGTACACGATACCCCTAGTTAACCCCTCGAGCCTATCCTTTTCGCGGTTCTCGTGATGTTTCGGTTTTCCGAATATCAATGAAGAGCATTGTTTACACCCCACCCCAAATATACACCCAAATCGCCTTAGCCTACCTTTATTGCACTCACTTTTAGTGCAAATTTATGTTATCACCCAAAACCCTTAGTTCAATTATCCGTTGCTTGCATGAGTTGCTAAGTCGAGTCATATCCTTTGTATACGCTTTGGGATGATTGGGATTCATGGGAAAAGTTAAAGTTTATGAAACATAGGAAAGAGAACGTTAAACTCAAATTCTCTTTGTTTGCATAATAATGTACTCCAAGTGTTTTGATCTTTTCAATTCGGGTCAAATTAGTGTTAGAGTAATAAAACTCAAGTGTAGGGATGTGTCTATAAATCCCTATCATTTTGATGTACCGTAGAGGATGGTAGAGTAAAAGTGTATGCAAAAAAAAAAAAAAAAAAAAAAAAAAAAAAAAAAAAAAAAAAAAAAAAAAAAAAAAAAAAAAAAAAAAAAAAAACACATACGGGCTACCATCCTACATCTATCTTTTAAATTATGTTTGTTTATTTTCGTTGCCTAGAGTTTTAGAGTGTCGAGTCTTGGCTTAGCAACGCCATTCTTCAGATACTTGCAACATAGAGATTTTTGACTATCCACCACTAAATAGCCTATCCCACCAAACCCTTATTTCCTACCGTAAGCCTAACATTACAACCCTTTAAAAGACCTCTTTGATAGTCTTTCCTAGGTGCTTACGCCAAAGCGACGGAGGTTTGATCTATTCTCAAGCCTATGGTAATCTATGTACTAGGACCGTTAATGAGTGTTTATCTTCCATTTCGATTTGTTATATTTCATATATACACCGAGAGAGATGTGAGTATCCAAACACCCCATGTGAGGTGCTAGTATGTATTCCGTGCTTGTTATGACTTTTATGGGCTTATATGTGTTGTGGACCGCTTTGAATGGATGCTTCATGACCCCTAACTTATAAATTAATTGGTTAAAGCACATTTGCTTGAGGACAAGCAAATACCAAGTGTAGGGATATTTGATAAGGTTTTAAAGGTACCTTTTGAGGGTCATTTAAGCCCTTATTCGATCACTTTTGTATCCGTTATTGCTTAATATCGCTCCTTTTCACTTTTAGGTCTCTTGAAGGCAAAATGTTGGAATGATGCTTATTTGGACGAAAAGCGCGAATATACGAAGAAAATGGCCAAAGTCGAATCGAGACACTCAAAGTCATTGAAACATAAGGCGACGGCGCCATCAAGATATCCGCGACGCCGTCGGTAAGGAATTTTGCGACGGCTCGAGGAAAAATTACATGTTTTCGCGGACGACGCCAGTTCTAAAGGAGTAGGCCGTCGTTACTCGACGGCCTAGATGCGCCCAAGACGGCGCCGAGTCAAGGGGACGGCACACAAATATAAGGTGACGCCGTCGAAAGGTTTACGTGGCCAAGACGAAACCCTAATGACGGCGACACGACGGCGCCACGAAACATAAGGTGACGCGTCGCAGATGTAATCTTATATATAGAATCCGAATTTTTCGCTTTAGGTGTAGTCTTTTGGAGTAAAACCTAAAACCGAACCAAGGCTTTCTTGTGCAAGATTTTAGGGTTCTAAACCCTATTATACATCAAGATAAGTATTTACTTCATTAATTTAATTATGTCTTTGATTATTTGTGTGTATGCTTGCATGTTCTCCATGTCCGCTAATTTATTTGTGTGTTTGCTTAGGAATATGAAACTTAATTATTGAATATTGATTGGTTGATACTTATCTTAGTTGACTAATGATCTAGAGTGCGCTAGATTATTCGTTGTGTACTTAATGCTTGAAATTTCTTTGTGAACTTTAGAATATAATTATCTAGGTAATTGTAGGATAAAGTATTCAAGGACAACCGTAGAGTAGGCGCCTATAAATCACTAGAGGATTTGTAAACAAGACCCTTTGGTAATTTCAAAGAGTTAGGAAATAAGCACGCCCTATAGCCTTAGAATCACAACGCAACTAGGAATAAGGACGTGACAAATCAACCATCAATAGGAGATAATTAAGGAGTAGTAAAACCTAAGTAAACACATCTTTAAACTATCATACGAGTACACATCAATTAGACATAGACTATCACAACCTTAGCTTAGATAATTAGATAATAGTAGAGTAATCGGTAGCAATACCAACCCCCAAATCCAATACCCGAGATTCGTACCTTTTCCATTTCTAAAAATATAAAAGATAAAAATAATCTTCCTCAACCTCAACCTTAGCGTAGTAACTTCTCACTAGCATTCCTATTCCCCAGAGAACGATATCAATACCCGTGGCTTACCCTAATTACTACACTACAACGATTAGGTTCATCGCCTAGGGTGTTATAAAACTTGCTCAAGAAAAGGAAGTTTCCTTGACCCCGAACGACGCGTAGCGTTATCAATCATTTGGAAAACCATATGTTCAATCAACCGGTGAATATTTTAAAAATGGTTTTGGCCTAGATATGTTAACCCTATGATGATGAGAGAGGGTCTGGGATCTGTTGTCAAGACCTCGTGAGTTGTTCTTGGAATAACAGAGACCTAAGTTTCATTGGAAACCCAAGAACAATAGTGGATCTTATACTTCTACATGGCACAACTCATATGATCCATAAAGGCGGTGTTCAAGTCAAGAATGACTGAGCCTCCATAGTGTACTAATTCTTTGTATATTTTTGTTGTTGTAGGATCATCCCTTAAGCATAAAGATGTTGGAATTGTTGGAGTGGTTGTTCTAGAAGTATGTCGTGAAACAGGGACATGATGCATAACTTTGTACCTATTGAAGGTGGAGGCAATGTAACCTTTGGAGGAAGTGATGGACTAATTCTTGGAAAAGGGACCATCAAAACACCTCATTGGACTTTGAGAATGTTTACTATGTTAAGGAACTTCAACACTTCAATTTGTTTTCAGTCTCACAAATATGTGACACTAAGAACAAAGTACTCTTCACAGAGGATGAATGTCTTGTCTTGTCTAAAGACTTCAAACTCCCGTAAGAAACTTCAATTCTTTGAAGGTTCCTCGTAGTCACAATCAGATACATTCAACTTAACTAATGTCAAACCAAGAAAGTGACTTAACATGTTTGGTGGCTAAAGCATCGTGGATGAGTCCACCAAGGGCATGAAGGATGGCCCATGTCAATTTCAAGACCATCAACCGACTCTCTAAGTCGGGCCTCGTCTAAGGTCTTCCCGCCAAAGTATTTACCAATGATCATAAGCGTGTTGCATGCAACAAAGGAAAGCGACCTGAGCCTCATATAAAGGAGTTCTCTATAAGCAAAGTAACCATTATTTCGAACCTCTTCACCGCTTCATATGGATCTGTTTGGTCCAACTAAAGTGAGAAGCATTGATCATAAATATCTCGTGATCACCGATGGTTTTAGCAAATTTTGTTGGGTATTCTTTCTAAGGACCAAAGATGAAACATCCGACATATTGAAAGATTTCATTACCCTTATGAGAATCGGTTGAACAAGAAGGTGAAAGGAATTAGTGTGATAATGGTACGAGTTCAAAATGCCATTCGATCGAACTCTGCGGGTTAAAGGGAATCAAAAGGGACTATAGCACTCCAAGAACCCCTCAACAAAATGGGGTGGCGTAAAGAAAAATAGAACCTTAATTGAGGCTGCAAGATCAATGCTAGCAGACTCTAAACTTCCTACCATGTTTTGATTGAGGTGTTAGTGCGACTTTGTTATGTACTCAATAGAGTGTCCATTACTAGACCACATCTTAAAACACCATATGAACTTCTTTTGGGAAAGTTCCTCGTTATTCATTACCTTAAACCGTTTGGTCGCCAAGTGACAATTTTGAATACCGGTGATCCTTTGGGCAAATTTGATGAGAAAGGCGATGATGGTTACATTGTGGGATATTACGCTCATAGTAAGGCATACTGAGTTTACAATGTATCGCAAAGAAAATTGAGGAGACATTGAATCGAGGTATCTTGAAGACAAGCCTAATGTTCAAGGCCGTGGTCATGTTTGGTCATTTGATCTTGACTACTTGACCGATTACTTGGGTTATGCTAGACATAAGGCTAATCAAAATCTGATTCAAGCATCTCCAAATACTAATGCGAGACACTTTGGATGCTCATTCGACATGATGGGTCGATGATGAACAACCCATTGTAGTACCTTCCTTCTCTCCTAACAATTTTGTAGGTGACACTTCTAAAGGTTATCTTGATGTGGGTGAAGATGAATTCTATTATGCCGAGGACCTTGCTAGACGAAGAAACAAGAGTATGCACCAATTTAGATCTTCGAGAGGAATATTGAAGAAGGATCAAATGAAGTACTCGCAGAAACTTCAATTCTGTGAAGGTAGTTCTGCTTTCTCCTCACCTCCAATTGGCCGAAAGACATGGTGACACTACTCCTACTACTAGAGTGTCAGCAGACCTTGGAGAACCTTATACAAGGTTTCCAAACCTTGAGATCTTGGTCATCATCAACCAAAAAGTGCATCTTCAACACACCTTCCTATGATATGAATTTGAACCTACTATGACTAATCTTGATTCCTCAATTGATGTCAACACCACCACTACTACAAGGATCAACAATGTTCATCCACGTCTAATATCATTGGTGATCCTAATGCACCTGTTAGAACAAGAGGTACCGTGGCACGTTCTAAATATGGACAGTGGCTTTTGTCTCTTATGTCTCAAATCGTGAGAGACAATCACACGACTATCAACATTGTCTGCTTGCTTGTTTTCTCTCACAAGTGGAACCAACCAGTGTTACTCGGGCTCTTGAAGACTCAAGTTGGCTTGAAGCAATGCAGGATGAGATGCAACAATTTCAAAATCAGCAGGTTTGGATATTGGTACCACTACCGATGGTAAGTATGCTATTGGGACAAAATGGATTACAAGAATAAGAGATGCTCGGGGTGTTGTCATTAAGAACAAAGCCGATTAGTTGCAGGGTTATAGACAAGAGGAGGATCGATTATGATGAAGTGTTTGCACCGGTGGCAAGAGTTGAGGCTATCTGGATTTTCTTAGCTTATGCATCCTATATGGGCTTTATGGTCTATCAAATGGATGTTAAAGGAGCATTCTTGTATGGTGAAATTGAAGAGGAGGTGTATGTCACTCAACCTAAAGGATTTGAAGATCCGGATCATCCAAATCATGTTTATAAGGTGGTCAAAGCTCTCTATGGACTACATCAGCACCCGAGCCCGGTATGCTAGGCTCTCTACATTTCTTTGAAGCATGGTTACGAGAAGAGGTGCAATAGATAAGACTCTTTTCCTAAAGAAGAATTCCATGACATTATTCTTGTGCAAGTGTATGTGGATGACATTATATTTGGATCCACAAAGGAAGCTTGGTGCGTGGAGTTTGAGGAGCTTATGAAGGAGAGTTTGAGATGAGTGCAATGGGAGAGTTGACTTTCTTTTGGGTCTTCAAGTTTAGCGAAACACGATGGTATCTTTATCATCGTGACAAATATGTGAGGACATCTTGAAGAAGTTTGGTATGGAGGGTGTAAGGATCACACTACACCTTATGAAGCTCAAAGACAAAGACCAACAATGAAGCCGATCCATTCGTGAATGTTCATTTATGCAGGTCTATGATTGGGTCTTTGATGTATTTAACGACTTCCAGCCTGATATTACATTTCTTTGTGAGTGTTTGTTCGCGACATCAAGTTACTCCACCGACTTCTCATCTCAATGTTGTTAGAAGATCTTTAAGTACCTTAAAGGCCAACCTTTTCTAGGTCTTTGGTACCCAAAAGAGTCTCCTTTTAAGTTGGAAGCTTATAGTGATAGTGACTATCTTTGGTGCTAATCTGGATAGGAGGTCCACCACGGAGGTTGCCAATTCCTTGGAAAGAGATTGATTTCTTGGCAATGCAAGAAACAAACTATTGTGGCTACCTCATCTATGAAGCGAGTATGTGGTCTGCTGCTAATTGTCAGACGAGTTCTTTGGATTCAAAATCGAGTTGTTGGATTATGGGTATAATTTCATGAACACAACAATTTTATTGATAATCAAAGTACCATATGCATTGTTAAAAATCCAGGTTTTCACAATGAACAAAACATGTTGAAATCAGCACCACTTTATAAGAGATGCATATGATAAAAATTTGATAAATGTGGTCAAAATTCATACCGATGATAATGTGGCGGATCTGTTAACAAAGGCTTTTGAAGGACCAAGGTTTCAACACCTTGTGGTCCATATTGGCATGCTTAACCCTTAAGCGCAAAGTTTAAGGGAGGCATAAACCTCGGGAGGCATATGCCTCGTGGGAGGATTTGTATAACTTTGCATTTTGCTATGTAATTTTGTATATTTGGTAGATTTTAACTAACTCTAACCTGCTAATGTAATTTTAGTGTGTTTCTTTGTTGGTTTGTGTGTTTCTCGTGTTCATTTGTTTTGCGTAATGGTTGTCTCGATCGGTTGAGATATGGTCAAGAAAGCTTAAGCTTGTTTCTTCCGAATTCATTGTCTTTGAAGTGTGTTATTTGTTTCCTCCGAAGTTGAAGTACTAAAGTTATATGACTCAATCAAAAGAAGTACTCAAACAAATAGATCAATCATTCATTCAAGAAGCAGTTTATGACTTCTGACACAGATAATCGACAACATCAAAAGCATCTACATGATCTAATAGTCCTAATCTATTACATATCATCTGTTCCAACATCTAAGATGAGCACGATGAGCATGATTGCTCACATCTTTTGGCACTAAATGCTGGCTATGCCTTTGTGATAAGCATAACCAACTCTAACGGATGCTAAGGATCAAAATGGAGAGGATGGATTGATGAAAACGAAGAAGTCAAGGCGATTGTGGTAGAGATGAGAAGGAAAGATTTTCATTTATGCATCATCTACTCTTTCAATCATACATCAACTTACATCATTTTCCTTTTCCATTCCCTTATACGATATGTGATGATGCACCAAACCCGATGCAGAAGACCAAGCACCACCTTTCTTCCCATAGGAAGTGGTGGATTTTGGCTCGTGGCCTTCGTTGAGGCCTAGGTCTTTGAGGTTGGGAGTAAGATGTTCCCTCATTATAGGATTCATCAGAATCTTCAGCAGATACACTTGGTTTCTCAACACTTTCATCTTCTGATGAGGAAAGAAAGGGTGACTTCTTTGGTAGTGGATATGGTTTTGGAAAATAGTGAAACCATGGATTGGTATCTTCACTAGATGATGAGGATGATGATGAGGATGTTGTTGTGAGATCTATGATCTCAGGTTTGGTACTCATGTTGATTATGGTTAATTTTGAAGGATTGAAGAAATTAGGGTTGGAAATATTATTTGGGGATTTTTGATGAAGAAGTCTATGTGCATTGGGATTGTTTTATAGCCGGGTTCAAGTGGTAAGAGAATTAATGCGTGTGGGTGAAACAAATAAAAGATATTTCTTCAAGCTTCGTGAGTAAGTCATTGGTTTCTGCTGATTGTTCTACTTCAGCAGAATGGTTTCCGTTTCTACCGAAGTTATAAGTAAATCTGAGTGAAAGTAGAAATCCACGTCATCTTTGGTCAACTTTGACCAAAATTGGGAACTTTCTATTTATTCTCTACGGCATATTTTCGCTCCATATTAAGAGATTCGATTGTTACTCTCATTAAAAACACTTCCTTTTGTGCAAAATCGTAACCCTAATCTTCAAAAACTCTCATGGCGCTTCAATTTAAACATGATCATAATAAGGTTGCTTTTCTTGGATCTGCTCGAGGAGATGAGCTTTATAGGCCGATGATTTCTTTCTTACTAAGATCAAAGATTTTGTATGCATTGACGCATTCTCCAAATGCTATATATGAAACTTTGATTACTCAATTTTGGGCGTCGGCAGAAAAGAGAGGTGAATCGAGATTGTTGCAAGTGTTGATGGACAAGTATATGTGGTGACAGAGGAACCGATCAAGACAACAACCGCTTGGATGATGAGAATGGAGTTTATCATTCGATTCTACGATGGTACTTGAAGGACTTAGAGCGATTGGATATCAAAATACGAGGACGATATGTGGTTGAAAAATAAGCTTTGTCCTATGTGGAGGTTCTTGGTTCATACGTTGCTACGATGTATGAGCAATAAGTCCGGAGGATGGGATGGCCAACACAAATGGGATGTGGTATTGTTTGCTTATCTAAGGGTTTGACTTATAATTTCTCTAAGTATATCTTTGATAATATGGTAGAAAATATAACTAGGAAAAGGGTAAGTTTTGATGTACCCTAGGTTCTTACTGAGATAATATTGAATGTTTCTACACAAACCCAAGCTTTTCATCCCATAAGTGTTTTGACCCTAAGTTATTTGCTACCATGAGGACTAAATTTGAAGGGACACATTTTCCTTTGTTAGTCGCCATGTTATCTCGTGGAGAATGAGATGAAGAGGTTAATGTTGTTTTACCTTCTTCCAATTCTCTTGATGGAAATCCTTGGTAGATGGTGATGAGGTCCTTATTATTGTTGCTGAGGTATCTATACCTTCTCCTAGACCATGTCCTAGTCCTGCAATTATCCAAGTTACTATTGATGAAGTTCAGGATCAAATTGATGAAGTTCAGGTTGATACTGATAGATTGTATACACCAAGTCCTGTTAGGATTCCTTTTGGTGAAGGATGTTCTAATGTTGATCGAGGTTAATGTTGCTCCGAGCGCCCATCAAGTTCCAATTTCAACCGAGCAATCACCGATCTTGATGAGGATCCTATTACACTTACCTCATTATATGATTTGATGAACAAGCTTACGGTGTGTGGTGATCTTAAGAAAGAACTTGCGTAAACCAAGTCTATTCTTGGTAATAAGATTGTGGAATTGGAGACTAAAGTTGAGCACTTGGAGGAATTACTAAGTCGTAAAGGTAACAAGAGTAGTTTGATTTCTTCCGAGAAGGAGGATGAAGAGAATCTTAATGAATCTCTTGAGATATTACGATGTGGCACTTACATCCGATGTTTCTTCTCCTATTGCTAAATCTTCACGAAGAAAGGAGTCTAGCAAGGAACCTATTATATATACTAGCAAAAGAAGAAGACAATCTTTGGATAAGGTATCCACGACACTTCAAAGAAGCTACGGATGGAGGATGTATCTACCGATGGTCTAGTGAAAGAGGTTACTATCGATGGTCAAACTTCATCTATACCGTAACATTCAAATATTTCACCTTCAAGAGATGATGAAGAGGTTTTATTCTTTGGGAGAATGTATAAGTTAAATGCTTCATCCAAGTTTTCTACACTGTTGAGGAATTGTCTCAACCTATCTCCTCGATGTGGGTTTGATTGTTTCTTCCAAGCTCACATTGATTCTGCTGAAATTGGTTCTTTGAGACATCTTCCGAGAAAGGACAGGACCCGTGATTAATGATCTATCAATTCGTGAATAGTGATCAAGAACAAAATCAAGCTCGAGCTAGATTGTTTCTTGATTATGAGAATATGCGTAAGAGTCGATAGTGGCTAAATTTCTTCAAGATCAAGATGCTTCGATTTGTCTCCTAAAGGAAATTAGAGCTTGATGCATTCTTTCCTACGATTCTCGATGATCAATGGGATGGTTATATTTCTCAAGGTGCTTCGATCCTAATCTTGCAAAACTTATCTTAGGAGAATCTTTTAATGATGATAATTTTGTGGATAAAATGGTGGCACTTGGTAATCAAAGGAAGAAAGAATCACGCATTGCAGAAGAGCTCTTATTGATCAAAGAAATAAAGCCAAAAGAGAAAACCTATGTTGTTGCTCGTAAGAGGAATTATATGAGAAGAGTTGTGAAGAATGTCGCTCAGTATAATTCGGTATGACAATGAAGCAAATCATGGCTTTGTCTCGATGATGCTTTGATTAGACAAGATCATATGGTTATGAAGTTTTCTTCTTCCGGTTCTACTTCTTCAATGATCGATGTTCCTACCGCCAAGAGACGTAAAACACTTGAAATTGTGGATAATTTTGATCTGCTTTGCCTTGATTGGTATCTTGATTGTTCCTTCCGATACAACTTCCGATGCTACTCCTACTTCGATATGGGTGTTTCTGTTGAATGTTCTTTGGTTTCTTCCGAAATGTTGTCTAGTGTGGAGATAAGTGATTCTCGATTCAGAAACCGATCTGACTTGATAATGATAACATTGTTGATATGGGAAAGCGAGTTTGGTTACAAGAAGTTCGATAGATTGGCTAAGAAACATGCTTCAAGGAATACTAATTTAGATCTTAAGGTGATGAATCTACATTTATTGAGGTTGGATCTATTGAAGCTTTTCCTCAAGGTATTCATGTGGTTTTGGTTAATTGACGGTGGAAAGCTTAACAATCGCTTATAGGTTGGATAATCTCGTTCTTGAGTTTAACTTAAAGGATATTCTTCATTTGGTGAATAGACATGATTTGAAGATGTTTGTATGAACATGTCATTCAAGATTATAAGTTTCATTAAAGAATCGGTTACGGTTTATATTTGTTGGGTGATCTTCGTGTTATGTTTGATTCGATTCTCCAAATGGTAAAGGGTATTCTATTTGGAAGAATTCTCATAAATGGGAGATTGAGAGTTGGAGATTTTATCCTCGCTTTGTGTTCATGTAGTTCGGACTACATGTGGGATGATTTGTGTATGCTATCGATAAGCTTTATCCTTTATCGATACTTTTATGGAAAGGTTCTTTGAAACACAAATTGGAAGTGCCTCCTAATCCGGTTGGCAATGATGACCTTCATGCTACTCAATGTGTTGGTTTGATTAAGAATCAACTTCTATCACATAAAGGTTTACCTTGATTGTAATACTTTGTAATATTTGTTTTCTTTCTTTAGTTAAAAAAAAAAAAAAAAAAAAATTGTTTTCTCTAACTTTTATTGCAGGTTTGTTGTATATTTTTCTTGGTTATTGACTCACCCGATATACTTTGTGTATGTCAAAGAGTTAGCTAGTCCAAAGGGTATGACTTTGGTAAAGACACATCAAATCATTGATAGTCAGAATGGTTTGCTCAAAATCATAGGGTCTCGCAACCACCTATGCTTTATTGCCGAGTGTTGTATGGTTTTCAATTCACCATGGGTTATTCCTTTTGGAATCCAAGAATTGGCTAGCCCACTTGTATATGGCTTGTGGTAAAGGCGGTGGCATTCCATATTTGGTTCTCAATTCACCAATTCTAAGAATTGACTAGTCCCGAGCAAACGGCTACGTGTAAAGACATTTCAAATCCGTTTATATGGTTCTTTGGTTTGCCAATAAATCGATGGTTATCGGTGTACCATAGTTTACGAACTTAAACATATGGCTACTCCGGTAGTGATGGCTATTGGTAAAGAGACATCAAATCCATTTATTTTCAATGATTCACCTCTCACGGAGTTAACACACCGGATGTGATGAGAATAGTATGAAACTAACTGCTTTTGATGTACATCTTTTCATGTGTTGTTGCAAAGATATGGAGTTTCGAGTTTCTTCATCATCGAGATGTTCTTTGGATTCTTTGTTGCATTGTTCGATACAATCCTCCGGTGTCAGAAGATCTATCAAGAAACTGGAACTTAACAAGTCAAATTCCAGTTTAGGGAGGATTGTTGGGAATTATGTGAAAGTCCGGATTATCTTGATATTAATCTGTCAAGTGTTTCTCAAGTGAAGTGGATTCCGCCAAGACTTATTCTATCAAGTATTATAGTGATTAGTTTGTTTCATGGAAGTGTCTATTCCGTATTTAGTTTATTTAGTGTGGATATACATGAGCTTTATTAGGAAGTGATTGTGTATATCTTATTTAGTTTTATGATTATACGTTTCTTGGGAAACGGTTTAGCGATATTGTTTAGGGTTCCTTATCTATAAAAGGAACACATTAGAAAGAGTTATGTACCGATTGGAAATAATCAGTTTTAGTTAATATAAAGATCCATAGAGGATCAAGAAGTTCTTAGTTATTTGTTACTTGTGTTTATATTCCGCTGATAAACATTAGTAGTAGAGATTGTCTTTTATTGTGCTTGTGATTACATAGGCATACATAACGATCCACGAGCTCAAGATCTATCAAGGTCTGTGTTTGTTTCAACATATGTTGATGATGAATTGGAGACATTGAAACCATGTATGTTCAATTAATCGAACAAGTGTGAAGTACCATAAATATCTCGCGAGAATCAATTGTCGATAAAACTTCTACTCGTGTATACTCATTAACTCTTTACCGACCCCATTATCATTCGACGGCTTTTTGTAGTGACTATTGATGGAGAAAACCCAATATGACGAACTTGAGATCAAGTAAAATAACCCGAACTTGTGACTTAAACTTGCACTATTATCGACGAAGAACCCTTTTCTTAACACCATCGAAAAGGGTAAACTTAAAGTTTCTCAAATTATCCACACCTTAGTGTGACACTTGAGCACAACAACGTAACTCCTTAAAAGTGATAGTTATAAGTCTGTGAGCACAACAACGTAACTCCTTACATCAGTTCAACTAGACAACTTAAGTCTTTGTCATTCGAAGCGGTTAAAGCTCGAACAAGGATCTCAAGAATCATGCATCCAACCAACCCCGATATCTTCAGATACTAAGTACACGCATCCGTGATATCCCACTTCAACCTCAAATAAATAATGATGAATTATCGCCGTAGTGTCATCTTACGGTTAAATGCTCAAAACTAGCCTTTGTTAAAGGTTTAAATGAACTTTGATAATGGTTTCCCGATCTTGTCAAAAAAAATGTATCCTCGTGAAATGATTCATGTTAACGTAATGAACCGCAAATGTAACATTGAGAATGTGTTATGAATTTGTTCTGCCCATGATTACGTTAGACACCCAAGACTATCGGTATAAAATCCAATCCAATGTAATGACTAAGCATAAGTAACAATTTTATCCGTAGTTTAAGAGAAATCTATGTGTGACTAAGCAAATGACTACACACTGCCATCCAATCCATACGTATGAATTGAATTTGAGTCATGGTGCTTCACGGCCCATACCAATGTCATTTAATTGTAAGATCCGATCCAATACCCAACTCCAGTCCATTAACAATCCAATAGCCGAATCCAATCATCACAACCCATATAACACCACAACCCTTAATATGATACGGGTATATATAAGAAAAGTAACCTTTTAACCCTAAACTCATTTTATTCAGTCCGCCTACCATCTAATCTCTCACCAAAACGCTCCTCCTCAACCTTGTCTCTAGATCTGAATCTCAGCATAACTCCATCAAATAAAAAACTCACATAATCTCCTTCCATCATCAATACTAACCGAACAAATAATCCATCACATATATGAACACAACCAAACGCACCTATATACACATATTCTGCTCAATCAAAATCAAGAAGGCAAGAAAGAGGCTTCAAGATCATTGATGGTCTCGGGTAGGTTCAATCGAAAGATGTCCTTTTGTAATTGATGTCGTTTTTGTTTTGGTTAATTAACGAACCGAAGATTAAGAGAATAACTTAATTGTTATTTCTCAATTCTTTTTGTTTCGGAAATCAATTGAGGTTAGACTTCAACAATCTATGATGGTATTATTTCGTGTAATTAGACACGAAAAAATCTGAGATTAAATGATTTTTTTTTCTTTTTAGAACGAGACTTGATTGAAAGGTAGGATGAGATGGATTGTTAGATTGGGTTAGAGTTGGAGTTGTGTCGAGTTGGTTATAGAAGTAGATGTTGGACAGATGATGCTATACGTCATCTTTTCATTCATTTTTGATTGTGGACCAGTGATGTTAATAAAACTGAGGTCACATGAGTATGAGATTTTGGTATTTGGTTTTGATTTGGTCAAGGTCTAGTATTCATTTCTTCTTCATCTTCTTTCTTTATGGTCAAAGTCAGTTTTACGCATAAGCTTATGCGTAAAAATTACGCGTAACCCTTGTGCGTAAAAAAAATCCTTATGCGTAAACCAGGTCATGGGCGTAAGATATAAGCAAATGCGTAAAAGCCTTTCCTTATGCGTAACATGATTCTTACGCGTAAGGTAAGCCTTATGCGTAAGTTTACGCGTAAACTGTTCTTACGCATAACTTCACAGTTATGCGTAAATATCACTGAAGACGGCTCCTTATGCGTAAAAATAGGGTTTTGACCCTTTGTTGACTTTTTCCGGCGAGTTTTCCGACCAAAGAATCCGACCAGTTCTTGAAACCCAGAAAGATGAGATAAAAAAACCTCTCTTTTGACCCATTTTTTACCACAATAATCTGACTAGTTTGACCACACGACTTCCACGAATATTTGGTTCAAAAGAAATATAGTCTAGAGATATACTCCATCTGTTTGGACCAGTTATTGACACAAAGACCAAGACAGATATTGTAAAACATGTATTTAGACCATTAGACTTTTGACCATTGGATACAAAAGAAACTTGTAAAAAAATCTGATTAAACACGAAAATATGTAAAAAACGTTGAAACTTTGTTAAAAAACAGATTTTGAAACAAGAATTTTTGACAAGATGAAAACATGAAAAATCAACCAATGATAATATCCGACCGGGCTCTTGATACCAATGTTAGGATCGTATTTTGGTTGATATGGTGATTTGGGAGGTCTTGGAAGATGGAAGAAAGCCATCTTCAAGTTAGAGAGAGAAGCTAGAGAGAGAAGGGAAAACTAGTGTATGTTTTATTTATGAAGATGAAAGGATTACACTAAGTCTCACCCCTCCATGGAAGTATGGAGGGGTTTATATACCCAAACACATACAACAATGGGTAATTGACATAACAAGCCCATGTGTTTAAGGTAACAAAGATAGAAACTGTAATCCCGTCAATGTCGTTCCATTTACAAGTTAAGAGCGATTCCAACATTAAGTACATTTTCAGGTGATTTGCCCTTTTTTGTTGCTATTAGTTCTTTGTGCAAGTCGTCTTCTTTTCCGGTAAACACTTATCATCCATGTACGGGGATTGATTATACACATTAACTTAGACAATTGATAAATCAACGATTGAGTTACAAACATCTAACATTTTTCACATAATAAAGTAAAACACATGTAAGGTAGCAATTATAAGGATATACTAGTTTGATACCAGCGCAATGTGCGGCGATAAGTATAGTTATATGTGTTTGCTTACCCGTTTAGTGAATTCATTTCACAACACTTCGAATGTATATGTGTTAGTTGTATGTGTTTGTTTGGGTTACCCGTAGCTTTCCCTTGACATCATTATTTCCGCATATAGAAATACCCTCGCAATCTCTTACCCGTCACACACTCCCCCAAAAGTATATGATTTTGACGAATCAAGATTATATTAATTGAAATAAAGGTTAAAGTTGTTAAAATTTGAATTAAAATAAAATAAACCCACTAAAAATATAAAAACTAAAAACTTATATGTTGAATTAAAGAGTATAAAATTTTAGAAAATATGGTGATATTAGATTATAAAAAAAAGACTAAAATACACGGTTGGTTCCTAAACTTGTCAATCCGCTTCGCTTTGGGACGATCCTGGGTCTTTTCATCGTCAGGGGTCCCTATTTCAAGTTTCTTACTCGTTACAGGTCCTTTGACCATATTGCCGTTAGTCAAGGACTTCAGATGGCGTTAGATTTGTCTTTAGTCCAAGGGCATAATTGTCAATTCCACATTTCAATTAAGCGTGCTCGATACACTTTTCTGTGGGTGCTACAGTAACTAGTGCCTAATAAAAGCAACTCATATTCACCACTCATCCCTAAAGTCTCCTCTCCAAAAAAATTGTTATCCTTAATTTTTCCGATCAAGTTGTAATAATGGTGCTTTGTGCATGTGGTAGGTGGCGGTAATTAAAACTCTTTGAACAATGTCAACGCAAGCGCGTACTATGCTTGTCCTGTTCAGTTGGCTAGTCTTCTACATGATAATGCTTGTATTTTTTAATTTAACATGTTATGTTAATAGTTTCATCTTTGAGTCGACTTTTAAGTGTGTTCAAACGCTTGATTTCGATTTTTAGGGATCTAGGTGTCCCATCAATGGGTGGTTGGATCCACCACGCATAACTAGAGCAAGGAGGTGTTCCTACTTGCAAAGGCACATACACCGAAATGAGGCGGCATTGCAAGAATGCGAGAAGGCCTCATCGGCGAGACCATGGAGGTCAGAACGCAGTCGCCGTGGCAAATGAGCTAGAGGCTACTCAGCAGATACCTAGTGAACTCCTTCTTGAGAAGGAGAAACTATGCCGATTGAGGAACTTCGTGTTTTCTCCACGGATACTCATCATTATAAATCAGATATGGTTTATCTAGTAGGTTACCAATGTCGGTGGTTTTTTGCCTTTTGAGTCGGTGGTATGTATGGTCTCCGTAAGTAGACTTGTGGTGATGGTTGACTTGTGAAAAGTCATGTTTTTATGTACTTTGGTCCTTCTACAGTATAAGTAGTTTTACTTTTATTCTTTAGTCCTTATGAGTGTTATGCCTTTAATACTTGCTCCTACCCCTTATAAATGATCAAACCCATATCAGTTGCCACACAAATATTATCCAATTCAAACCACACCTTAGTAAAATGATCAGACTCATAACAGTGATACAAGTATCAAAGATGGATGAATGATCAGGGATGGATGAACAGACACCACTTTTTAGTATCGACATAAACTTGATATGGTGTTGTTCATCCATCTTTGATCCTTCATACCTGTTTGTGATGATAGAATAACCGTATCCAACTCAAAACACAGATCCAAGTATCAAAGATGGATGAATGATCTGAGATGGATGAACAGACACCATTTCTGAGTATCAACATAAACTTGATATGGCGTTGTTCATCCATCTTTGATCCTTCATTCCTGTTTGTGATGATAGAATAACAGTATCCAACTCAAAACACAGATCCAAGTTCAACAGATCTAAGATTCATAGACGTATGAAGTCTCAAGGATGGGTGAACCGACACCATTTCTGAGTATCAACATAAACTTGATATGGTGTTGTTCATCCATCTTTGATCCTTCATTCCTGTTTGTGATAATAGAATAACATTAACCAAACTCAAAACACAGATGTACGAAGTCTCAATAAAAACAATACAATAAAAACACAATTTAACCCATACACTAACATGACATGATTTCATACATAACGAAAATGGATATATTTCCAAATGCATAAAATTTTGTAGCCTACAAAGTTCAGAAACATACATTGTTTAAACACAACAAATAATGTTTAGGGGAATACATATTTGATGGATAACATTGGCTTTCATATGCTTAACCAAAGATTTTTTGTGGTGAAGAAAGCTTTCTGCTATAATCTTAGTCTTAGTCCAAAATTGTTTTGGAGACCCACCGTATAAACATCAACTTGACTTCCAGTTGAGATGGACCACACTTGGTTGATCATTACCTTCAAAGTTGTGACACGTAACCTTTGCCTTCTTATTTTGTAACTTTTGGCCGGATGAACCTATTTTTGAGATCATTGTGTAGTGCCTTGACTTCATGTTACACCTCCTTGCCCAAGACATGTTTTCTTGTTGTGTCAAGATTGCCACAAATACCACAAACCACACTTCATCGGATGTGACAAGTTCTTGGTTTTGTCACTATTATCATTTTCAATAAAAGCCCGGTTCTTTTCTTTCGTGGCCTACCTAATGGTTTATGATGTTTAGGTGGAAGAATGGTTGTAGGCACTTGTGACTTATACCCATGCTCATAACCATTTATTGGCTGGATGTGGGGTTTGTAAGTTTCTTCTCAAGTCTTAAGCAAGTAACATGGATGAACCCATGATTCAACAGATCCTACTTGCATTTCATTGAACCTCATACACCGGTGGGTAGCAACAACATGTTTACATGGCATACCTGTTGTGACAATCCGTCAATTTCCCGGCTATTATTTATATCAGAATATGCGAGTTATTTATTTTACGATCAAGATAACTCAAAACGAGAAGTCGTCTCGTGTTTTCCAAGTCCCGGCACCACACGCGCGTCGACACCATAATAAAATTGGCACGCAATTTATTTTCTAATGTCAAGATAATAATAATACCATAATAATTCGCTCGTCAAGCGTCTCCGAAATATAAAAATTATAAGATACGGATACCGAATAATATTCTACATAAATAAGCGTTATTACATGCGGAACAAATTATACAAGACGGGTACATATAATGCAATAATAAAATAAACCTACCCTTATCCACGCCCTCTTCTACGCTTTTGACTCTGTTTTTCTCCTTCCCTCCTTGTCGACATACACCTAAATGGGTGCTTTCCCCTCCTCTCTAAAACCGCCTCACCACCACCAGCACGACATCACCACACCATCGCAGCCACAACAACACCATCACAGCCATCTCCATCCGTTGTGGGGCAGAGAAAGATGAAGTAAATCAAAGGAGATCAAGAATCAATTGGTCGATTCATATACCAAAGTCGGGTTTCACTCCAAACGCCACAACCATCTCGTGCTTCTCGTGAGTATGTTGAATAAACACCAAAGCTTTGTATTAATTTTTATTTTCATGATAAATTTAATATTTTTGATATGGGTTTTCTGATTTTGATGAGTTTTAATGTTCTTGATGTGTTTGTGATGATTCACATGGCATTAGAATGATGTTAGGATGTTAGAAACACTAGTTGGGTTGTTTAATTGAAAGTTGTTAGGATAGATAAGTTGGGACAGCAGGTTAATGATGTGATGTCGAAATATTTTTGGCATAAGACCTGTGATTTTATAACTTAATTGGGTGGAGCAACATACAAGGTGTATGTGGGGATTTGGATGGAGTGGTAACTCATCCGGATGACCGAGTTACGCTCAAATTAGTAAAACTAGTCAAAATAAGTTGCTTGCAGTTGTTCGTGTGTTAGTGGTAAAATTTTGGCCTAGAGTCTCATCGAAGCTTTTCATAAATGGATAGTATAATATCTCGGGTCCTAGTGGTGAGTTGGACTGAGCACCGGCTATTCGGATGGTCGAGATACGACCAAAACCGTGAAAACCTATTTAGTGTGTACCCGAAATTTTCTGCAGATTGTTTTACTTTGTAATTATTTTTGAACTAGAGACTACTGGGTTTTACATGGGCGAAGGGTACAATATATGAGGACCTTGTGGCTAATTGTAGGGTTTATCAACTCCTCCGGATGAATGAGTTATGACCGTTTTGCTAAAATGGACCGATTCGAACCCTTTGTTAAAAAAGAGTTTAACTCGTGTTTTTACACTAAAAGTGTTGGAATAAAAGTTGAGGCCCGTAGTAGAGATCTTAGGCTAACACCTCCAAGTGGCCTCACTTCAATTGCTATCATAGTTTAGGATTTATGACCATTTCCGTAAGAGCTTAAAATTCAGAAAATATTATGGACTGGATGTTCAGGGGTAAAATAGTCTTTTCACATGATTCTGAAACTTTTAAAGGTTGAGGTCTAGATTTTTGAAAACTATACTAAAAGGGCTTTCCAAGGGTGAAAGCCTTGTATTCATATCATTTATAGATTAGGAGATGAGGGTCCATGAAATAGAGTCAAATCCAGAATTTAAAATTTTACTTCTTGTTTTGAAATCTAAAATGTGTAGAAACACATGGGTAAAACAAGAAATTAGGAATGAAACTTAGTAGGTGTTTTATTCCATATAAGACTAGTTTGAACACAAATCTTTGAGTACAAATACCTTGGGTTAAGTCGTAGTGCAATGCCATGCTTATCTAGAAAACATATCTCGTAATCTTTTGATTTACTTTTACGTATCAATCTTCTTTATCATTCTAAGCCGCGTCACGTCTTTTAGGTTGTGCTTAGATACTTCCAACTCGTCCGGAGATCCATATTACTTATGGTCTTCATCACTTCTCGGTGAGTTCGTAGCCCCACTTTTACTCGTTTAATTGTTTTATAAACTCTTTGGGGGAGATACATGCTCAACTACTTGATTTTACTTTACACTTATATGAACTTAAACTATATTGTTTGAACTATCATGAACTTGTTAATCTCTTGTTTCACTACTTATGCTAGTAAGTAGATTATGCCCGACCTAAATTGATACTATGTTATGAACACTATTACTTGAACCACTTTCCTTGATTTTGAGCCATTCGACATATATATTTGAACTCTTTTAACTTGATAGGAACCTTTTGGCGTAGATTTGAACACTTTAACTTGATTTAATTCTTTTGACATATAATTAATCTCTTTTAACTTGATTTAATTCTTTTGACATATAATTAATCTCTTTTAACTTGATTTAATTCTTTTGACATATAATTAATCTCTTTTAACTTGATTTGAACATCTTAACATATAATAAATTTCTTTTAACTTAACATTGAACCGTTTGACTATATTGAACTTGTTTGACTTTACATTTAATCGTTTGACTATATTGAACTTGCTTGACTTTATATTGAACCCTTTGGCTATTTTGAACTTGTTTGACACAATATTGAACCCTTTGACTATTTTGAACTTGTTTGACACAATATTGAACCCTTTGACTATTTTGAACTTGTTTGACATAATATTGAACCCTTTGACTAATTTGAACCTTTTGATATGTTTTGAGCTCCTTGACTGTTTCGAACTTTTGAACTCGACTTAAACTCTTGAACTTAATTTCGAACTTTTGAGCGGGCAACTTGGACTTAATTAGGAACTTATGACTGTTTGAACTTAATGAACCATACTCACTTTATATTACTTCTCCCATTTGAGCGTTATAGACTTAAAGTCTCCCTTATGCAGCAAATGCAAATTCTCCCATGTTGGAGTGTTCTTAATTGTATATAATAGTTGTATGAACTTCGTACATTCACATTGTTAGTCTCCTATCACTAATTAGTATGGATAGCGCTATTAGAGGTCGTGCCAACCTCGCTCACTATGCTACTAACGCATATTATTTATTCTAGGGCTTTGCACGGCATACATTATTATATACGTGGTGCATCATGAACTATTATGACAACGTATACTTGACTACTAGACATACTACTTTTGGCGGTGGGTGTGAACACACGAGTTACAAGTTTTATGGGCGGAACTTGGGCCAGTGGATTTACAATGCCTTTGCTTTGTGAACTCATTTGACAACGTGTGCTTGAACATAAACTAGACATACTACTTTTGGCGGTGGGTTGTGAACACACATGTTGCAAGTTTTGAAACTTTCGAGTGGATTTACAATGCCTTTGCTTTGTGGACTATTCTAAATGACAAAAACTTTGCCTTTCTTTGCATGAGCGTTCTTTAAAAGCTTTACTTGTTAAACAAACTCTATGAACTCACTCAACCATTGTGTTGACACTTTTAGCATGTTTTATCTCGGTATCTAAGGCATTCACTATGGCATGCATGTGGACTTATCATAGTGGTGCCGCGTCTCACATATATTTATGCACTTAACTATCGTTTGATTGTAACAAACTTATTTTGGTAAATTGAAATCTTTTAGGACTTATGTTTTGTAAACTCGATTATTTTACTTAATCAAACGATATTTTCAAAGCGACACTTTAGGTCGTTCGATATAATCTGTAACTTTGATGCTATGCATCATGTGTTTATTCACGCAAAGCAGGTAATTTGGGGTGTGACATGATTGGTATCGAGCATCGGTTATAGAGAACTAGGTTGCATCATTTAGACTATAACTACATCATCATAGCATCCCATCATATCATTATAAGTGCATACTCATTATACATGCGGTTTTATACGCACATTGTAACACCCCAACCCGACAAGGGTAAAGATATCACAAATACGGTTTCATATCGAACTTTAAGTACTATACAAAAGCGAAAGTCTTTACAAAATATTCAAAAGAAAACATAAATAGCTAAACTTCAAAATAAATCTAAGATCTCTAAATGGTCAAATCTTGCTCTCTCTACTCTCAACCCGGATCACCATCCCAAGAGCTCATCTTGAATGCTTAATACCGCCGCAGAAAAGAAAGTGCGGCCGAGCTTACAAAGCCCAGTGAATGATATAACAAAACAAAACTAAACAAAAACATAAATACGAATTGAACAAAGAAACGAATAACAAAATCATAGCGGAACGAGAATAATGAATCATTGAGGATTCTGCAGAAACACAATTTCACAGAAATCCGGAACAACAATTAGCAATCAAGGACAAACACATAGCACATTGATGACTCCAACGCAAACACATCAAAATAACCAGACACTTAACATATCAAGAAGAAATAGATTACATATAAACCAAACGAAAAGTCTAAGGCTAACGGAAACACTTTCTAGAAAATAAACATGGCATTCAACAAATTAATTAACCTTCACTTAACACACTTAATTCAATATTGCAAAGAATGAAATAGCGGTCAAATCATGGTAGTCTCACAAGCAAATAGAAACATAGTAGACAAACTATAATTAAATAGACCAAACAAAACATAGCATAACCATTAGCAATTATCAAAGCAGATATCATAAGCTAAACCGGTTCTCGGATCAAATCCTAACATCGCAGAGTTTAAACATGGCGGTCACATATGCGAGATAAAACACTAACGTATAAGCAAAGTTCACAAAATTAATCGAACAAATTATACATACTAAACTTATAGAATACTCACTTTCACACTAGCACATTCATCTCACGGATCAACGAATTCACATAACGATAAACTAACATGACATCGATGACAAAGATACTTAATCATATTTAAACATATTAATCATAACCTAGCATAGTAGACGGTAGTCACATAAACATACAAAAGCATAACCACATATAATAACATATAATAAGTCGAGCACATAATTATTAACACTTGAACATACCGAATCATAATCGTAATACTTAACATAGAAATAACAAATAAAGATTTAGTTAACTACCACGAGCCCGAACATATCATATCAAAACATCATAACTATATAGAAACAATCTCAAAATAAGTCGGAGTAGCTAGCTCCCCGAGTTTTATGAAGACGCGATTGCACACACGACATCATTCACCTAGACAAATCATATCGGATAACGGATCGATCTAGGATGCATCCATCGCCCACAAACATGTATTGATAATATAATATAACTTGAGCTCATAACATATAATAGATAAGGGACGTGGCGTAACTTCACTCTATCGCCCTAGAGTCATGTCGAGGTGCATCATCGACACGGACATGGAACCCCATGACTAGTTACTATTTGGCTCGGGTGTCAAACTAACTTAGGTCAAATAATTTTTCATAAATGACACAGATCATAATCAAACACAAAGTTCAACAGTTAACATATCATAACCCATATCATAAAGTTCATATTCGGATATTCATAGTCAAAGTTTATATCACAATCAAATCATACATTCATAATAGAAGTTCATAATTAAACTTAGTGAGGTTCAATAAATATGCATATCAAAGTCTTCATAACACAAGTTCAAAACAAATATTGCATGGTTCAATAAAACATAAGTTGCGGATAAGCAACAGATCAAACAATCGAAAGGGTTCATAGCAATGGCATAGGAAATCCTAATAAGTAAAATAGGAAAGCTAACGAAAAGAACATCATAAGGAACCTTTACTAAAAAGGTCGAATATCCGTACCTTAAAGCAATGAGAGAAAAGCAAACGAACAGTGAATCACGAAGATATAACGTCGCGTCTTCTTCAACGAATCTACACGGATTATGATTTATTTAATACTTATTAGCATCATTAAAGTTATAACGGATTCATCGCATTAACATTCTTAGAGTTATAAGTATATTCTCATTTTATAAGCTTCTTATGCATTTGTAAGTGTGTTACCTATTGATATCATATTTTATCTTTCAGTTTCTTAAACTCATATTCGGACCAGACTTTAGCGATTTTTATAAAATACTTACTTAGCTCAAATGAAATCAAGCAAAATCCCAGAGGTTCCCATATGAGTTAAAAGAGTCTCCAAAAATTGGTGGGTTCTATATCTATGCCAAATGGCCTATGGAAAATCACAAGTCCAGACTGCCCGTAAAGTAATCGAAAATACACCTTAAAAGTTTACACTTATTGGACCTGTTTAGACACCTTGGAAAAATTCCCAAAACTCCCAGAAATTCATTTATGTCCTAAATGTCACTCCTGTAAAAGGAGAGCTCCCAATTCATTATGGTTTGAAAATGAAAATCAAACAATACAACTAAATTTCGCACTGCTTTCTCAGCTTTGACACTTGATTTTGTAAAATTCAAAATACGACTTAGACAACTCCAAATTCGACCAAACCACTTGGAAAACTTAACTAAGACATAAAATAAACTTTTCCCACAAAAACCCAGATTATTGTACTTATAAAATTCGATCTATGACACACACAAATTCGACATATGATGCTGTCCAGTTTTAGGGTTTATTAAAACCAATATAAGCACTTGTTTAACCTACCCAAACGCACCCATGACCCATGAAAGCCATATGACCTGTTTTAATAGTATCTTAACATGCCCTTACTCACCCAAGTCGATTCAAACAGCCCCCACTCTTAATTTTTCGAAACCAAGCAGCCCTCATATGGTTTAAATTACCTTCTATGATTTTCGGTTTGTTTAGGGTTTTCATGAGTCAAAACTTATTATTGTATGTGATGTTTTTAGTCGAATAGGAAACATTCGAGATTGGAGATGCAAAAACACACGCGTAACCAAATAAAATGGACAAGGATTTGAATGAGATTCGTGATGAAATTTACCCTAGTGTGCTCGAGTGAGGAAACGGGAAACCAAGAGGGCCAAACCCTCGACACCACACCACCTTTTGACCTAGCCATCCCACGACCAGCATCCTCCTTCGCCCTAGAAAGCCCCATGACCTGCAGCCTCCCTTGGCATCCCAAACGTCTCCCTGGACTCCCTTTGTATCGACAACAATGGGGAAACACAAGTGAGCCGCCACTTTTGGTTGGAGATGAAGTTAGGGTTTTGTAGTGTGTAAATAAAATAGAGCGTATAATGAAAAGAAGAGGGGAAACACCGGTTTTTGACAAACCAAGAGAAAAATAAGGCCAAGCCCAAGTCCAAATCTAGTTTACAAGTTAATGGGCTCTAAGTATTTTGTGTAAGCGATTGTATAATTAGTAGAACTTCGGCCCATGTAAAATATTAAACGTGTGATTCATATTTGTAACGATTTCATTTATCTTGTGCGCATTACACATTTATGAGTTAGGTTAGGAACGTATTTGACGAGCTTGACGTATTTTATAAGTTTAAATTTTGAGGGGCAAAATAGTCTTTTCACGTGTTTAGATTTTAGGGTTTTACAACTCTTCCCTTCTCCTAAAAAGAAAATTTCGTCCTCGAAATTGGACAAGACGGAATAGAACAGCAAACAAATGCGGATTTTAGAGTTTCGAGGAATTAAAACGAACACGGAACGCATCTCAGAACAAACGAATCAAAACAATAATCAAAATACTTACAACAGACTATCCTATATACATCAAGTAATGGCAGATAACGGATGAGATGCAGAAAATCAAACGACAATTCTAACTTATCGATATCTAATGACGAGATCAATCATATGCATAGATTTTAACTAATCCTAATGGTCTCATTAGTCGCAGATAATCAAACTAAAAGGATCTAATGTTCCTCAAACACTTCACGAAAAATCCTAGGACCGCAATAAGGGTACACGGAGACGTACACATTTAGAGCAAACATAGCAATCCATAGTTCACACAAATCATAACAATTTCGGATTCCAAACGCATAAAACTTATAAGTAATGATATCGATTTAAAATCTCACAATTAGGTACGTAATTCCAATCAAACATGAGGAGTGACAAATAATGATACAAGTCAAAGTCCAATCACGTATCAACCACAGGCATTTCCCCAGACGTCATATAATTTCAATAAGTTCAAATTATATGATCTCGGTATTATCACGTTGATCAGGCGTCATAATACTTGCATCACATAACAAGTTCTTATTGTCATCATATTCTGTCCCGGGTCATGGCAAACCACATAACCAGAATCACAACAAACATATCACATACAGATAACATACAGCTAGCAAGTAACATACTATAACAGACCAGATACACATTCATGCAGCATATACGACATCAAAACAACTTACCATACCACAAAAGAAAAGAAGGCCACCAATGCACAAAACAGTTCCTCATGACTCATTACTGACGATCCAGAAAGAAAAGCTGAGTTATACCAGAATGCTAAACGATAAAACTTCACGATTCAAACCGAGTTCTGAACGAATCAAAGAAAAGTAATGCCGATCAAAATCGTAGCAAGATATCAAACCGCCTCAAAACGCGTGACAAACGAATCGAGTAACACACATCGCGCCCAAATCATATGAAGTAGATGAACCTTCTCACCACCGGTTGAATCTTATCTTCGTCTTTTGCGCCTTTGGTTGGTCCGTCCAACTTCCTCCAAAGAAGATCTCGATGTCTCCAACAAAGACGGCAATGGGTGTGGCTTCGCTTACGAACCTCTCCAAAGACAGAACTGCAAAGAACGCAGGTCGGCACCATCTTCTTCGGCTCCACGGGTAGTCTCCATCTAACGATCGACAAACGGACGAGCGAAAACAAAATAACAAAATTCGATGCGAAAAGAGGAGGCCAATTCGGTGAAGGCAAAGGATATCAAGTCAAATCGAACGACCATCAAAAGGAATCGAAAGATATCCGAACAGCGGAAACCTAATGTCTACCCAATCCTCACGGGTCATAGCCTAAGCTCAAGGGTCCTAAACCTAGAGCTCGATACCATAATTGTAACACCCCAACCCGACAAGGGTAAAGATATCACAAATACGGTTTCATATCGAACTTTAAATACTATACAAAAGCGAAAGTCTTTACAAAATATTCAAAAGAAAACATAAATAGCTAAACTTCAAAATAAATCTAAGAACTCTATGGTCAAATCTTGCTCTCAGTTTCTACTCTCAACCCAGATCAGCCATCCCAAGAGCTCATCTTGAATGCTTAATACCTGCCGCAGAAAAGAAAAGTGCGGTTGAGCTTACAAAGCCCAGTGAACAGATATAACAAAACAAAAACTAAACAAAAACATAAATACGAATTGAACAAAGAAACGAATAACAAAATCATAGCGGAACGAGAATAATGAATCATTGAGGATTCTGCAGAAACACAATTGCACAGAAATCCGGAACAACAATTAGCAATCAAGGACAAACACATAGCATATTGATGACTCCAACGCAAACACATCAAAATAACCAGACACTTAACATATCAAGAAGAAATAGATTACATATAAACCAAACGAAAAGTCTAAGGCTAACGAAACACTTCCTAGAAAATAAACATGGCATTCAACAAATTAATTAACCTTCACTTAACACACTTAATTCAATATTGCAAAGAATGAAATAGCGGTCAAATCATGGCGATCTCACAAGCAAATAGAAACATAGTAGACAAACTATAATTAAATAGACCAAACAAAACATAGCATAACCATTAGCAATTATCAAAACAGATATCATAAGCTAAACCAGTTCTCAAATCAAATCCTAACATCGCAGAGTTTAAGCATGGCGGTCACATAGGCGGATAAAACACTAACGTATAAGCAAAGTTCACAAAATTAATCGAACAAATTATACATACTAAACTTATAGAATACTCACTTTCACACTAGCACATTCATCTCACGGATCAACGAATTCACATAACGATAAACTAACATGACATCGATGACAAAGATGCGAATCATATTTAAACATATTAATCATAACCTAGCATAGTAGACGGTAGTCACATAAACATACAAAAGCATAACCACATATAATAACATATAATAAGCCGAGCACATAATTATTAACACTTGAACATACCGAATCATAATCGAATACTTAACATAGAAATAACAAATAAAGATTTAGTTAACTACCACGAGCCCGTAACATATCATATCAAAACATCATAACTATATAGAAACAATCTCAAAATAAGTCGGAGTAGCTAGCTCCCGAGTTTTATGAAGACGCAGATTGCACACGACATCATTCACCTAGACAAATCATATCGGATAATGATCGATCTAGGATGCATCCATCGCCCACAAACATACATTGATAATATAATATAACTTGAGCTCATAACAAATAACAGATAAGGGACGTGGCGAACTTCACTCATCGCCTAGAGTCATGTCGAGGTGCATCAACGACACGGACATGGAACCCCATGACTAGTTATTATTTTGGCTCGGGTGTCAAACTAACTTAGGTCAAACAAATTGTCATAAATGACATAGATCATAATCAACACAAAGTTCAACAGATAACATATCAAATAGTTCATATAAGGTTCATATTCAAATATTCATAGGTAGAAGTTTATATCACAATCACAAATCATACATTCATATCTAGAAGTTCATAATTAAACTTAGTAGAGGTTCAATAAATATGCATATCAAAGTCTTCCTAACATAAAGTTCAAATCAAATATTGCATGGTTCAATAAAACATAAGTTCGATAAGCAACAGGTCAAACAATCGGGAAAGGGTTCATAGCAATGGCATCGGAAACCCTAATAAGTAAAATAGGAAAGCTAACGAAAAGAACATCATAAGGAACCTTTACTGAAAAGGTCAGAATATCTGTACCTTAAAGCAAATGAGAGAAAAGCAAACGAACGAGTGAATCACGAAGATATAACGTCGCGTCTTCTTCAACGAATCTACACGGATTATGATTTATTTAATACTTATTAGCATCATTAAGGTTATAACGGATTCATCGCATTAACATTCTTAGAGTTATAAGTATATTCTCATTTTATAAGCTTCTTATGCATTTGTAAGTGTGTTACCTATTGATATCATATTTTATCTTTCAGTTTCTTA
Organism: Chrysanthemum lavandulifolium; assembly: GCA_022545495.1. Taxonomy (NCBI): domain Eukaryota; kingdom Viridiplantae; phylum Streptophyta; class Magnoliopsida; order Asterales; family Asteraceae; genus Chrysanthemum; species Chrysanthemum lavandulifolium. The sequence continues at coordinate 70,939,461 of CM040238.1, forward strand.
AACTCATATTCGGACCAGACTTTAGTGATTTTTATAAAATACTTACTTAGCTCAAATGAAATCAAGCAAAATCCCAGAGGTTCCCATATGAGTTAAAAGAGTCTCCAAAATTGGTGGGTTCTATATCTATGCCAAATGGCCTATGGAAAATCACAAGTCCAGACACTGTCCGTAAAGTAATCGAAAATACACCTTAAAAGTTTACGCTTATTGGACCTGTTTAGACACCTTGGAAAAATCCCAGAACTCCCAGAAATTCATTTATGTCCTAAATATCACTCCTGTAAAGGAGAGCTCCCAATTCATTATGGTTTGAAAATGAAAAATCAAACAATACAACTAAATTTCGAGACCCGTTTTCTCAGCTTTGACACTTGATTTTGTAAAATTCAAAATACGACTTAGACAACTCCAAATTCGACCAAACCACTTGGAAAACTTAACTAAGACATAAAATAAACTTTTCCCACAAAACCCAGATTATTGCACTTATAAAATTCGATATATGACACACACAAACTCGACATACAATGCTGTCCAGTTTTAGGGTTTATTAAAACCAATATAAGCACTTGTTTAACCTACCCAAACGCACCCATGACCCATGAAAGCCATATGACCTGTTTTAATAGTATCTTAACATGCCCTTACTCACCCAAGTCGATTCAAACAGCCCCCACTCTTAATTTTTCGAAACCAAACAACCCTCATATGGTTTAAATTACTTTCTATGATTTTCGGTTTGTTTAGGGTTTTCATGAGTCAAAACTTATTATTGTATGTGATGTTTTTAGTCGAATAGGAAACATTCGAGATTGGAGATGCAAAAACACACGCGTAACCAAATAAAATGGACAAGGATTTGAATGAGATTCGTGATGAAATTTACCCTAGTGTGCTCGAGTGAGGAAACGAGAAACCAAGAGGGCCAAACCCTCGACACCACACCACCTTTTGACCTAGCCATCCCACGACCAGCACCCTCCTTCGCCTAGAAAAGCCCCATGTCCGCAGCCTCCTTGGCATCCCACTAATCTCTCTTGACTCCCTTGTATCGACAACAATGGGGAAACACAAGTGAGCCGCCACTTTTGGTTGGAGATGAAGTTAGGGTTTTGTGTGTGTAAATAAAATGGAGCGTATAAAAAAAGAGGAGGGAACACGGTTTTGACAAACCAGGGAGAAAAATAAGGCCAAGTCCAAGTCCAAATCTAGTTTACAAGTTAAATGGGCTCTAAGTATTTTGTGTAGCGATTGTATAATTAGTAGAACTTCGCCCATGTAAAATATTAAACGTGTGATTCATATTTGTAACGAAGTCATTTATCTTGAAAATTAGGTATTACACATTTATGAGTTAGGTTAGGAACTACATTTGACGAGCTTGACGTATTTTATAAGTTTAAATTTTGAGGGGCAAAATAGTCTTTTCACGTGTTTAGATTTTAGGGTTTTACAACTCTTCCTTCTAAAAGAAAATTTCGTCCTCGAAATTGGACAAGACGAACAGGACAACAAACAATGCGGATTTCAGAGTTTCGAGGAATTAAAACGAACACGGAACGCATCTCAGAACAAACGAATCAAAACAATAATCAAATACTTACAACAGACTATCCTATATACATCAAGTAATGGCAGATAACGGATGAGATGCAGAAAATCAAACGACAATTCTAACTTATCAGATATCTAATGACGAGATCAATCATATGCATAGACGGAACTAATCCTAATGGTCTCATTAGTCGCAGATAATCAAACTAAAAGGATCTAATGTTCCTCAAACACTACACGAAAAATCCTAGGACCGCAATAAGGGTACACGGAGACGTACACATATAGAGCAAACATAGCAATCCATAGTTTACACAAATCATAACAATTTCGGATTCCAAACGTACAAAACTTATAAGTATGAGATATCGACAAAAAATCTCACAATTAGGTACAAATTCCAATCAAACATGAGGAGTGACAAATAACGGTACAAGTCAAAGTCCAATCACGTATCAACCATGTGCATTTCCCAGACGTCATATAATTTCAATAAGTTCAAATTATATGATCTCGGTATTATCACGTTGATCGGGCGTCATAATACTTGCATCACATAACAAGTTCTTATTGTCATCATATTACGTCCCGGTCATGGCAAACCACATAACCGTAATCACAACAAACATATCACATACGATAACATACAACTAGCAAGTAACATACTATAATGGACGGATACACATTCATGCAAAGATATACGACATCAAAACAACTTACCATACCACAAAAGAAAAGAAGGCCACCAATGCACAAAGCAGTTCCTCATGACTCATTATCGACGATCCGAAAGAAAAGTCGAGTTATACCGAATGCTAAACGATAAAACTTCACGATTCAAACCGAGTTCGAGCGAATCAAAGAAAAGTAATGCCGATCAAAATCGCGTAGCAAGATATCAAACCGCCTCAAAGCGCGTGACAAACGAATCGAGTAACACACGTCGCGCCCAAATCATATGAAGTAGATGAACCTTCTCACCACCGGTTGAATCTTATCTCCGTCTTTTGCGCCTTTGGTTGGTCCGTCCGACTTCCTCCAAAGAAGATCTCGATGTCTCCAACAAAGACGGCAATCGGGTGTGGCTTCGCTTTACGAACCTCTCCAAAGACAGAACTGCAAAGAACGCAGGTCGGCACCATCTTCTTCGGCTCCACGGGTAGTCTCCATCTAACGATCGACAAACGGACGAGCGAAAACAAAATAACAAAATTCGATGCGAAAGAGGAGGCCAATTCGGTGAAGACAAAAGAATATCAAGTCAAATCGAACGACCATCAAAAGGAATCGAAAGATATCGAACAGACGGAAACCTAATGTCTACCCAATCCTCACGGTCATAGCCTAAGCTCTAAGGGTCCTAAAACCTAGAGCTCGATACCATAATTGTAACACCCCAACCCGACAAGGGTAAAGATATCACAAATACGGTTTCATATCGAACTTTAAGTACTATACAAAAGCGAAAGTCTTTACAAAATATTCAAAAGAAAACATAAATAGCTAAACTTCAAAATAAATCTAAGATCTCTATGGTCAAATCTTGCTCTCGTCTCTACTCTCAACCCGGATCACCTATCCCATAAGCTCATCTTGAATGCTTAATACTGCGCAGCAGAAAAGAAAAGTGCGGTGAGCTTACAAAGCCCAGTGAATGATATAACAAAACAAAACTAAACAAAAACATAAATACGAATTGAACAAAGAAACGAATAACAAAATCGTAGCGGAGCGAGAATAATGAATCATTGAGGATTCTGCGAAACACAATTGCACGTAAATCCGGAACAACAATTAGCAATCAAGGACAAACACATAGCATATTGATGACTCCAACGCAAACACATCAAAATAACCAGACACTTAACATATCAAGAAGAAATAGATTACATATAAACCAAACGAAAAGTCTAAGGCTAACGGAAACACTTTCTAGAAAATAAACATGGCATTCAACAAATTAATTAACCTTCACTTAACACACTTAATTCAATATTGCAGCAGCGGAAATAGCAGTCCAAATCATGGCAGTCTCACAAGCAAATAGAAACATAGTAGACAAACTATAATTAAATAGACCAAACAAAACATAGCATAACCATTAGCAATTATCAAAACAGATATCATAAGCTAAACCGGTTCTCGGATCAAATCCTAACATCGCAGAGTTTAAAGCATGGCGGTCACATAGCGGATAAAACACTAACGTCTAAGCAAAGTTCACAAAATTAACTGAACAAATTATACATACTAAACTTATAGAATACTCACTTTCACACTAGCACATTCATCTCACGGATCAACGAATTCACATAACGATAAACTAACATGACATCAGATGACAGCATGCGAATCATATTTAAACATATTAATCATAACCTAGCATAGTAGACAGTAGTCACATAAACATACAAAAGCATAACCACATATAATAACATATAATAAGCCGAGCACATAATTATTAACACTTGAACATACCGAATCATAATCAGAATACTTAACATAGAAATAACAAATAAAGATTTAGTTAACTACCACGAGCCCGTAACATATCATATCAAAACATCATAACTATATAGAAACAATCTCAAAATAAGTCGGAGTAGCTAGCTCCCGAGTTTTATGAAGACGCGTATTACACACGACATCATTCACCTAGACAAATCATATCGGATAATGATCGGATCTAGGATGCATCCATACGCCCACAAACATACATTGATAATATAATATAACTTGAGCTCATAACAAATAATAGATAAGGACGTGGCGAACTTCACTCATCGCCTAGAGTCATGTCGAGGTGCATCAACGACACGGACATGGAACCCCATGACTAGTTATTATTTTGGCTCGGGTGTCAAACTAACTTAGGTCAAACAAATTTTCATAAATGACATAGATCATAATCAAACACAAGGTTCAACAGATAACATATCAAATAGTTCATATAAGGTTCATATTCAAATATTCATAGGAGTAGAAGTTTATATCACAATCACAAATCATACATTCATATCTAGAAGTTCATAATTAAACATAGTGAGGTTCAACAAATATGCATATCAAAGTCTTCATAACATAAAGTTCAAATCAAATATTGCATGGTTCAATAAAACATAAGTTCGGATAAGCAACAGTCAAACAATCGGGAAAGGGTTCATAGCAATGGCATAGGAAACCCTAATAAGTAAAATAGGAAAGCTAACGAAAAGAACATCATAAGGAACCTTTACTAAGAAGGTCAGAATATCTGTACCTTAAAGCAATTGAGAGGGAAAAACAAACGAACGAGTGAATCACGAAGAGGTAACGTCGCGTCTTCTTCAAAGAATCTACACGGATTATGATTTATTTAATACTTATTAGCATCATTAAGGTTATAACGGATTCATCGCATTAACATTCTTAGAGTTATAAGTATATTCTCATTTTACAAGCTTCTTACGCATTTGTAAGTGTTTTACCTATTGATATCATATTTTATCTTTCGGTTTCTTAAACTCATATTCGGACCAGACTTTAGTGATTTTTATAAAATACTTACTTAGCTCAAATGAAATCAAGCAAAATCCCAGAGGTTCCCATATGAGTTAAAAGAGTCTCCAAAATTGGTGGGTTCTATATCTATGCCAAATGGCCTATGGAAAATCACAAGTCCGCACTGCCCGTAAAGTAATCGAAAATACACCTTAAAAGTTTACGCTTATTGGACCTGTTTAGACACCTTGGAAAAATCCCAGAACTCCCAGAAATTCATTTATGTCATAAATATCACTCCTGTAAAAGGAGAGCTCCCAATTCCTTATGGTTTGAAAATGAAAATCAAACAATACAACTAAATTTCGACCCGTTTTCTCAGCTTTGACACTTGATTTTGTAAAATTCAAAAATACGACTTAGACAACTCCAAATTCGACCAAACCACTTGGAAAACTTAACTAAGACATAAAATAAACTTTTCCCACAAAAACCCAGATTATTGCACTTATAAAATTCGATCTATGACACACACAAATTCGACATATGATGCTGTCCAGTTTTAGGGTTTATTAAAACCAATATAAGCACTTGTTTAACCTACCCAAACGCACCCATGACCCATGAAAGCCATATGACCTGTTTTAATAGTATCTTAACATGCCCTTACTCACCCAAGTCGATTCAAACAGCCCCACTCTTAATTTTTGAAACCAAACAGCCTCATATGGTTTAAATTACTTTCTATGATTTTCGGTTTGTTTAGGGTTTTCATGAGTCAAAACTTATTATTGTATGTGATGTTTTAGTCGAATAGGAAACATTCGAGATTGGAGATGCAAAACACACACAGTAACCAAATAAAATGGACAAGGATTTGAATGAGATTCGTGATGAAATTTACCCTAGTGTGCTCGAGTGAGGAAACGAGAAACCAAGAGGGCCAAACCCTCGACACCACACCACCTTTTGACCTAGCCATCCCACGACCAGCACCCTCCTTCGCCTTAGAAAACCCCACGACCTGCAGCCTCCCTTGGCATCCCAAACGTCTCCCTGAACTCCCTTTGTATCGACAACAATGGGGAAACACAAGTGAGCCGCCACTTTTGGTTGGAGATGAAGTTAGGGTTTTGTAGTGTGTAAATAAAATGGAGCGTATAATGAAAAAGAGGAGGGGGAACACCGGTTTTTGACAAACCAAGAGAAAAATAAGGCCAAGCCCAAGTCCAAATCTAGTTTACAAGTTAAATGGGCTCTAAGTATTTTGTGTAAGCGATTTTATAATTAGTAGAACTTCGGCCCATGTAAAATATTAAACGTGTGATTCATATTTGTAACGATCTCATTTATCTTGTACGTATTACACATTTATGAGTTAGGTTAGGAACGTATTTGACGAGCTTGACGTATTTTATAAGTTTAAATTTTGAGGGGCAAAATAGTCTTTTCACGTGTTTAGATTTTTAGGGTTTTATCAATTGGTCGATTCATATACCAAAGTCGGGTTTCACTCCAAAGCATACAACCATCTCGTGCTTCCGTGAGTATGTTGAATAAACACCAAAGCTTTGTATTAATTTTATTTTCATGATAAATTTAATATTTTGTTATGGGTTTTCTGATTTTGATGAGTTTTAATGTTCTTGATGTGTTTGTGATGATTCACATGGCATTAGAATGATGTTAGGATGTTAGAAACACTAGTTGGGTTGTTTAATTGAAAGTTGTTAGGATATATAAGTTGGGACAGCAGGTTAATGATGTGATGTCGAAATATTTTGGCATAAGACCTGTGATTTTATGACTTAATTGGGTGGAGAAACATACAAGGTGTATGTGGGGATTTGGATGGAGTGGTAACTCATCCGGATGACCGAGTTACGCTCAAATTAGTAAAACTAGTCAAAATAAGTTGCTTGCAGATTGTTCGTGTGTTAGTGGTAAAATTTTGGCCTAGATTCTCTGAAGCTTTTCATAAATGGATAGTATAATATCTCGGGTCCTAGTGGTGAGTTGGATGGAGCACCGGCTATTACGGATGGTCGAGATCGACCAAAACCGTGAAAACCTATTTAGTGTGTACCCGAAATTTTCTGCAGATTGTTTTACTTGTAGCAATTATTTTTGAACTAGAGACTCTTTGGGTTTTACATGGGCGAAGGTACAATATATTAGGACCTTGTGGCTAATTGAGGGTTTATCAACTCCTCCGGATGAATGAGTTATGACCGTTTGCTAAAATGGACCGGTTCTAAACCACTTGTTTAAAAAAAGAGTTTAACTCGGTTTTACACTAAAAGTGTTGGAATAAAAGTTGAGACCTGTAGTAGAGATCTTAGGCTAACACCTCCAAGTGGCCTCACTTGAATTGCTATCATGTTTTAGGATTTATGACCATTTCGTAAGAGCTTAAAATTCGTAAAATATTACGGATTTGGATGTTCGAGGGTAAAATAGTCTTTTCACATGATTCTGAAACTTTTAAAGGTTGAGGTCTAGATTTTTGAAAACTATACTCAAAGGGCTTTCCAAGGGTGAAAGCCTTGTATTCATATCATTTATAGATTAGGAGATAAGGGTCCATGAAGTAAAGTCAAATCCATAATTTAAAATTTTACTTCTTGTTTTGAAATCTGAAATGGGTAGAAACACATGGGTAAAACAAGAAATTAGGAATGAAACTTAGTAGGTGTTTTATTACCTATAAGACCAGTTTGAACACAAATCTTTGAGTACAAATACCTTGGGTTAAGTCGTAGTGCAATGCCATGCTTATCTCGAAAACATATCTCGTAATCTTTTGATTTACTTTACGTATCAATCTTCTTTATCATTCTAAGTCAGCGTCGCGTCTTTTAGGTTGTGCTTAGATACTTCCCACTCGTCCCGAGATCCATATTACTTCTGGTCTTCATCACTTCTCGGTGAGTTCGTAGCCCCACTTTTACTCGTTTAATTGTTTTATAAACTCTTCGGGGGAGATACATGCTCAACTACTTGCTTTTACTTTACACTTATATGAACTTAAACTATATTGTTTGAACTATCATGAACTTGTTAATCTCTTGTTTCACTACTTATGCTAGTAAGTAGATTATGCCCGACCTAAATTGATACTATGTTATGAACACTATTATTTGAACCACTTTCCTTGATTTTGAGCCCTTCGACATATATATTTGAACTCTTTTAACTTGATAGGAACCTTTTGGCGTAGATTTGAACACTTTAACTTGATTTAATTCTTTTGACATATAATTAATCTCTTTAACTTGATTTAATTCTTTTGACATATAATTAATCTCTTTAACTTGATTTAATTCTTTTGACATATAATTAATCTCTTTTAACTTGATTTGAACATCTTAACATATAATAAATTTCTTTTAACTTAACATTGAACTGTTTGACTATATTGAACTTGTTTGACTTTACATTTAATCGTTTGACTATATTGAACTTGTTTGACTTTATATTGAACCCTTTGGCTATTTTGAACTTGTTTGACACAATATTGAACCCTTTGACTATTTTGAACTTGTTTGACACAATATTGAACCCTTTGACTATTTTAACTTGTTTGACATAATATTGAACCCTTTGACTAATTTGAACCTTTTGATATGTTTTGAGCTCCTTAGCATTTGAACTTTTGAACTCGACTTAAACTCTTGAACTTAATTTGAACTTTTGAGCGGAACACTTGGACTTAATTATGAACTTATGACTGTTTTGAACTTAATGAACAGTACTCGGTTTATATTACTTTGATGAGTGTGTAAATACTCATCATTTTGGTTAAATCGGGCGCAAAACATTTAAAATGCTCGAAATGCAATAAAATCTTGAAAATATCTCAAAATTGCATTTTATATGTTTGGATGCAAAATGTTTAAAATCGGATGAAAAATGAGCTAAGTTTGCATAATTGGCGTTTGATCCCCCAGTTTCAAAGTTGTCGAAATAGTCCCTGAGCACCTATTTTAAAGAAAAGTCGCCAAAGGTCCTTTTAAATCATAAGTTGTCATAATTAGTCCTTTGGTGAAAAATTTCAAAAGTTTTGAGAATTTACAAGTTTGGTCCTTCATGTTTCAAATTTGGCAAAATAGTCCTTGGAAGTTTGAAAATGTCCTTTATGGTCCTTGTACTATTAAAACTTGTCATTTTGGTCCCTTGAAACAACTTTGCAAAATTGGCGACTTTGGTCCTTGGTCGTTCAGAATTACAAAAGGGTCCTTGTTTATTAATGCCTTGACCTTGGGCCCTATCAAAACCACTATGACCGCCATAATCCTTTGACCCTTTTTTGAACCCTGTCCAATATAACCCCCACGGTTTAAAATACCAAACCCGCATACATTTAAAATATAAAAAAAAAAACACTTGGGTTTCCTTCCCTCATCATCACCGCAACTCAACCCACTTTCATCATCATCACCTTACTCCTACCTCCAAACACCCCAAGCCAAGATGCATTAAATGCTCCTTCCTTTGTCACAAGTTATCAGGTCCTTTGGCAAAACCATTTTGGCGCCAAATTTTGATCAAACGGCCAAAATGACTCAAGTCATCCAATGGTCCCAAATTAAAGGTGGGATTTGCTCGGAGATGTGAGAGAAGCATTTTGGTGTATAAAAGAAGAAGAGAAGCAAGAGAGTGATGAGTACTTAGTTTTCAATATTTATTTATGTCGCTTTTTTATGTTTATGTTTTAATTAAGCTCTAAATTGTAATCTCTGTTTTAAGAACTCAACTTAAGTTATTTTACCATTGTAAGCTACTTTCAAGCATCAATTCAAAGTTTTACTAAGTTCCATGTTTTTATGTTTCTTTGTTAAAAATTTCGGTTCATGATCTTATATATAAACTACGATGGTTTATTTTAAATTCTAATAAGCTTAGTTAAGCTATTTATAGCTTTTGTTAAGGTTATAATTCATTTAAAACACATTTAGGACTTGGTCAACAAAAGTCAAACTGCAATGCTAATGGGTGAATGGTTACGAATTGCGATATGGGCTGGATATGGGTTGATCTTGATCTCGATTTGGGTTGAAATTCATTTGGAACCGGGATTAAAACAAAGAATAGGATAGTGTTCTTTGTTTGATTGATCTCAAGCCATTGTGGCTAGGACCTCGTGTGAGTATCGGTTCTTTGGTGCATTTGAATCCATGTTTTCTTGTTAATAAGCTTTAATTACATTAAACATTAATATAATTTAGCTTAATATCTCTAGTATAATTGAAGTTTTTATTTATGTGCATGTTTCAAGTCATATCGCATATCATCCAAAATGGATCAGTTGAGTTTTGGTGTTTAAATATTGATTAGCTATCTTGATCTAGGTCTAATTTGGTTATCTTAATCTAGTGTAATGATGAGTTTAGCTTGGATCCGAGTTTAGCTTAGCAAAGCAATGAATCGATGTCTTAAAGTGGTGTTTGGATCGGTGTTCAAGCTCATGTATGAGGTTTGTTCATTGGCCAAACTCGTGGTTTAAGGTTTACATAGGATAGATAAGCTCATTCGATCATCAAATCTCATTTGTATACTTTAAAAGTCAAATTCAACAAATTCTGTTCTAGTTTCATACTGTTGAGATTTTGATAGAGCAAAAGCTTGAATTGTGTTTAGATATCATTAGGATAGCTTGCATTAGTCTTAGTTCACCATAAAACATCATTTTCGGTTGATAAACCGAATCAAAACTCACTTTAGTCAACTTTACGGTTTTATCTAAAAAGTCAAAAGTAGTTAAAACCGGTTTTCCAAATCTTAGTTGAGGTCTCATTTGTTAATCCTTGGTCACATGCCTTTGATCTTGTGGATTTAACAATTTGAGTGGTCTAATTTCCATAAGCGATTTTGCAAAATTTTACAAAAGCTTCTTAAGCTTCAAATGAGCTTGTCAACTTGTCAAAAATGCCCTTTGACGGGCATAAGTCATGAGGCATTTTTCTTAGTTTGTGCAGAGCTTTTCATAAGCTCATTAGAGCTTATTTTGGTGCGAGTTTTGGTTTTAAGTAGCTAACCGGTATTCTTGAGAGTCCAATATCGGTTTCAATTTCCGACTTATTGGGTAGCTTATTCTTAAGCTACAAAGTAGTAGTCAAATATGTTTTTGCTTAATTTCAAATCCTCAAATCTGTTTAGCTTGCACTTAAGAGGTTTAGGATAGTGATAATTAGTTGCTTTTGAGTAGTTTTAGCTTATTATAGCTTACGTGTTAAGTGGGTGCTCGGTTGGTACCTTGTGCTTATTTTGAGTCTTATTACTTAAGCACTTTGTATCGCTAGCCCATATTCTCACACATAAGCCCTTTGCTTTTATATTTTTCATAGAATCGAATATTAATTTAGACTTTTCCTGAATTTTTGATTTTTCTAGTTCGGTTTGCTATTTTTCTTCATTTAAAAGCAGGTTTTAGGCATTTTAATTAGCTTTTAATACAATTAAATCGGAAAAGTTTCAAAAAATAATTTTTCAATTTTCCTAGGTTGAGATAAATATAAAATCAAAAAATAATTTTTCCAGATTTTCATAGTTTAATTTGTAATTTTAGCAATTTAATTAGTTTTAAATAGTTTTTAATTCATAGAAAATAGAAAATAATCGAGAAAAATACAAAATTAGTTTTGAAAATTCTATTTAGTTATTTTAGATTTTCTAAGTCATAATTTCATTTTCTAGCTTTATTTCATATTTTCTTATATTTTAGGTTATTATTAAATAGGTAAAATAGTTTTTAATTAATAATAATTAAATAAATAGTAATAAAATAATTTTCTTTTATAAAATTTTCTCTTATCATTAGGTTTGTAAAATGTTATTTTTATATTTTTAGGATTAATATTGTTTCGTTTCACATTTTCTTTTGTGCGTTACGTAGTTTTAAGTTAAATTTGTAATAGAAAAATCAAAAAAACATCATTTTAAAAATAGTGATAGCATTTATTTAATATAATTTATCTTTTTAATTTTCTTTCATATTTCCTTTGTCATTTAATATCAATCATAACCCTTTTCCCGTTCAAATTCTCCCGATCACTATACGTTTGATTATTCTCGCACAGCTCGTTGGGACTTAACGACCTGGGGAAACACTATACTCCTCTAGATCTTCATTGCATTGGTGTCCGAAATTTGTTTGAAGTTTATTACGGTTAGCCATTTACAAGTGGCTAGCTTGTGTGATATAACTTGACGGTTTGGGAGCCAATCAAATTTTAGCGCTACAGGGAGTCGTGCTAATTATCTTCCGTTTAGCATATTAGTGATTTGAACATTCACTCTTTGTTCATTCCATCCATCTATATCTATATATATTTTTCTTATAAAAATCCAAAACCCAAAAACATCCAAAAACGTATAAAACACAAAATATTTTCCTTGTTTCTATATATATATCAAAGATAAAATACAAAAGATTTGTCGTTTTCTTTGTTTAATAATAACAACATAAAAATTACCACGCAAACCAAGGCGGTGTACAACCTAGCGGGTGTACGACCATAATAAGTTCAGAACCAAAGATTAAAACTTGCCTTTGTGTCCTTGTGAGTGGTGTACCTTTTTCAAAGAAGCCATTCATCTTGTGATTATTGGTTTAAGTTCACCGTCGTTTGCCTCGATATTGTTTTAATTGGATTTGTTGTTATATCTACTTTTCAAAACCGTAAAACTCAAAAGATTCTTCTTACCCCATTTTCATAATTCCTTCATAATTCCATTCCTTTCCTTAACTCGAGGTCTCCCGAGTTAACTCTAGTGTATGCGCACTCGCTCTTCAAGATCCGTAAGCCCATTTCGTGAGCTTGTCAAGATTCCAAGAAGGCGTGTCCGTAGACTTTCGCCCCATCATCGGATCGAGATCCGGTTGCCACACTACTTCCGTTATCATGGCGGAAGAGCGTCCTATATGTGAGCTTCCAAGCACCCATCGACGGGTATGGAGATGCTATTGTTATCCCGGCCATTGTGGTCGAAAATTTTGAACTCAAAACCGGGTTCTTGAATCTTGTAACCTCAAGTCAATTCTATGGTTTTGAGCGGGATGATCCTCATGCTCATATTCGATGGTTTAACAAGATTGCATCTACCATCAAATACAAGAATGTCCCTACAGATCTTTGTCAAGCTTCTTCATTCCCATTTTCTCTTGAGGACAAGCCCGGTTTGGCTTGAAAAACAACCCCTCAATTAATTGAAACATGGGAAGACTGGTGAAGAAATTTGTGAATGAATTCTATCCACCTTCCAAAACCACGAGTCTTAAAATGAAATCATCAAGTTCACACAAAGTTTGATGAATCCTTGATGAATCGTGGGATCGTTTTAAGGAGTTGCTCATGAAATGTCCTTACCACGGTTTCTCCGAGTTGATGCAACTCGATACTTTCTATAATGGGTGAGTCAATCGATCAAGATTCTCTAAATTCCTCATTGGAGGAAATTTCTTAAACAAAGCTGTCAAAGAAGCTTTAGCGATCATTGAAAACAAGTCTAAAGTCCTGACCGCACGAAGCAAACCGGTTGTTTCCCAGTCGGTGTTGGTCCTTCTACTTCATCGCCCGTGAGTCGGGTCTAGCACCGATGCTAAGATTGACAAACTCACGGAAGCAATTCAAGCCTTGGTTCTCCAACCAAAAGAAAGTTTTTTTCCACAAACTTCACTCTGCTGAAGTTAAGAAAGTGGAAGTACGTGTTACTGCGGTGGCCCCATGCCTACTACAACTGTATGGCCACCGATGGTAACCCTTTGAAGCAAGCAGCGTGGCGGGATTTCTAATCCAGGAGGAAACCAATACCGTGCTCTATAGACCCGAACCACCGCCCCTAACCACTACCTGGACCACCCGGTTTCAACCAAAACCGTAATCAAAATCGAATAGACCAAACCAAGGTTTCCAAAACCAAGGTAATTTTAATCCAAATAACGGTTTTCAAAATCAAAGTCAAAACTTCCAACACCAAGGAAATTTTAATAGAGACCCAGTCGTGAAATTTCAACCGGGGTATTTTCATGGCAATAATCAAGGAAATTTTCAAAATCAAGGTCCTAATCCAAACAATAGAGGCGAATTTTCTGTGCAAAATCAAGCCATTGTTCCAAGCGGACCATCATCGATGAGTTGTTGAAGCAATTCATGAAATCCCAAGAGGAAATGAATAGGTTGTTGGTTAGCAGTTTCGACATTAAGAAGTCTTTAAATGATCGACCCTCGGGCTCGGTACTTTACCTAGCAACACGATCGCTAATCCGAGGGCGATGCAAAGCGATCACAACCGAAGTGGTGCTTCAGTATCATGGACCCGCTATTCCTACTACCTCTTCTTCTTCTCTCCCGAAGGTAGTGGAAAGTGAACTGAGGCGACAAAGGACAAGGAACTTCCTACTAATAACGGAGTACCGGAATGTCCATCCTCGGGTTGTCCGAAACCCAAAACCAAACACAGGTTGTTTTGAACCTCCGGTTGGCAAACCCCAAATCAAAACTTCTATTCCTTACCCTCACGTTTAAATGAGCAAAAACTCCGCCAAAAGCCGGTCATCAAATGGAGAAATTTTTTCAAATTTTCCAAGAACTACATTTGACATAAGCTTTGCGGATGCCATCATGTTGATGCCCAAGTTTGCATCTACTCTCAAACACATGTTGAGCAATAAGGAAAAAGCTGTTTGAAATGGCTAAAACTCCTTTGAGCGAGCGCTCGGCGATTACGTTAAAAGCTTCGAGAAGCTAGAAGATCTGGAAAATTTCTTCTTCCTTGTGTTTTCTAGGGATGATTGAATGCTTTGCCCTTGCCGATCTTGGAGCAAGCATCAATCGATGCCTTATTCGGTGTGGAAGAAGCTTTCTCTTCCGAACTTATTCCTACCGCATGACTCTTGAGCTTTGAGATCGTTCTATATCGCGTCCTCTTGGCATCGCCGAGGATGTATTTGAAAGTAGGAAAGTTCCATTTTCCGGTGACTTTGTGGTTGTTGATTTCGATGCGATCATCGGGTTCCTCTCATTGTTGGAAGAGGATTCACGAGCGGGCCGTGCTCTCATTGATGTATTTGAGCAAGAAATCACGTTACGTGTGGGTAATGAAGTCATCACCTTTAACCTTGATCAAACTTGAGGTACTCCTCAAACTATGATCTTGAATCGGTTAATCGAATCGATTTAATTGATATTGCTTGGAGGAGTACTCAAGAGTTTCTTGGTTATCTTCATAATTACGTGAGTGGGATTCCACCACATCTTCTAAACCAATCATTGCCGACTCTTCCCCTCTCACTCCGTTTGAGGGAGGTGACTTCTTTCTGGAAGAGATCGATGAGTTTCTTGCTATTGATGAATCAATTCATGGGAATTGATGGTGTTCTGATCGGAGGAGATATCCTTTATCTTGAGCAATTGTTAAATGAAGATCCATTACCTTCACTCCTCAGAAGAGATCACGATTGAGGAAATTAAATCAAGTACAAACATCTCTGAAGAATTTCCGAGGTTGAACAGGACCTACCTCCTCATCTCGAGTATGCATTCTTGGAGGGTGATGATAAATTACCCGTCATAATTACTAAAGACTTAAGCGAGGAGGAAAGCGCTCTCATAAAGGTCTTGAAGTCACACAAGCAAGCAATTGCTTGGAAACTCTCCGACATTAAGGGTATCAACCTTGAGTTTTGTACTCACAAAATCTTGATGGAGGATGACTTCAAACCAAAGATCCAACATCGAGAAGGGTGAATCCTAAGATTCATGAGGTTATCAAACAAGAGGTTCTCAAACTTCTTGATGCGGTTTAATTACCCGATCTCGATAGTCCTTGGTCGATCCCATTCACCGTGTTCCTAAAAGGGTGGCATAAGCTGTTGTCACAAATGAAGAAAGCGAGTTAATTCCAACTCGATTGGTTACGGGATGGCGTGTGTGTATTGACTATCGTAAGTTAAGCGAAGCCGCCAGTAAAGACCATTTTCCTCACCCTTCATGGATCGGATGCTTGAGAGATTAGCAGGAGCGAATACTATTGTTTCCTTGATGGTTTCTCGGGATATTTTCAGATCCCCATTGATCCATTGGATCAAGAAAAGACCACATTCACTGCCCATACGGAACTTTTGCCTCTGGGACGTATGCCTTTTGGCTTATGTAGCGCTCCCGGCACGCTCCAGCGGTGTATGATGGCAATTTTCCACGACATGATCGGAAACAATGGAGGTGTTTATGGATGACTTCTCGGTCATTGGGGACTCATTTCAAACATGTCTCCCATTTAGATAAAATGCTAAAAGGTGTGAAGACACAAATCTTTGTCTAAATTGGGAGAAGAGCCACTTTATGGTCAAAGAAGGCATAGTCCTTGGCCATAAGATTTCCAAAAATGGGATTGAGGTAGATAGAGCAAAGTTGATGTTATTGCTAAATTGCCTCATCCTACTACCGTCAAAGGTATTAGGAGTTTTCTAGGTCATGCTGGGTTTTATCGTAGATTCATACAAGATTTCTCTAAAATCGCTCGACCTATGACCCATCTTCTTGAAAAAGATGCTCCTTTTATCTTCTCACCGAGTGCATCGAGCTTATGAAACATTAAAGAAAAAGCTACGGAAGCACCCATTCTAGTTGCCCCCGATCGGGATTTACCCTTTGAACTCATGTGCGATGCAAGTGATTTTGCTATCGGTGCGGTCTTGGGGCAACGAAAAACCAAGCATTTTCGGCTATCCACTTCATGAGTAAGACTATGGTGAACCTCGAACCCATTACACCACTACGTAAAAGAATTATTAGGCGTGGTGTATGCGTTTGAGAAGTTTGGCCGTGCTTAATCTTGACCAAATCGTGGTGTATACGGATCACTCGGCTCTCAAATATCTCTTTGCAAAACAAGATGCTGGCCGAGATTGCTCAGTTGGGTTCTCCTCCTACAAGAGTTTGATATCATTATCGTGATAAAAAGGAGCCGAGAACACAGGCACGATCATCGTCCGTCTAGAAAACCCTCACCGGGATGTGTTCGAGAAAAGGAAATAAGCGAAACATTTCCTCTCGAAACACTTAATGTGGTTTTGATGAGTGTGTAAATACTCATCATTTTGTACAATATAAAGCTGCAAAATCATCGAAAACACTCAAAAATGCATCAAAATGATGAAAATATTACAAATCGTTGTTTTATGTGTTTTAAATGCAAAATATCAAAATCGGATGAAAAACATATCAAATTTGCAAAATTGCAGTTTGAGTCCCCAAGTTTCTAAAATTGTCAAAAATAGTCCACGAGCCATAATTTCAAAAGCAAAAGTCACCAAAGGTCCTTTTAAAATCATAAGTTGTCAAATTTAGTCCTTTGGTGAAAAATATCAAAAGTTTGAGAAAATTACAAAATTGGTCCTTGAGTTTAAAATTTGGCGAAATGGCCCTGGAAAGTTGAAAATGGCAAGTTTGGTCCTTGTACTCATTGAGATTGTCACTTTTGGTCCCTTGAAACATCTTTGCGTAATTGGCGACCCTAGGTCCTTGCATTTTCGGTTGACAACAAAGGTCCTTGTGATTTAAAACCTTTAACCCCATTTGGACCTATCATAATCCTTTTGGCCTGCCATAGCTTGACCCCACACAAATGCAATTTGGACCCTTGATTAATAATCTGCTGTGGTCAAATTCGATCAAACAAACACACCCCGCTCATCCCTTTCCCCATTTCCTCCCCCGCGCCCACCATTGCAACCACCCACCACCTATCACCACACCTTGTTCCCCACCTCCACCAAACTCCAAATGCAATAAATGCCTCTCCCCATTTTACTCAATCTCTCCATTGCTAGAATCACCTTTGGCGCCAAAACATATTCAAAGGCCAAGATCGGGTTTTAAGCCATCCAGGGTGAGAATGTTGCTGGGATCCACTCAGAAAAGTGAGAGAAAGAAATGGGAGTATAAAAAGACCAAGAAGGAAGACAGAAAAGAGAGTTAGTTTTTAGTTTTGTAAAAGTGTATGTCGTTTCTAAAATTATTAGGTCTTAATTAGTTTTCAATTATGTTTTCTAGTTGATTTGTATCCAACAAAGTTATTAAAGTGTATTGCAACTCATTTTAATTCTCAATTCCAGTTTATGGTTTTATTTCAAAGTTCATGATTCTTGTTGAATTTTCCAATTCTAAATTTCTGAATCCCAAGCTTGATAAGCTTATTTATAAGTTGAAACAAGCTTATATTAGCTTATAATAGCTTTTATAAGCTTGTGTTTAAGATTGAAACAATATTGCACCTTTGGTCAACAAAAGTCAACACAAGAGCAAGAATGGTGCAGGGATGATATGGGTTGATTCAGAATTGAAAATGGGTTGAAATGGAAGCATTTGGGTTGGTTTATATAGGATAGTGATCTTTGGTTCTCTGGTTTCATAGTTGGCAGGCCATAGTGGCTATTGGACAAATTGTAAGTCAATTCCAAGTTGTATTGCATAATCTTCATTTGAAGTTATAGCTAGTTCATACCTGTTGGATTAGTTGTATTTAGGTTAGATAAGCTTAGTTTAATCATTAATGCAAGTTTGTTCTGTGTTTGGATCTATTTAACTGCTTAAACAGTCAAATTAAGGGGTGTTTGGTTTACTGTCATAGCTGTCTCAGGAGTTAATTCAGTATTAGCTATTTGTTGGTTCAAGTTTATTTAGCATAAGTAACTCATTTGAGTCAAGTTCTTTTGCCTGCTAGCTCAAAAAGTCAAACCACTAGTGAAAACTGTCTCATTGATAATCTGTTGGATCTTTGGATTTGAAATCTCTAGACTTGTGTTTAAAAGTCTTATACAGTGCTTACTTTGTGTTCATTTCATCAAAATACATCATAATCAGTCATCAAATTGCATTCAAACCTCACCAAAGTCAAACTGTGGCGGTTTTCAAAAGTCAAATGTGTCAAAGTTGGTTTTTTGCAGAACTTGCAGATTGTGCACAGGGTTCATAATAGCTTGTTAACATCTGGTCTTTTGGTTATAAGTAGCTACCTAGGTCTAGTTTAGGTTTTAACTTTTGGATTCTGCTTCTTAGCTTAGTTGGGTGCTTATTTTAGGACTGCAAGTTGGTACCTAGAATCTGTTTTAAGCTTATTCTCATAATCATCAAATCTGTGATATTGTGCTATTCAGTGGTTGTAGTTTGTTGATTTCTGTTTCATTTGGTTAATTTAGTATATTATTGCTTCTGTGATCAGTGGGTTGCTTGTTTTGCTCATTTGCTTATCAAGTGCTTATTTCAATAAGCACTTGAGTCATCAGTTTCATTTTCTTCCTCATAGCACACTGATTTTCCATTTTTCCTAGCTTCTTAACATCATTTTAGAGTTTTCCTGAAATTTTGATTTTTATAATTTGTTTTGCTATTTTTCTTGATTTTAATTGGTTTTAAGCATTTTTTATTAGCAATTAATACAAAAAATTAAGAAAAGGTTCAAAAAAATAAGTTTTCAATTTTATTAGGTTTAGATAAATATAAAAAGTAAAAAAAGTAATTTTCCAGATTTTTCATAGTTTATTTGGTAATTTTTAGTAATTTAATTAGTTTTTAATAGTTTAAAATTCCTAGAAAATAGAAAAATAATCAGAAAAATACAAAAATAGTTTTGAAAATTCTATTTTGATATTTTAGATTTTTCCAAGTCTTAATTTTATTTTTCTAGCTTAATTTCCTATTTTCTTGTATTTTAGGTAATTATTTAATAGTTAAAAATAGTTTTTAATTAGATAATTAGTTTTGAAAATAATTTTCTTTTTCTAAATATTTTCTTATATCATTAGGTTTGTAAAAAAATTCATTTTCATATTTTTAGGGTTAATATTGATTTAGTTTCACTTTTTATTTTGTACGTCGCGTAGATTTTAATTTCGGTTTTATAAAACAAAAACAAAACATCATTTTAATTATAGTGATAGCGTTTATTTAATAGATTTTATCTTTTAATTTCCTCTAATTTGCATTTAAGCCATTGTAATTTGTTGGCTTTTCCTTAGTTATAATCATAATCACGATTCCCTTTTCGTTCAAATTTCTCGATCACTATTCGTTGATTGATCCATTGCATAGCTCATTTGGGACATAACGACCGGGAGACCCTATACTCTCGGATCTTCATTGAGTTCGTGTTCAAACTGTTTAAGGTTCTTACGGTCCGCCATTCACAAGTGGCGTTTGTGTGAGAAACCTTGACAGTTTTGCACGCATCAAATTTTAGGCGCCGCACGGAGTGTCTTGATCTATCTTCGTGTAGCGTATTAGTTGTTTGAATCCTCACTCATTTGTTTATATCATCCATCTCGTGTATATATATATCCATATTTTCTTCTAAAAATCCAAAACCCAAAATGTACAAAAACGTATAAAACACAAAAATATTTTCTTTTGTTTCTATATATGTATCAAAAATAAAAATACAAAAGATTATTCGCTTTCTTTAATAAATAACAACTTAAAAGATTACCACCAAACCAAGGCGAAGGCACTACCTAAGCGGGGGTGCGACCATAATAAGTTCCGAACTAAAGATTTAAAACTTGCCTTTGTGTCCTTGTGATTGGTGTACCTTTTTCAAAAAGCCATTCATCTTGGATTATTGGTTAAGTTCCATCGTTGTTTTGCCTCGATTTTGTGTTAATTGATTTTGTTGTGATATCGACGTTTGAGACCGTAAAACCCATAAAGATTCTTCTCACCCCATTTTATAAAACGTCTTCATAATTCTCATTCTCATCTCGAAAGATTTTCATAATTCCATTTCTCTCCTTAACTCGAGATTCCTTAGAGTTAACTCTAGTGTATCTTTTCGCTCTTCTAGGTCCGTGAGCCCATTTCGTGAGCTTGTCAAGATTCCAAGAAGGCGTGTTCAGACTTCTGCTCCTTGATCGGATCGAGATCCGGACCGCTTTCACACTACCATTATCATGGCGGAAGAACGCCATATGTGTGAGCTTCTCCGTGCACCCATCGGCGGGTATGGAGATGCTATTGTCGTACCACCATCGTGGTGAAAATTTTGAACTCAAGATCGGGTTCTTGAATCTTGTAACCTCAAATCAGTTCTACGGTTTTGAGCGGGATGATCCTCATGCTCATATTCGATGGTTTAACAAGATTGCATCTACCATCAAGTATAAGAATGTCCCATCGATCTTTGTTAAGCTTCCTGTTCCCATTTTCTCTTGAGGGCAAGCCCGATTTGGCTTGAAAAACAACCCCTCGATCTATTGAGACATGGGAAGATCCGGTGAAGAAATTTGTGAATGAATTCTATCCACCATCCAAACCACGAGTCTAAAAATGAAATCATCAAGTTCACTCGTAAGTTTGATGAACCCTTGATGAATCGTGGGATCGTTTTAAGGAATTGCTTTGAGTGTCCTCACCACGGTTTCTCCGAGTTGATGCAACTCGATACTTTCTACAATGGGTGAGTCAATCTGATCAAGATTCTCTCAATTCCTCCGGAGGAAATTTCCTAAGCAAAAGCACAAAGAAGCTTTAGCGATCATCGAAAACAAGTCTAAAGTCCGACCGCACGAAGCAAGCGGTTGTTTCCCAAGTCGGTGTTGGTCCTTCTTCTTCTTCATCGCCGTGAGTCGGGCCTAGCACCGATGCTAAGATTGATAAACTCACGGAAGCTATTCAAGCTTTGATTCTTTCCAACCGGAAGAAAGTCTCTTTTCCACAAACTTCACCTCCTTTGAAGTTAAGAAAGTGGAAGTCGTGTTACTGTGGTGGCCCCCATGCTTACTATAATCGTATGGCCACCGATGGTAACCTTTTGAAGCCAATGTTGTGGGCGGGATGTCTAATCAAGGAGGCAATCAATATCGTGCTCCTCAGACCCGAACCACCGCCCTAACCACTACTCGGACCTCCGGTTTCAATCAAAACCAAAACCGTAATCGAATCGAATAGACCAAACCAAGGTTTTCAAAACCAAGGTCATTTCAATCCAAACAACGGTTTTCAAAATCGAATCAAAATTTCCAACACCAAGGAAATTTCAATAGAAACCAGTCGTGAAATTTCAACCTGTGGTATTTTCATGGTAATAACCAAGGAAATTTTCGTAATCAAGGCCCTAATCCTAACAATAGAGGCGAATTTCCTGTGCAAACTCAAGCCATTGTTCCAACTGGACCATCATCGATGAGTTGTTGAAACAATTCATGAAATCCAAGAGGAAATGAATCGGTTGTTGGTCGGCCAAATTTCGATATCAAGAAGTCTTTAAATGATCGACCCCGGGCTCGGTACTTTACCTAGCAACACGATCGCTAATCCGAGGGGCGATGCAAAGGCGATCACAACCGTAAGTGGTGCTTCATATCTTGGACCCGCTATTCCTACTACCTCTTCCTCCCAAAGGTAGTGGAAAGTGAACCTCCACACACAATGGACCTATGACTCCAATGCCTCCTCCGCTGTGGCAATAAGTCAAGTTACCAAGGAAACAACGGACAAGGTGCATTATTCAAGCCCAATGGCATCAAGACACGTCCCACCTTTGGTAGTCCAACCTCAGTGGTCCGAAACCCACGTCGAATCAAGGAGTTGTTTTGAACCTCCTGTATCTCCGCTTGTTGACCTAAATCCAAAACTTCTATTCCTTATCCCTCACGTTTACATGAGCAAAAGCTCCATGAAAGCTAGTCATCGGATGGAAAAGTTCTTTCAAATTTTCCAAGAGCTTCACTTTGACATAAGCTTCGCGGATGCCATCATGTTAATGCCCAAGTTTGCATCTACTCGAAACACATGTTGAGCAACAAAGAAAAGTTGTTTGAAATGGCTAAGACTCCTTTGAACGAAAATTGCTCAAATAGTCTTGTTAAAGAAGCTTCCGAGAAGCTAGGAGATCCCGGAAAATTTCTTCTTCCTTGTGTTTTCTGGGATGATTGAATGCTTTGCTCTTGCCGATCTTGGTGCAAGCATCAATCGATGTCGTATTCGATGTGGAAGAAACTTTCACTTCGGAACTTATTCCCACCGCATGACTCTTGAGCTTGCGATCGTTCTATATCGCGTCCTCTTGGCATCGCCGGGCGTATTCGCGAAAGTAGGAAAGTTCCATTTTCCGGTGATTTTGTGGTTGTTGATTTCCATGCCGATCATCGGGTTCCTCTTATTGTTGGTCGAGGATTCACGAGCGGGCCATACTCTTATTGATGTATTTGAGCAAGAGATCACTCTACGTGTGGGTAATGAAGTTTGTTATTTTAACCTCGATCAAACTTCGAGGTACTCCTCAAATTACGATCTTGAATCGGTTAATCGAGTCGATTTAATTGATATTGCTTGAGGAGTACTCTCAAGAGTTTCTTGGTTATCTTCATAATTACGTGGTGGGAATTCCAATTCCACCACATCTTCTCAACCTATCATTGCCGACTCTTCCCCTCTCGCTCCGTTTGAGGTGACTTCCTACGGAAGAGATCGATGACTTTCTTTCATCGATGAATCAATTCCACTGGAATTGATGGTGTGTATGATTCGGAGGGGATATCCTTTATCTTGAGCAATTGCTTAATGAAGATCCATTACCTTCACTCCTCCGAAAGAAATCACGATTGAGAAATCAAATCGATACAAACATCTTGATGAATTTCGAGGTTGAACTTAAGGACCTACCTCCTCATCTTGAGTATGCTTTCTTGGAGGGTGATGATAAATTACCCGTCATTATTGCTAAAGACTTAGCGAGGAGGAGAAAGCGCTCTCATAAAGGTCTTGAAGTCACACAAGCAAGCAATTGCTTGAAACTCTCCGATATTAAGGGTATCAACCACAGGTTTTGTACCACAAAATCTTAATGGAGGATGACTTCAAACCAGAAATTCAACATCGTGAAGGGTGAATCCTAAGATTCACGAGGTTATCAAACAAGAGGTTCTCAAACTTTTGATGCGGTTTGATTTACCCGATCTCGATAGTCCTTGGGTTAGCCCAATTCATTGCGTTCCAAAAAGGGTGGCATTCTTGTTGTCACGAATGAAGAAAGCGAGTTAATTCCAACTCGATTGGTTACGGGATGGCGTGTGTATTGACTATCGCAAGTTAAGCGAAGCCACCGTAAAGACCATTTTCCTCACCCTTCATGGACCGGATGCTTGAGAGATTAGCGGAAAGCGAGTACTATTGTTTCCTTGATGGTTTCTCGGGTTACTTCAGATCCCCATTGATCCATTTGGATCAAGAAAAGACCACATTCACCGCCCATACGGACGTTTGCCTATAGACGTATGCCTTTTGGCTTATGTAATGCTCCTGGCACGTTCCAACGATGTATGATGGCCATTTTCCACGACATGATCGGGAAACTATGGAGGTGTTTATGGATGACTTCTCGGTCATTGGGGACTCGTTTGAGACATGTCTCCCACTTAGACAAAATGCAAAAGGTGTGAAGACACCAATCTATGTCTAAAGCGGGAGAAGAGCCACTTTATGGTCAAAGAAGGCATAGTCCTTGGCCATAAGATTTCTAAGAAGGGATTGAGGTAGATAGAGCAAAAGTTGATGTTATTGCTAAACTACCTCATCCTACTACCGTCAAAGGTATTAGGAGTTTTCTAGGTCATGCGGGTTTTATCGTAGATTCATTCAAGATTTCTCTAAAATCGCTCGGCCTATGACCCATCTTCTCGAAAAAGATGCTCCTTTTATCTTCTCTCCCAGTGCATCGAAGCTTTTGAAACACTAAAGAAAAAGCTTACGGAAGCACCCATTCTAGTTGCCCGATTGGGACTTACCCTTCGAGCTCATGTGCTGATGCAAGTGATTTTGCTATCGGTGCGGTCTTGGGGCAACGCAAAACCAAACATTTTCACCAATCCACTACGCAAGCAAAACTATGGTGAGCTCGGACCCATTACACCACTACGGAAAAAGAATTATTAGGTGTGGTGTATGCGTTTGAGAAATTTCGCCATACCTCATCTTGACCAAATCGTGGTGTATCTGGATCACTCGACCTCAAATATCTCTTTGCAAAACAAGATGCAAAGCCGAGATTGCTCAGTTGGGTTCTCCTCCTACAAGAATTTGATATCATTATTCGTGATAAAAAGGAGCCGAGAATGGCTGCGATCATCTGTCGATTAGAAAACCCTCACCAAGATGTGTTCGAGAAAAGGAAATAAATGAGACATTTCCTCTGAAACACTCAATGTGGTTTCTTTTCGTGGAGACTCTTCTACCCCATGGTTTCTTGACTTTGCAAATTACCATGCGGGTAACTTTATGGTGAAAGGGATGTCGTCCCAATGAAAAATAAATTCTTTAAAGATGTGAAACATTATTTCGGGACGACCCTACTTGTTTAAAATTTGTGCGGATCAAGTCATCCGGCGATGTGTGTATGGTCGGGAAGCTATTGACATTCTCAAGGCTTGCCATTACGGACCCTCTTGGGGACATCATAGCCCCAACTACACCGCCAAGAAGGTGTTTGATTCTCGATTCTATTGGCCCATTAATCTACAAGGATGCCCATGAATTCGTCAAAACACATGACGCTTGTCAACGTCACGGGAATATCTCACAAAGGAATGAAATGCCGCAAAGCGCCATTCAGTGTGTGAGATTTTTGACATATGGGGCATTGACTTTATGGGGCCATTTCCTTCTTCCGTGGTAATAAGTACATACTCGTGGCCGTTGACTACTTGTCAAAATGGGTTGAAGCTAAAGCTTTACCCACCAGCGATGCCGAGTTGTGGTGAAATTCTTAAAATCTCTCTTTGCTAGGTTTGGAACTCCACGAGCCATAATCGGTGATCGTAGTGCATTTCGCAATGACCGATTCGAAAGAGTCATGCAAAAGTATGGTGTAACTCACCGTACCTCTATCGCGTACCACCCACGAACAAGTGGGCAAGTGGAAGTTTCTAACCAGGGATAAAAAATTCTTGAGAGGACGGTTGGTGAAAACCGTGCCTCTTGGTCGGATAAGCTAGATGGCGCTCTACGGGCCTTCCGACAAACCTACAAAACACCCATCGGGTGCACTCCATACAAGTGGTGTACGGAAGGCGTGTCATCCGCGGTTGAGCTTCGAGCACAAGGCATCACGGGCCTTGAAGCATGCTAATTTCGATATTCAGACGGTGGTGATCATCGGAAAGTTCAAATGAATGAATTAAATGAACTCCGTGATCAAGCTTACGAGAACTCTTTGATTTATAAAAAGACAAAGAAGATGCATGACTCAAAATCAAGAACGCGTTTTCAACGTTGGTGATCGAGTCCTTCTTTTCAACTCAAGATTGAAGATTTTCTCGGAAAGCTCAAGTCCGTTAGTGCGGTCCATTTACCATCGCTAAGGTTTATCCTTATGGTACCATTGAGTTATCTCAACCCGATGGTCCAAAATTTAAAGTGAATGGTCATCGAGTGAAACATTACTTTGGAGAGGACATTCCATCCATGGTTGTCCGGGACTTACAAACTTTCCCATGAACCAATGAATGCGGGGATCGAGTCAAGCTAGCGACTCGGTAATCAAAAACGATAGCATGCCATATGGGTTCTCACCCATATTTCGTCTTCTTACCTCTTTCTACCACCCTAGTGTGGGGGGTTGCCACATGTTTTGTATATAAAGTCTTCTAAAAAAAAAAAAAAAAAAAAAAAATCTTCTTTCTAAATAATGGCCGTAGTATTTCCCTTTCACGTTCTTTGTTTCGGCATAACCGCTGGGTACTTTGAATATTGAGGGCAATATTCATCTCTAGTGTGGGGGATTCTCACGAATTTTATCATGTAATTATATCGCCCAATCCCCGTTTTGGCCAAAATTTTTTGGAGTAAGTGTTCTACACTTACTCATCTTGATTATCGATCCGCCATATACAGAAGACAAAAGGATTGGCTAATCCGAGAGCAAACGGCTCTTGGTAAAGATATATCAAATCCGTTTACGACTTGCAATTTGCCCAAAATTGTATGGTATTCATCACCATATCCTAAAAAGTGAAGAGTTGGCTAGCCCGCAAGATTATGGCTTGTGGTAAAGGCGATGGAAAAACCATAATTGGTAATCAACTCACCAAAGATAATATTGATAATTTATCTAAGAGTTGGCTAGTCCGAGAATGGGTACGGCTCGGTAAAGACAAATCAAATCCGTTGGAAGGCGGTGGTTTGCTCAAAATCACATGGTTATCGGTGTACCATGGTTCTTACTTGAATCGAAACATTTGGCTACTCCGTAAGTAATGGCTTTTGGTAAAGAGATTAAAATCCATTATGTTTTCTCAAATCATTGCTAGGGACTAGCAATATCTCGATGTGGGGATTGATGAGTGTGTAAATACTCATCATTTTTGTACAATATAAACCGCAAAATCATCCGAAAACACTCAAAATGCATCAAAATGATGAAAATATCACAAATCGGTGTTTTATGTGTTTTAAATGCAAAATATCAAAATCGGATGAAAAACATATCAAATTTGCAAAATTAGGTTTCAGTCCCCAAGTTTCTAAAATTGTCAAAATAGTCCACGAGCCATAATTTCAAAAGCAAAAGTCACCAAAGGTCCTTTTAAAATCATAAGTTGTCAAATTTAGTCCTTTGGTGAAAAATATCAAAAGTTTGAGAAAATTACAAAATTGGTCCTTCGAGTTTAAAATTTGGCAGAAATGGCCCCTGGAAAGTTGAAAATGGCAAGTTTGGTCCTTGTACTCATTGAGATTGTCACTTTTGGTCCCTTGAAACATCTTTGCAGAATTGGCAGCCTAGGTCCTTGCATTTTCAGATTTGACAACAAAGGTCCTTGTGATTTAAAACCTTTTAACCCCCATTTGGACCCTATCATAATCCTTTTGGCCCTGCCATAGCTTGTGACCCCCTGTCAAAATGCAATTTGGACCCCTTGATTAATAATACTGCCTGTGGTCAAATTCCAGTCAAACAAACACACCCCGCTCATCCCTTTCCCCCATTTCCCTCCCCCTGTCTGCCCACCATTGCAACCACCCAGCTCACCTATCACCACACCTTGTTCCCCCCACCTCCACCAAACTCCAAATGCAATAAATGCCTCTCCCCCATTTCACTCAATCTCTCCAACTGCTAGAATCACCTTTTGGCGCCAAAAACATATTCAAAGGCCAAGATCAGTTTTAAGCCATCCAAGGGCTGAGAATGTTGCTGGGATCCACTCAGAAAAGTGAGAGAAAGAAATTGGAGTATAAAAAGACCAAGAAGGAAGACAGAAAAGAGAGTTAGTTTTTAGTTTTGTAAAAGTGTATGTCGTTTCTAAAATTATTAGGTCTTAATTAGTTTTCAATTATGTTTTCTAGTTGATTTGTATCCAACAAAGTTATTAAAGTGTATTGCAACTCATTTTAATTCTCAATTCCAGTTTATGGTTTTATTTCAAAGTTCATGATTCTTGTTGAATTTTCCAATTCTAAATTTCGAATCCCAAGCTTGATAAGCTTATTTATAAGTTGAAACAAGCTTATATTAGCTTATAATAGCTTTTTATAAGCTTGTGTTTAAGATTGAAACAATATTGCACACTGGTCAACAAAAGTCAACACAAGAGCAAGAATGGTGCAGGGATGATATGGGTTGATTCAGAATTGAAAATGGGTTGAAATGGAAGCATTTGGGTTGGTTTATATAGGATAGTGATCTTTGGTTCTCTGGTTTCATAGTTGGCAGGCCATAGTGGCTATTGGACAAATTGTAAGTCAATTCCAAGTTGTATTGCATAATCTTCATTTGAAGTTATAGCTAGTTCATACTGTTGGATTAGTTGTATTTAGGTTAGATAAGCTTAGTTTAATCATTAATGCAAGTTTGTTACGTGTTTGGATCTATTTAAGCGCTTAAACAACAAATTAAGGGTGTTTGGTTTCTTGTCATAGCTGTCTCGGGGAGTTAATTCAAGATTAGCTATTTGTTGGTTCAAGTTTATTTAGCATAAGTAACTCATTTGAGTCAAGTTCTTTTGCTGCTAGCTCAAAAAGTCAAACCACTAGTGAAACTGTCTCATTGATAATCTGTTGGATCTTTGGATTTGAAATCTCTAGACTTGTGTTTAAAGTCTTATCTGATGCTTACTTTGTGTTCATTTCATCAAAATACATCATAATCGATCATCAAATTGCATTCAAACCTCACCAAAGTCAAACTGGTAACTGGTTTTCAAAAGTCAAAATGTGTCAAAGTTGGTTTTTTCGAACTTGCAGTTGTGCATGTGGTTCATAATAGCTTGTTAACATCTGGTCTTTTGGTTATAAGTAGCTACCTAGGTCTAGTTTAGGTTTTAACTTTTGGATTACCTTAGCTTAGTTGGGTGCTTATTTTAGACCGCAAGTTGGTACCTAGAATCTGCTTTTAAGCTTATTCTCATAATCATCAAATCGTGATATTGTGCTATTCGATGGTTGTAGTTTGTTGATTTCTTTCAATTGGTTAATTTAGTATATTATTGCTTCTGTGATCAGTGGGTTGCTTGTTTTGCTCATTTGCTTATCAAGTGCTTATTTCAATAAGCACTTGAGTCATCAGTTTCATTTTCTTCCTCATAGCACACTGATTTTCCATTTTTCCTAGCTTCTTAACATCATTTTAGAGTTTTCCTGAAATTTTCAGATTTTTATAAGCTGTTTTGCTATTTTTCTTGATTTTAATTGGTTTTTAAGCATTTTTTATTAGCAATTAATACAAAAAATTAAGAAAAGGTTCAAAAAAATAATTTTTCAATTTTATTAGGTTTAGATAAATATAAAAAGTAAAAAGTAATTTTCCAGATTTTTCATAGTTTATTTGGTAATTTTAGTAATTTAATTAGTTTTAATAGTTTAAAATTCTAGAAAATAGAAAATAATCGAAAAATACAAAAATAGTTTTGAAAATTCTATTTTGATATTTTAGATTTTTCTAAGTCTTAATTTTATTTTTCTAGCTTAATTTCCTATTTTCTTGTATTTTAGGTAATTATTTAATAGTTAAAAATAGTTTTTAATTAGATAATTAGTTTTAAAAATAATTTTCTTTTTCTAAATATTTTCTTATATCATTAGGTTTGTAAAAACTTCATTTTCATATTTTTAGGGTTAATATTGATTTAGTTTCACTTTTTATTTTGTACGTCGCGTAGATTTTAATTTCAGTTTTATAAAAACAAAAACAAAAACATCATTTTAATTATAGTGATAGCGTTTATTTAATAGATTTTATCTTTTTAATTTCCTCTAATTTTCATTTAAGCCATTGTAATTTGTTGGCTTTTCCTTAGTTATAATCATAATCACAATTCCCTTTTTCGTTCAAATTTCTCGATCACTATTCGTTGATTGATCCATTGCATAGCTCGCTTGGGACATAACGACCGGGGAGACCCTATACTCCTCAGATCTTCATTGAGTTCGTGTTCAAACTGTTTTAAGGTTCTTACGGTCCGCCATTCACAAGTGGCGAGCTTGTGTGAAACCTTGACGGTTTACTGCGCATCGAGTTCTTTCGTGGAGACTCTTCTACCCCATGGTTTCTTGACTTTGCAAATTACCATGCGGGTAACTTTGTGGTGAAAGGGATGTCGTCCCAACGGAAAAACAAATTCTTTAAAGATGTAAACATTACTTACGGGACGACCCTACTTATTCAAAATTTGCGCGGATCAGTCATCAAAGGCGATGTGTATGGTCGGGAAGCCATTGACATTCTCAAGGCTTGCCATTCGGACCTCTTGGGGACATCATAGCCCCAACTACACCGCCAAGAAGGTGTTTGATTCCGGATTCTATTGGCCCGCAATTTACAAGGATGCCCATGAATTTGTCGAAACACGCGACGCTTGTCAACAGTATGCGAGAATATCTCAAAAGAAATGAAATGCCGCAAAACGCCATTCAAGTGTGTGAGATTTTGACATCCGGGGCATTGACTTTATGGGGCCATTTCCTTCTTCTCGCGGTAATAAATACATACTCGTGGCGTTGACTATTTGTCAAAATGGGTTGAAGCAAAAGCTTTACCTACCAATGATGCCCGAGTTGTTGTGAAATTCTTAAAATCTCTTTTGCTAGGTTTGGAACTCCACGAGCTATAATCGATGATCGTGAGTACGCATTCTGCAATGACCGGTTTGATAGAGTCATGCAAAATATGGTGTAACTCACCGTCTCTCTCTGCGTACCACCCCAAACAAGTGGGCAAGTGGAAGTTTCAACCGAGGGATTAAAGAATTCTTGAAAGGACGATGGCGAAAACCGTGCCTCTTGGTCGGATAAGTTAGATGACGCGACTGGGCCTTCAGACGACTTATAAAACACCCATCGGTGTACTCCATACAAGCTTGTGTGCGGGAAGGCATGTCATCTCGCCGGTTGAGCTTGAGCACAAGGCATCTTGGGCCTTGAAACATGCCAACTTTGATATTCAGACGGTGGTGGTCACCGGAAAGTTCAAATGAATGAATTAAATGAACTCCGTGATCAAGCATACGAGAACTCTTTGATCTACAAAGAAAAGACAAAGAAGATTCATGACTCAAAATCAAAACCGCGTTTTCAACGTCGGTGATCGAGTCCTTCTTTTCAACTCAAGATTGAAGATTTTCTCGGAAAACTAAAATCACTGGTGCGGACCATTCACCATCACTAAAGTATTTCCATATGGAACCATTGAGTTATCTCAACCCGATGGTCCAAACTTTAAAGTGAATGGTCATCGGTTGAAGCACTATTTTGGAGAGGACATTCCTCTTGTGGTTGTCCGGATCTACAAACTTTCCCATGAACCAATGAATGTGGGGATCGAGTCAAGCTAGCGACTGGGAATCAAAAACAAGAGCATACTATATGGGTTTTCACCGTATTTCGACTTCTTTCTACTTTCTACCACCCTAGTGTGGGGAGTTGCCACATGTTGTATATATATATATCTAAAAAAAAAAAAAAAAAAAATTCTTTCAAAATAATGGCGTAGTATTTCCTTTTACGTTATAAGTTTCGGCATAACAGTAGGTACTTTGAATATTGAGGGCAATATTCATTTCTAGTGTGGGGGAATTCTCACGAATTTTATCATGTAATTATACCACTTAATTCCCGTTTTGGCCAAAATTTTTTTGGGTAAGTGTTTTGCACTTACTCAACTTCTGATTATCGATCCGCCATGTCTAATAAACAAAAGGATTGGCTAATCCGAGAGCAAACGGCTCTTGGTAAAGATATCACAAATCCGTTGACGGACTTGCAATTTGCCCAAAATTGTATGGTGTTCAATTCACCATATCTTTAATTAGTGAAGAGTTGGCTAGCCCGCAAGTTTATGGCTTGTGGTAAAGGCGATGGAAAAACCATAATTGGTAATCACTCACCAAAGATATTTTATCTAAGAGTTGGCTAGTCCGAAGCAAGCGGCACGGTAAAGACAAATCAAATCCGTTGGAAGTCGGTGGTTTGCTCAAAATCACATGGTTATCGGTGTACCATAGTTCTTACTTGAACTGAAACATTTGGCTACTCGAGTAATGGCTTTTGGTAAAGAGATTCAAATCCATTAATTTTTCTCAAAAGATTGCTAGGGACTAGCAATAGTTTAGTGTGAGGATTGATGAGTGTGTAAATACTCATCATTTTGGTCAATCGGAATCGCAAAATATTTAAAAATGCTCGAAATGCATCAAAATACTAAAAATATCTCAAAATTGCATTTTATATGTTTCGGATGCAAAATGTTTAAAATCGGATGAAAAATGAGCTAAGTTTGCATAATTGGCGTTTAGGTCCCCAGTTTCAAAAATTGTCGGAAATAGTCCCTGAGCACTTATTTTAAAGAAAAGTCACCAAAGGTCCTTTTAAATCATAAGTTGTCATAATTAGTCCTTTGGTGAAAAATTTCAAAAGTTTTGAGAATTTACAAGTTTGGTCCTTGAGTTACAAATTTGGCAAAAATAGTCCTTGGAAGTTTGAAAATGTCCTTTACGGTCCTTGTACTATTAAAACTTGTCATTTTGGTCCCTTGAAACAACTTTGCAAAATTGGCGACTTTGGTCCTTGGTCTTTCGAGAAATTACAAAAGTGGTCCTTGTTTATTAATGCCTTGACCCGCCCCTATCAAAACCACTATGACCCCCGCCATAATCCTTTGACCCTTTGTTTTGAACCCTCGTCCAATATAACCCCACGGTTTAAAATACCAAACCCGCCTACATTTAAAATATAAAACAAAACACTCACGGGTTTCCCTTCCCCCCTCATCATCACCTGCAACTCCAACCCACTTTCCATCATCATCACCTTACTCCTACCCTCCAAACACCCCAAGCCAAGATGCATTAAATGCTCCTTCCATTGTCACAAGTTATCAGTCCACTGGCAAAAACCATTTTGGCGCCAAATTTTGATCAAACGGCCAAAAATGACTCAAGTCATCAAATGGTCCCAAATTAAAGGTGGGATTTGCTCAGAGATGTGAGAGAAGCATTTTGGTGTATAAAAAGAAGAAGAGAAGCAAGAGAGTGCAGTAGTACTTAGTTTTCAATATTTATGTATGTCGTTTTTTATGTTTATGTTTTAATTAAGCTCTAAATTGTAATCTCTGCTTTTAAGAACTCAACTTAAGTTATTTTACCATTGTAAGCTACTTTCAAGCATCAATTCAAAGTTTTACTAAGTTCCATGTTTTTATGTTTCTTGTTAAAAATTTGGTTTCATGATCTTATATATAAGCTACAGTGAGTTTATTTTAAATTCTAATAAGCTTAGTTAAGCTATTTATAGCTTTTGTTAAGGTTATAATTGATTTAAAACACATTTAGGACTTGGTCAACAAAAGTCAAACCGCAATGCTAATGGGTGAATGGTTACGAATTGCGATATGGAGCTCGGATATGGGTTGATCTTGATCGATTTGGGTTGAAATTCATTTGAAGCGGGATTAAAACAAAGTAATAGGATAGTGTTCTTTGTTTGATTGATCTCAAGCCATTGTGGCTAGGACCTCGTGTAGTGTCAGTTCTTTGGTCTGTTTGAATCCATGTTTTCTTGTTAATAAGCTTTAATTCTGTTAAACATTAATATAATTTAGCTTAATATCTCTAGTATAATTGAAGTTTTTATTTATGTGCATGTTTCAAGTCATGTCTGCATATCTGTCAAAATGGAGCAGTTGAGTTTTGGTGTTTAAATATTGATTAGCTATCTTGATCTAGGTCTAATTTGGTTATCTTAATCTAGTGTAATGATGAGTTTAGCTTGGATCTGAGTTTAGCTTAGCAAAACAGTGAATCAGTGTCTTAAAGTGGTGTTTGGATCAGGTGTTCAAGCCTGTGTATGAGGTTTGTTCATTGGCCAAACTCTGTGGTTTAAGGTTTACATAGGATAGATAAGCTCATTGCAGTCATCAAATCTCATTTGTATACTTTAAAAGTCAAATTCAACAAATTCCTGTTCTAGTTTCATAACTGTTGAGATTTTGATAGAGCAAAAGCTTGAATTGTGTTTAGATATCATTAGGATAGCTTGCATTAGTCTTAGTTCACCATAAAACATCATTTTCGGTTGATAAACCGTAATCAAAACTCACTTTAGTCAACTTTACAGCTTTATCTAAAAAGTCAAAAGTGGTTAAAACCGGTTTTCAAATCTTAGTTGAGGTCTCATTTGTTAATCCTTGGTGCATGCCTTTGATCTTGTGGATTTAACAATTTGAGTGGTCTAATTTCCATAAGCGATTTTTGCAAAATTTTACAAAAGCTTCTTAAGCTTCAAATGAGCTTGTCAACTTGTCAAAATGCCCTTTGACAGGCATAAGTCACCAAGCATTTTCTCGGTTGTCAGAGCTTGTCATAAGCTCATTAGAGCTTATTTTGGTCCGAGTTTTGGTTTTAAGTAGCTAACCAGGTATTCTTGAGAGTCCAATATCTGGTTTCAATTTCCAGCTTATTGGGTAGCTTATTCTTAAGCTACAAAGTAGTAGTCAAATATGTTTTTGCACTTAATTTCAAATCCTCAAATCTGTTTAGCTTGCACTTAAGAGGTTTAGGATAGTGATAATTAGTTGCTTTTGAGTAGTTTTAGCTTATTATAGCTTCTGTGTTAAGTGGGTGCTCAGTTGGTACCTTGTGCTTATTTTGAGTGCTTATTACTTAAGCACTTTGTACTGCAGTTCCATATTCTCACACATAAGCCACTGTTTTTATATTTTTCATAGAATCAGAATATTAATTTAGACTTTTCCTGAATTTTTGATTTTTCTAGTTCGGTTTGCTATTTTTCTTCATTTAAAAGCAGCTTTTAGGCATTTTAATTAGCTTTTAATACAATTAAATCGAAAAGTTTCAAAAAATAATTTTCAATTTTCCTAGGTTGAGATAAATATAAAAATCAAAAAATATTTTTTCAGATTTTTCATAGTTTAATTTGTAATTTTTAGCAATTTAATTAGTTTTAAATAGTTTTAATTCATAGAAAATAGAAAATAATCGAAAAATACAAAATTAGTTTTGAAAATTCTATTTAGTTATTTTAGATTTTCTAAGTCATAATTTCATTTTTCTAGCTTTATTTCATATTTTCTTATATTTTAGGTTATTAT
This sequence comes from Chrysanthemum lavandulifolium, assembly GCA_022545495.1. Taxonomy (NCBI): domain Eukaryota; kingdom Viridiplantae; phylum Streptophyta; class Magnoliopsida; order Asterales; family Asteraceae; genus Chrysanthemum; species Chrysanthemum lavandulifolium. The sequence continues at coordinate 70,975,089 of CM040238.1, forward strand.
TAAATAGGTAAAAATAGTTTTAATTAATAATAATTAAATAAATAGTAATAAAAATAATTTTCTTTTCTAAAAATTTTCTCTTATCATTAGGTTTGTAAAATGTTATTTTTATATTTTAGGATTAATATTGTTTCAGTTTCACATTTTCTTTTTATGCGTTACGTAGTTTTTAATTTAAGTTTATAAAAGAAAAATCAAAAAACATCATTTTAAAAATAGTGATAGCATTTATTTAATATAATTTATCTTTTTAATTTTCTTTCATATTTCCTTTGTCATTTAATATCAATCATAACCCTTTTCCCGTTCAAATTCTCCCGATCACTATACGTTTGATTATTCTCGCACGTTCGTTGGGACTTAACGACACTGGGAAACACTATACTCCTCTAGATCTTCATTGCATTGGTGTCGAAATTTGTTTGAAGTTTATTACGGTTAGCCATTCACAAATGGCTAGCTTGTGTGATATAACTTGACGGTTTGGGAGCCAATCATACTTCTCCCCATGTTACGGAGCGTTATCGACTTAAAGTCTCCCTTGTATGGAGCAGTGCAAATTCTCCCATGTTCGGGGTGTTCTTAATTGTATATAATAGTTGTATGATGTCTTGTTCAGTACATTCGCATTGTTAGTCTCTATCACTAAGTAGTATGGATAGCGCTTATTAGGTCGGCCAACCTCTCGTTCACTATGTTCTGGAAAGCATATTATTTATTCTAAGGGCTTTGCACGGCATACATTATTATATACGTGGTGCTATCCTGTGAACTATTATGACAATGTATACTTGACTACTAGACATACTACTTTTGGCAGTGGGTTGTGAACACACAGGTTGCAAGTTTTGTATGGGCGGAACTTGGAATTGAGTGGATTTACAATGCCTTTGCTTTGTGAACTCATTTGACAACATGTGCTTGAACATAAACTAGACATACTACTTTTGGCAGTGGGTTGTGAACACAAATTTTACAAGTTTTGTATGGCCGGAACTTGGAACTGAGTGGATTTACAATGCCTTTGCTTTGTGGACTATTCTAAATGACCAAAAACTTTGCCTTTGCTGCATGAACGTTCTTTAAAAGCTTTACTTGTTAAACAAACTCTATGAACTCACTCAACCATTGTGTTGACACTTTTAGCATGTTTTATCTCAGGTATCTAAGGCATTCACTTCATGGCATGCATGTGGACTTATCATAGAGTCGCGGTGACGACGCGTCTCACATATATTTTATGCACTTAACTATCGTTTGATTGTAACAAACTTATTTTGGTAAATTGGAAATCTTTTAGGACTTATGTTTTGTAAACTCTGATTATTTTACTTAATCAAACGATATTTTCAAAACGACACTTTAGGTCGTTCGATATAACTGTAACTTTGATGTTATGACGATCCGTCCCAGTATTCCATTCCACGCAAAGCAGGTAATTTGGGGTGTGACACCGTAAGCTCTCATCTTCTACATGTACAAGCCCTAGCTTCAACATTCACAATACACTTATCTCCCCATCCACCGACCTCATACTTTTCTCCTTCAACGCAGTAAAGCGGTGTACTTATAAGCCTCTTTCTTGATTGCATCTAACATGAGTGTTGCCTTTGGTGTTAATGGTCCCAAGACACTTGTGAATCACATTCACAACGTTCACTATTCTTTTCATACGGTATTCTCTAATGTATTCCAAAGCGTAATGATGGGTTGGTACCTACCTCCCAATAGTTTGCCATTGAACACCTCACACATGTTATTAAGTAACACATCGAATGAGCCCTCCTACAACATGTTTGGTTAGGTACACGAAAAATGTCGTAGAACAAAAGATGTCGGTGTAGACAAGGGTATATTCCATTGTTCTTCGTCTATACCGACCGATGTAAGTCGGCGGAAAAGGACCCTCATAAAAGCACCATCTAACCCCAACAACTCTCTTTGACAAGATTTATATCCTTCCTTCAAAGCACCTAAGCATACATACATTCTCTTGAAAACTACGGTTGGACTTGTTGCATCATTGCGGTTTGTACACTTATCCTAGTTGTTGTATCCGGGTTTGTTTTTCGCAACTCTTCAAAGATAGTCTCTTAAAAGTAGGGATGAGCACGGTGCAGTTGGTACCGAACCCGTACCGAATTGATGGTACCGATTTTTTCCCGAGTAAAATGGGGTACGGCACCGTCTGGGGACGGGATTCGGCATCGGAACCCGTATCTGCATTTCTCGATCGGAAATCGGTACCTATCCGGTTCTTCCCGTTTTTTGTTAAACAAAAAAAGATTCAAAGAAAATGCAACAAAAAATAGAACAAAACATGCATTTTCAAGTGATTTTAAAACCATGACGTGACACAAAACCCCACCAATACTTAACACCGAGATGGTCGTAACAGCGGCTTCTAATGTAATGTTATTATTTTCTTGTAGACAAGGTACTGTAAGATAACAACAATATGTGAGGAGCCATTTTTTCGCTTACAGAACAGATGACAACATGAAGATTAGTAATACTCTAGTACAAACCATTAATAAGAGCATCATTAACGTTAACTTAAAAGTTTGCTCTAAAATCGTAAATAAGAAAACTTTACGAATATCCTAACACTTAAAAATTGTTTCAATATCTCCCAAATGAACAATTTGTAAACATTGATAACTTAGGTTGTAAACATCCGAAAATCCAAAAGACAGTAAGCAAATTATTATGATTATTCTTACTCCTATTATTTATCTAATATTTAATAGTAATTTCGCTAAACATAGGTTTTTACACAAATTTCGGGAATTTTTTCGGTACTTCCCGCTTTGGTACCGGTACCGTATTATTGGTCCCGAATTTGTTTTTGGCTCAATTCATGGTACCGGTCCGCATCGTGTATAGTGAGTCAGATCTTGTTTGATGCAGATGCAGCGGTTCCGGTTCGGTATCGGGATTCGGATCCGAATGCTCATCCCTACTTAAAAGAGTGTATTCTCGCTTATGATCACCCCTAATCTCATTTTACGCTTTGTTTTTTGCCTTAATGCCTTTTGCATAGACACCGAACTTCAAACTGCTTCTTGAGTTGATCTTGAGCGACCTTGATTAGAATATCTGGATTGACTTGAACTTGGTCAACTATTTGCTTCGAAGAAACTTGTAGTCACAAGCTTTAATCTCTCTGATTGCAAACATTTGTGTTCATCCCGAAAGTTCGAACAATCCATACATCTTTAGCTGTATTTTTTGCTACATACAACAACCATGGACAATCTGTTGCTTGCTCCTTGCGTGTTCGCAAATATACATCCCTTCCAAGGCCTCTAGTTATCGGACCAGTTTTCCTCTTTGGGGCCTGATCCTTCGGTTATTCCACAAACATGTATTTTTCCAAGACACCTAACCCTAATTCTCTGTTTGTCATTCTTAATAAGTTGCAATTTCCTCCTAGTCTTTATTGAAAGCAGGTAGATCCTATCATTCACTTCTTTTGTAGTTACAAAACTTTGACCACGAAAAAATATATTTCGTCATCTGTTGTGCCGTCTCACTTAACTTTTGTTTTTGTATGCCCTCAATTTGTTCCTCCTAATAACATACTCATCCTCATTCTCGGAACCACTTGCAAAATCATTATCATCTAATGATCCAACTCACTTTTCTTAAAAAATCATGTGGTAGGCGGTCGGTGGGACCTATAGATGGTAACTCTGTAGTCTCGGTCACTTTGAGCAGTTAACATCAAAATCAGCTCCTCAAAAGTATTAGCCTCATCGACAACCTGTGTTTCCATCACCATTGTTCTCAATATCATCATCGCCACTCATATAAATGTCATCTCACTCACATTGTCATCACTTAAAGCTTCATCGATTTCACTTACATGTACTGATTTACCTTTTGGATATGATCCACATGATTACATGTTTCCTCCTCATGATGACCTAACTCTTGATCTTTTTGACATACCTCTTGGGGACTATCCATTTGGATATGCTCAACATGTTTATCTATATCTTGGTTGACATCACCTACAACATCTTGATCGACAGACCTCTACAGATGGAAACAAGGGTTGCTTTTCGCATCCGACTAGATTGTACCAAAGTATTGACTTCCAAAGGTTGACGTGTAACCCGACATATATCCTCTACCACGATTTATTAACAATGTTTTCTAAGAACAATTTGTTTGAGTAATATGGAACAATAGCAAGAACTGCGCTTTTTCTTTGTTGCATCCACATCAAAGAATAATGTCCTAATTGACTTTGGTGACATTTGATCAACATCCAATGTTGTCTTACCATTTTCAACATAAACCTCTATCATCTTATGGTCATCAACAAGATCTTTCAATATTTCTAAATTAGCACTCTCACTTAAGCTTATACGAACCATCATCCAAATTACTACCGGGCTTAACAAAGTAATAGTAATTTTTGAACCAAGCTCATAACCCAATTCATACATAAGAACATCCAACTCTTCAACCGACACACTATCAACATCAACCAAATCAACTAACGCTTCCATACCTCCAACGTATATTCTACTGTGCCAAGATTTAAAGACACCATTGTGATGAACCCTCATGCTAAACATATTAGATCTACCACCGAAAACATGTCAATATATGTTTAGGGCATTCTAAAACTTAATTGGCAAACAATAAATACCCCAATTAGAAATTCCAATGACTATAATAAAAAAAAAAAAAAGACAGTATTTCTTGCAGAGTCGTATAGGGCCGGTATCATCAACTGGATAACACGGATGTCTTCTTACTTTCCATATAGTAAAGTCCATGTTTCGGTTTATGATTGATAAGCAGGGGTTTTGTGACATGCGATTAGGGTTTGTGAATTCGATAATTCTTGTAACGAAAGTTCAGGACGAATAATATCTGGACTATGTGTTTATTGGGCGGAAGAGAGTTACATTACATGTGGCAATAATTAAAAAATTTAATTGAAATATGGAATTGACAAATGTGCCCTTGGACTAAAAGACAAATCTAACGCCATCCAAGTCCTTGACTAACGGCAATATGGTCAAAGGACCCAGAGTGAGTAAAAACTTGAAATAGGGACCCCGACGATGAAAAGGACCAGGTTTGTCCCAACGCGAAGCGGATTGACAAGTTTAGGGATCAACCGTGTATTTTAGTCTAAAAAAATAAGTAGATAAAAAGATATTTCAATTTGCATGAAAATAAAGATGAATTTTTAGTTGAGAAGTGACACATGTCACTTTTTAATTGGGGCTCTTTATCTTAATTTTTAATAGTTAAGAGTTAGACTTGGAGTTTGTTAAAAAGTGACACATGTCATCTCATGATTGGAGGTCCTTAACTTAATTTTTTATTAGGAGTTAAGCTTGGAATAAGGTTTGGCTTTTACATGCATTATAATATGAGAAATGATCATAAGCAAACTTAGACAAAATGAGCGCAAAACATTTGGCAAGATCTTGTGGATGCGAGCAGTGGACCCGCTTATTTTACAACCCGCCGTGATTTTGCAGAAGTGTCTTTGGGTCATTTTTGAGCCTAAGCTTAGCTTACGCTATAATTTCTCTTATAATATAGTATAGATAAATTAATGAAAAGCAATCAGATTGCTCAATTTTACTATGTGAACAAATAAATCTAAAAAAGCTATATTGATAATTGTCATAATAATCAAATTCACATGGCTCATGTGCAAATATTACATTAGATATATAGCTTTTACTAGAGCTAAGAAAATGAGTGATTGTTATTTTTTCATTAGAGAAAGGTGACGATAATGAAACTAAACTAATGCATAAATAAAATAAAAAAATAAAAATAATCATAATACATTATTTTTACAAGCAGCCTACTCGCGCATTAATTATATTGCGGCGGTGGCTATCATGCAGTTAAAATAGTGGCTATCATGCAGTTAAAATATTCGACGAGTAATGTTTTCCCTGACGAATGATGATAATATTATGTAGTTAAGAAATACCCTCCTATTATTTTTTACGATGATAAATATAACAAGGGGCGTTTGATGAAAAAAAAACTATAAAGGTGAGAAAGACGTTATATACAATGTTAAAAAGAAAAGTTCAAATAAATTCAAATTTGTAAACTAAATAGTGTAATACTCAAAATATTAAGTCAATACCTTTTGCTTAAAATAAATTATTGTAAAACTATAAAATATATGATTGGTTTGTACCATGTTAAATAAATGATAGTTTTCATTGTTTATATCATGTGTTATATCAAGCGTATGAAGCTTTTTTGTGTTTGATTAGTTTGTACATTCTCTGTTTGATTAGTTTGTACAATAAAAATAATAATTAATTAATATTTTGCAATGGTTCTGCAATGGAAGCTAACAATAGTTTCTTTTTTATATTTTTTTAATACTCCATCGCAAATCCATTACAAATTTCAAATAAACTTGACGGATTTGCAACAGAATATGTAAAAATAAGTATAAAAGAAATTACTTTAAATTTTGCAACGATTTGCTATGGTTTTCTATGTCCTACTCCTTGCTAATCCGTTGCAAATATGTTGCAAACCCGTTGCATATTTGCTACGGAAAATTTCCTGTCACAAATTTCTATAGCATTAGCCCAGTTGTGGAGTAGTAGTTTTTGGCATTCAATGAAAGAGTTGAAAAATTAATGACTGAATAGTTGTTGTAGATGATTGTACATATTGCGTAGTTGATACCATTTGCTAAAATTCTATATATAAAAATTTTGAAAAAAATTAAGAAAAACTGTAAAAAATGATTTATATGTAAGTATAGATGATTACCAAAAAAAAAAGTTGTATTGACTAAACATACTACTAGTACTTTATTTTTTTTAAAGTTTTAAACATTGTTGTATTTTCATGAAATCTCAAAAGAGCCGAACTTAACCAATACCAACTGGCCAATTTGTTAGACACTCTCATGGCGTCGCACGAGGTTTTGGTTTCAAACCATAGATACACATCTTATAAGTAACCATATTTTGGATCAGAAAATGTCACCGTAATACTTCAGCTAAGGGCTTGTTTACTTTCCTCTTAGTTGGAAAAGATGTGGGCCCAAAACTCTTAGTCAACTGAGAGACTCACCAAAGCCTTAACCTTTTAAGAGTTAATTCAGACTTTCTTTCAAAACCACTTAATTTAGTAAAAAAGTTCTAAGTCATATATAAGCGAGTCAAATAAGCAATTTTATTGGAATAACATGAACACGTAGTGCGAAAACCAACCTACCCAATTTACCTAGCTCAAAAGGGCCAAGCTTACAAAATACACACGGGTGCATATTCACATGGCTCTTGTGTAAACCATTAAAGCACCATTTAATTACATCATAACATGGATCAGTTACAAAAACTTTTGGGAAACTTTAATTTCAATGGTGTTATAATAAGTCTAACAGAAATAATTTACACCATATATAGTTCCTATTAATTCTTGTTCACGCCGTTGAAGTTCATGAAAGCTCGACTAAAATAGTATTCAGTATGCATTAGCGATGGAGTTTATTATTCTTATCTTAGCGTAAAATATTGTACCTAACGTGCTAATTAAATAAATCAAACATACCTGTAATTATTTATACAACTCACAAATACTAGTAAAATACCAATAGACTATTACACCATAACGGAACACACGATATCAATCAAATATAATACTAAACAAATCATTCAAAAGTGCAACTTGTTGGCCCAGATGTCATTAAATAAAAGGAATTTGAATCGTCTTTCAAAAATAAACTCTATCTTTACACGTTCATTTACGCGCTCCACACACGTTCGTCACTTTCTAGTTATAAATCACTAATAGTTACCCTAGTCTAAAACACACAAACTCATGTAAACACACAAAAGGGTCCAACACATCAACATGTCTCATAATTATATCATCCTTATTATCACCCTTTTAACATGTTTCACCATCACTAGCAGCCGTTTAATAAATGACGGCGTTCATGAGGATCTTAACGGCTCATCAGTTCTTGAGACGTTAGTATCGTCACAGGACGACGTGCTGGAAGAATTATGTGCACAGACGTATGGGTTCATGCCGTGTACTAATAGCATTACTGGCAACTTGTTTCTCATTTTGGTGTATGGGTACTTGATGTTTCTTGCTGCTACTTATTTATCTTCTGGGAGTGAGCTGATGTTGGAGATTCTTGGACCGGGTATCGTTGGCGGGTTGTTTCTTCCGATTCTTGGTGCTCTTCCTGATGCCTTGCTCATTCTTGGTATGAAAAAATAGTAGTTACTCAGCAAATGTTTAATTTATGTTCAGTGTTCCACCCTCAGTTCAGGGTTGGTTCGAGGGTGTGCGAGAGATGAGATATTAGAGCGTAGAATGACTCTAAATTTGTAGGGCATCGGAAATGATGCCCTAAAGTTGGGAGAAATTTTGAGACTCCGAAAAACTTAGAAGCCTATAATTTGGTTGCTCACATCTCACACCCTCATGACAACCCTTTTTTGTACATAGTCGCCAAAAAGTTGAGTAATCTATTTGTGTTAATGTTGTAGGGTAAGTTGAATTATTTGATATATTATGTGACTTAAGCATTAGGATTGTGTTAAAAAGATAAACATGTTAAAAAACTTATATTACAGTGAGAGCATTTATTTCAAACTTTTTTATAATTTACTGCCGCATAATTATGCGTTATCACTATAAGAAAATAGACTTTTAGTGACAGAAGTTTTAATGACACAAAAAAGTGTCATTAAGTTTAATCTTTTGGTGACACTTTTAAAATGTGGGAGTAAAAACTTAAAATTTTGAGATTTAACAACACTATTTATAAACAAAATGTGTCACAAAAGTCAAAAACTATGTACTCACACTTTTGTGTGTCATTATATATAGACTTTTATCTAATGGAAGTCTTCCTACATTTTTTTCATCGTGGGAGAAACATATAGGGTTGGGGGTTACAAAGGAAAACAACTAAAATTTGTTTTCTAATTTTTCTTGTTAGATTAGGAATAATGGATTTTGTGTTTTGCAAAACATTTTGTTGGAAACTGATAATTTGAACGCGATTTCTATTTTTCTTGTTTTCCACAAAACAGTTTGTGGAAAACAAAGGTGTTTCCTCCCAACTAAACGCACCCATAATATTTTTAGTGACACTCTTTTTATATTTTTAGGGACATTTTGTTGCTTTAGGGATACTTTTTTAACTTTTAATAATAATTTTTTTATATGTCGATGACAGTTTTTTTTAGTGTATGTTTGTAAGCTTATAAAGATTATACGTAGTGAAACTAAGTTTATTAATTAAAGAAGTTTATAAATTAGTGTTATGCCACAAACATAAACTTTTTAAGAGGTTTAACAACGGTGGATAGCTTAAAATTTTGAAGAAAAAATGATGTTGACTTTAAGTTAGTTGACTTATTAGCCGTTGTTGCGGTTGCTTAAGTCGTGATATTCGGTTGTGCCAACAAACGGATAATCTAGTTGGATAAGTTACTCATGAACAAGTGGGGACTATTATATGACAGAATTTTGCTATATCCTTTTACATATTTTTTTAGGCATTGTAGGTTTAGGCATTGTAGGTTTATACTCCATCAATTTAGGAGATCTACCCCATCAGACATCAATAATTACAAATAATCATTATCATTTATTTTATTTAATTATAGGGAAATGACAAAAAGTCTTAATTAGGAGGTTTAAAAAAAAGCTTAAACTGAGATGTCATCTTTCGATTGTTGATATTAAAAGGACCCACTTTTAATGTCATTAATCAAATAATGACACCTCAGTTTAGACATCTTTTTAGGCCTACCATTAGGTCCATATATCATTGCTCTACATAATAATATACTACACCCGTTTCAAATTTTATGTTCATTTTGACTTTTTGAATCTAACTTTAACCTTAAATATTTTTATTTGTATTACATAATACTTATGCAAAATATATGAATAGATTGTGTTTTAAATGTATTTTTCATTAATATAATTTTCATCAAGTATTATATAATAAAAACAAAAATATTTAAAGTCAAAGTTTGATTCAAAAAATCAAAATGAACATAAAATTTAGGATAGAGGGAGTATTATGTTTTACATCCACTCATTATCTTTATGCATTCAAATCGTATATTTTGATATTTGTTAAGATTTTGTGAGTAGAAGTATGAGTAGGGACATGTAGTAGGAGAAAATATCATTTCTCTATATCATATGAGAATTGATATCTACACCATATTTTTAACGATCAACTATAATTACAGATTATAGTTTAGATCGCATAATATCAGAATTGACAAATCAGAATCATACATTAAAAAATGTGGTGAGAGTAACACTCCCCATATTATATGGCGTAATTTTTAAGACTTGTAGAGCTTTATATCCTATCCTTTACTTTTTCTGGTCTTGTTATTATATCTTTATTCCTTTTTTTGTTCTCACGTATTGATTGTCTTTTAATTTGTTTCTTTGTTCATTTATTAAGCGCGACAAAGTTTCAAAATGATCGACATACTTTATCTTTTATATTTAAGTGTTAAACATGTCCATTTAAATAACAACATCTTATACTCAAATTTAAATTGCAAAGTAATTTGAGAAAAATATCTTTGTAGTATTTCTCAACTATATCTTCTAGATTTTCAAACCTGGCCTACGGCTACCAACTACCATCTCTAGCAATTTTTTCGTCTAACATTTAACTTGCATTCATTTTATACCTCCCAATTTTAAACTATGGGGACGATGAAGATAATGATGATAGATTAATCATTGTAACTGAGTTTACTAACCCACTCGAAACACCCACCATCGTTTATTTCGTAAAAAAATTATTGAAAGAATTAGTAAAGGTGGCAAAATGGGCGGGTATGGTGAGCTCAGGCCACAGTTCAAATATGCTTGGGCACAATGGCGTACGGCTATACGTCTTCGTGTTATCTTAATCGCTTTCACTTCATTTATTTTTAAGTCATACATGCTTATTTCAAGAAAAAAAATGCTAAATACGTCAAAATATTTTATTATAGATACCCGATTTTAGACACAAATTGTCACCAATGAAAACTAGCAGAAAATTTAATGAATTTGTTAGAGCAGGTGGGTTGTGGTCGTGGAATTGTTTAACCGAATTGGTCAATTTGTAGGGTTTGGTGAATAATTCATTTTGAATTAAAAAAAATTGAAAAATTTAATTATTTTTGGAAGTCATAAATAATTGGGACGAAGGGCTGTTGGCCCCACACGCTTTCCTTCCTTCAAACTGGAAATGTAACCTTTTTTTCCGTCCCATGCGTTATTTGACTTTGGTATTTTTTTTAAACCGGCTAATTTTTCATTTATTAAAATAAAAATACAAACTATATAAATAATAAGTGACTAATTTTTTACGAGTAATAATAGTACGCCGTCTTTGGATTGCCATCCAGCTGGAAATAGTTTCAAAAAATTGAGACGATTATTGTAAAACGTTAATAACCCACAAAGCTGGACTAGCATGACAACATTATGCATTTATAAGCTAAAAGTTACATGTAGATAACTAAAAAATGGTATCACATGTTGTATGAAAAGATAGTTGTGGGTTGAAGTCGTGCTTAGGACATGTGAGACAAATTTTGGTGTAAATATTGTGAGATAGTAAAGTTTTTTTTTGAACAAGAGATATAAGCAGATAATCTGTGAGATAGTAAAGTTTTTTTATTGTGAGATAGTAAAGTTATAAGCAGATAATCTGTGGCTACTATTCATAAGTTTTAGTTATTTAACACTTGTTATGAAACTAAATATACATGTCACCTGAATTGCTTATAGTGTCTGGACTATCCGGAAGCTCCGAAACAGCTCAGGACCAAGTATCTGTTGGCATGGGATTATTGGCTGGTTCAACAGTCATGCTTCTAACTGTTATATGGGGATCATGTATCATCATAGGCAAATGCGATTTACAGAACTCAATTGCCGTAGATAACCAAGATACTAAACGATTCAGCTTATTAGGTACATCCGCCTCATTTCCTTGTTAAACATTCACTAAAACTGCGTTACAAATGCATTACGGTAATTTTTATTTATGTTGTGTGATGCACTACTGCAGGGTCTGGTGTTAGTACTGATATTTGGACAAGCTATTCGGCAATGATAATGGCTGTTTCTGTGCTTCCGTTTTTGGTTGTTCAATTACCACAACTCCTTCATTCAACTTCCGGAAGGCACTTTGTGGTGTTACTTGGTCTTATAATCTCCATTTTTCTTCTAATTGCATATTGCATTTATCAGGTATATGATTATGTTGTTTTAATTGTGGCTATATGGGTTATTTAAACTTTAATAGTATCATTTCTCATTTACACTGCTAACCGAGTTTGCTTGATAATTCTTTGCAGGTGTACCAACCTAATATACAGAGGAGACGTATTGCTTTTGCAAAGCATAAGCATTTAAGATCTGGTTTTCTTAAGAATTTGAAAACTGATCAATTCGGAAGACTCTTAGATGATCAAGGCCAACTGAACGAAGAAGTTCTAAGAAGGTGAGTTAGTTTTATTATCACCGTCTAATTTCTTCCCAGTCATATATCATTAATTTCCCGGTAATTAACAATTTCCATGAATCTGTCGCAGGCTATTCAATTCGGTCGACGTGAATGGAGATGGACATCTTTCACAAATAGAACTAAGAGCACTAGTTGTAGGAATGCAGTTAACCGACATAAGTTTAAATGAAGAAGATGCCGTTCAGAAGATCATGAAAGATTTCGACACATCTGGAGACGATGAAGTGGATTTTGGAGAGTTTTTTAGAGGAATTGAGAAATGGCTTAAGGAGGCGAGAAGTACTAAAATAAGTTCACCTGTTGCTGGTCATGACACCACGACCTATATTCATGACTATTATGAGGTGCGTTTTCATGTTAATGACTAATGATGGGTAATAATATGTAGATATTTTCATTGTTTATAAATAAAATAATTATGCTTTTTAATTTTCAGGAAACAAAAAGACAGCACTACCTTTTGGGAGACGAAGGTGGTGATGACGAAGAGCATAATGATGTAGATGATACTCGTAAGACCACAATAAAAGCTGTGTTATTTTTGTTGCTGGGCACAGTTGTTGCTGCTCTTTTTGCTGATCCTCTGGTGGATGCTGTTGATGGTTTCTCAGCTGCTACAAGTATTCCGTCTTTCTTTATCTCGTTCATTGTGTTGCCATTAGCAACCAACTCCAGCGAATCTGTGTCTGCTATCATCTTTGCTTCTCGCAAAAAGCAAAGATCCGCTTCTTTAACATTTTCAGAGGTTTGTCTGTGTTTATATTCTTGCTTTTTGTGTTAAACATCCATAATCTCACTCGCACATTACCAAATGTGCCCAAGTTCTATTAGAGGTGGGAAAATGACGGGGCACGCAGATTAAGTAATGGGTGAAAGGGGGTACTTGATACAAGTCAATATGGTTTGTTTTTACCTAAAATATTACTGTAAGTCAAAAAAAAAATTAAATTTTTACTAGCAATGATTTATTTTGTCTGTTGAATCTGATTACCAAAAAAAAAAAAAAAAAAAAAAAAAAAAAAAAAAACTTTGGCAGGTCGTATGCATAAACTTATGATTTGATTTTGGCTAAACCTTGTGACTTTAACCATTTGACCCGTTAGAGATAAAAGATAACCTGATTCGACTCATTTTTAAGTTTTATTACTATGTTTTTAAATAGACTAAAGATAACAATTTAGTGGGTTCCTTGCAGTTATATGGGGCAGCTACAATGAATAATCTACTATGTTTATCAGTCTTCTTGGCACTTGTTTATGTGCGAGGATTGACATGGGATTTCACATCAGAAGTGCTTGTTATTGTGATTGTTTGCATTGTGATGGGAGTTTTTGGAAGTTTGCGTACAACATTCCCTCTTTGGACATCGTTCATTGCTTTCGTGCTCTACCCGTCATCTCTTGTTCTTGTATATGTTCTCGACTATCAACTCGGTTGGTCATAGATTTAACCGTAGTTTTAGTACTTAAGGGAAAATGCTTTTCAAAATCTAAAACTAGTTTAGTTGTGTTTTGCTTTCAGTTTCGTCATAAATATGCTAATAGGTAAGTGACTGCTTTTTGCTATGTAAAGATATAGCATATGCTAGTAATAGACATGTTTGCTTCACTACCACACCCTCATGTAGTGCAATGGAATCTATAGAATTTGGTTTGTGAGTTGTTAGAATGTTAGATATCTCTTTATTTGGTGTAAATAACTCATGTATCGATCTACTGGATTTGATTCTTGAAATAGAATCTTATGTTTGCTTTATTCTTATTCAAATCACTTCACTTTGCTATCTCATGTAGTACAATTGGACAAGTGTGTGGTTTGTGTACAGTGTAATGAGTGGTAAAACGAGCGGTACTTGATAGTTGTAAGTTGTAGCGGCAAGTTGTTAGTTGTATCTATAAGTTGTAATTTTGGGTATGTATAACCAATCCCATTTTGAATTATGTATTCTAATCTTTCTATAGAAAAGCAATTATTCCCTCTTTTGGATTTTGGGCATTGCTAAATGCCAACATAGTCCGACTAAAAGAAGCATATATCTTTGTAAGTTCCAATTTCTTTTCATTCAAAATTTGTAAATATTACTAGTATTAGCTTAATTTATGAAAGTTGAGTTCGTTGTCGTATCACTTCAAGAGTTTAAGGGATTCGTTTAATTTGTACAGTAATATGGAAATTGATATACAAAGAAAGTTGACTTTATAAGAATTTAATCCCCATAAATCTTATCAAACCAAATGTCAACTATATATACATGCAAACATACAAGTTATACTAGGATATTAAGTGATGACACAAATCGGATATGTTGATTTACACGGATATTAAGAACGATTCTATCAATAATCATTGATTCACACGAATACCGATTATGAGGTAATTCTTAGCAAAATTTACAAAAAATGGACTTTTAGTATTTCATTGAACTGGTTAGCCACAAAGGCAATACACTTATTAAATAGAGATAGAAAGTCGAAATGGGCCCTAAAGGACAAACGGGCCGAAAACTATTACAAAAACAAAAGTTCAAAAAACCCGAAAAATACATTAAAATGCAAATAACTTATAAAATAGAGCATTTCTGGGGCCTGAAATTTCGTAAGCCGACGATGTTTGTTTACCACGACATGCTCCTCGTTCCAAGCTTCGAGTCGACTGGTAATTCGCTTGAAATGGAACCTCGTAGCCTAAGTTATGTTTAGTGGCGCTTTTGTCGCGCGATCTTGGCCCCAGAAACACAATACTGCTCATCAACCCTTGGGCCCACATCATCCCCGGTAGACAAAATTAGTCCTCGAATTCACAAAGAAGACCATCATCATAAGAATCACCATAGTAAGGCAACAAGTGTTTCATATTAAACACATCAGAACATAAGATATGGCTCGGTAACTTCAAACGATAAGCATTGGAGTTAATTTTATCAACAATTTCCAATGGGCCAATCTTCTTAGTTGACAAATTATTATACTCACCAACCGCGAAATGATCCTTAATTAAAATAGCCCACACAAAGTCACTCACTTTGAAATTCGCGTGCCTCCGATTTTGATAAGCATCTTGCTTGTACTTTGAGTTGGCTCGAACCAAGTTGCCATGAACAGCTTTATGAACTTCATGTAACCCTTTAACAAAATCATGCACTTTCTTTGGAACAGAACCAGAAACAAGAATAGACATTAAATCGAGATGTCCATGTGGTTGAGCAAAATAAACCACTTGGAATTGACTAAACCCAGTGCTCCGATTAACAGCATGATTAAGAGCAAACTCAGCTTGACATAACTTCTGATCCCATGCCTTCACATGATCACCTACGAAACACCTCAACAGATTACCAAGAGATCGGTTAACAACTTCAGTTTGCCCATCAGTTTGGGGATGATAAACACTACTAGAATTGAGTTGAGTATTCACCATCTTCCACAAACTACGTCAAAAATGACTCAGAAACCGAGTGTCCCAATCAGAAACAATAGATGAAGGCAAACCATGTAAACGATATACATACCAAAAAAAAGTTGGGCAACATTAACTGCATCTATTGTCTTCTTGCAAGCAATAAAGTGTACCATCTTAGAGAAACGATCAACAACAACAAAGATTGAGTCATTACCCCTTTGAGTACAAGGTAACCCAAGCACAAAACCCATGCTGATATCAACCCATGTACCCTTTGAAACTTGGCAAATACGACACCACTTGACATAATGCTCCACCTCTTTCCTCATAGTGGGCCATAAATAAGAAGCCTGCACCAACTGTAAAGTGCGATCACGACCAACATGCCCCTCACTATGTAATTCCTTAATAATTTTCAAGCGAATACTGGAATCAGGAATAAATAGTTGATTCCATTTGAAAAGAAAACCATCATGTAGCAGAAAATCTGGTTTCTACCCTGATTGCACACCTTGCAAAACAATAGAAAAATATGGTTCAATGGCTAACTGCTCACGAATGACATCCATCCCTAACACCTCAACTCGCATAGATATAAGTAAATTACTCATCCTGCTTAAGGCATCAACGACCCGATTTGAAACACGAGTCTTGTGTTTGACTACAAAAGTAAATTTCTCAAGAAATGCCAACCAAAGCCCATGCTTATGTGATACCTTATCTTGAGTGAGAATATGCCTTAAAGAATCATGATCAGTGAACAAAACAAACTCCTTATGAAACAGATAATGGCGCCTATGCTTTATAGCTTGGACAATGGCATAAAACTCCAGGTCATAAGTAGTGTACCTAGACTTCGGCTCTGTCAATTTCTCACTAAAATAGGCAACTGGTCGACCACCTTGACTGAGAACTCCACCAATTGCAACCTTTGAGGCATCTGTATGAAATTCAAAAACTTGAGAAAAGTCAGGCAATACCTTTACGTAAAGTGTTTTATAAGAATGGTTTTGGTTTTATGTAAAGTATTTAACTAAACATGTTTGATGATTTACTTCTTTAGTTATTGAGTTAGTAAACTATTGGTTCAAAACTTTACGTATTTTATTTATCTCGTTAAAATGATATTACGATTTGTTATTGACAAAACATAAGAAGATTTTAAAATATAAATAAACGTTTTTACGGTTTATTTGTATTAACAAAATTCTCTAGTATCGAGAAAAGACTCCATAAGGATCGTAATGGCCCTTGTAGCTCATTTTGACTTTGAGTTACATCAAATGGACGTCAAAACGACATTTCTTAATGGAGATTTACATGAAGATGTGTACATGGCCAAACTACAAGGTTTTAAATGGCCAAGAACATTTAGTTTGTAAACTCAAGAAATATATTTACGGGCTTAAACAAGCATCTCGTCAATGGTATTTAAAACTTGATGAAGTGATGAAGAAACACAACTTCATTAAGAATCAGGTAGATCAGTGCGTATACCTCAAGATAAGTGGGAGCAACTTTATTATACTTGTGTTATATGTTGATGATATCCTTTTAGCAAGTAATAATATTGATTTGTTGCATGATTCAAAACGTTTTCTTTCTAGAAACTTTGACATGAAAGATCTCTGTGAGGCTTCGTATGTTATTGGTTGAAATTCACCGAGAACGAGCCAATGGGACATTAGGATTGTCCCCAAAGGCATATATTGAACGTGTACTCAATAGGTTGAATATGCAACATTGCTCCCCCACAGTCGCTCCCGTAATTAAGGGTGATGTTTTTGAGTCTATCAATGCCCAAAAACTGAGGTTGAACATGACAAAATGAGGCGAATTCCTTATGCTTCCGTAGTAGGAAGCTTAACGTATGCTCAAGTTTGTACTCGACCAGATATCGCTTATATATGCGACATGTTAGGCAGTTTCAATCTAATCATGGCTTACATCACTAGAACGCTGCTAAGAAAGTATTGCAATGTCTACAATGAACGAAAGAGTACAAATTAACTTACACTAGATCCGACAATCTTGAAGTTATTAGATAATCGGATCCAGACTTTGCGAAATGAAAAGAATCTAGTAGGTCAACTTTGGGATATATTTTCATGCTGTCAGATGGGCCTATTTCTCGAAAGATAAACAACAAGTGCTAACGCGACCTCAACAATGATGGCTGAGTATGTTTCAGTTTATAATGCTACATGTCATGCAATGTTGTTGAGAAATTTGATCAATGGACTCAAAATTGTTAACTCCATCTCAAGGCCATTAAAGATTTACTGCGATAATAGCGCAGCCTTGAGCTTCTCGAATAGTAATAGTTCAACTGGAGCTGGTTTATACCTCGATACAAAGTACTTATTCGTATGTGAAAGAGTGGAGGAACAACGTATATGTATCGAGCACATTAGAACGCATGAAATGCTTGCGGATCCGCCAACTTAAGCTCTACCACCCAAAGTATTTCAAGGCCATGTTGCTAAAATGGGTTTTCGCCAAGACCTTACATAATGTTTTAGTTAGTGCATTATTTCATGATTATGTTTAACTTCAAAACAAGCGCTTTAAGATAATATCCTGCACTATAATCTCTAGTTTGTCTAAGTTTTTATGCACACTTATATTTCATTATAGACAAACTTGTTAATACAAATAAACCGTAAAAACGTTTATTAATATTTTGCGATCTCTTTGTGTTTTGTTGATAACATATATAATGTTGTCTTAAGTATAATTATAAGGATACATGTTATTTTTGTAAAGCATTTACATATAATCTTTAAATACAAAATGTAGTAACTAAAGCATTTGTTGTAATAGTTAATTAGGATGGGTAAAAATCACAACCCATGGATCTTAACCCATACCCAAAGAGACTTGATACAATGTATACTTAGATACATTGAATCTAGATATAACCCATGGACCAACCCATGACCCATAACCAAAAACTCATGGGCAAGAGAGCGTTCCACGGATCCCTAGCTTTGGCTAGCCGGATCCCAAGTGGAAGGATCCGTGGATC